>JACCID010000004.1:6000000-6489517 GCA_018906775.1 Sycophila sp. Sp_5
TTCAGTGCGATCCTGTTCATTGAGAAAAAGGTGTACACGAGTAGGTCGGCCAATGCATCGGCACGCTCGGGGCTCTTTTAACGCTTGTGTCATGAAAATATGTGCACGCGTTGCATCCACCGCCTCGATTGCAGTGGCGCCTACTGTCCGGCTGCGTTGTGCCTGCGTACAGTCGACGTAGAAAATTGGGTTCCCAACAATTCTCAAACAAACGAATAATTGCTCATGTGTTTTACCCGAATACAACGTAAATTTACTCGGTGTAGCTCGAATGCGATCAGATGTAATCAATCATTGTTACCGATTTCCCGAGCGAAGATAAATCTCAATGTTTCGTTTACTTGGTTCTTAATTTTCCGTTCAAATTATTTATTTTTAATTAACAATTGATTGAAAGTCTTGTTTTCCGATTACTTCGATGGCTGCAATTTTGTTTTATTTATAAAAATTAAATAATATTGAATTGACTGATATGGATTTGAATTTGAAATGGATATATATTTAATTGAATTCTTATTTTTATGATTTGTTTGCATGTTACGTTTTAAGTGAAAAAGGATTGTTTTTAATTGCTTAAAGCGGTTCCTTTTTTGTTTAAAAGAAAGAAGACAAAAGAGATAGTTAAATTTGCTAAGAGCTACTAAAAATTTCGTTGCACGACTAGTTCAGACCTTCTCTACGTTCCAATGAGTAGGATCTTACTAGTCTTCTGAACGACACTTCTTGTTTATAAATGCATGCAATGTCCCATCGCTCGCCGTTTTATTGCTTTCACTTTTCTGCACATGCACATTTCCCTGCACAAGAGTGAATACTGCATGCGGCATTTCTGAAGCGCACTTCAGTCGTAACTCTCCAAGGCTTAAAAAAAATTGACACACTCGTAAATAATGATATATTTAGCTTTATTATTTTTGTTTATTTACTTTCGCCGAATGTACCATAATATACATAAATCCTTATCTTTTATTCAATTTTTTTTGTATCACTTTTTTTTATTCCAATTTTTTCCGTTATTTCGTAACGGAGATAATCTTCCTCCGTGAAAAATTAACAGTAAGAGTTGAATCTTTTATACTTAATCAATTTAATGGAACCGTCTTAAAGAGCAGACGTCAAGCTGCACAAAAAGGAAGAGCGACAGGCGGCGGCGCTCTCCGAATTAACAGGTAACCTTTTTTACCCTTTTCACTTGGCGCGAGCGTCACGTTAGGAACGCGCGTCGCATAAAAATAGTCGTGAAAAAAGACTTTCCATTTCTTCGTCTCCTTCCTGACACTCTCTCTTCCTCCGCTAGCATTTCGCCTCTTTTTTCTTGTCGGCTTTTTTTTTTTTATATACCGTCCTCGCTCCCCTTGTTTGTGTCTACTCATCTCTTTCGCGCCTTTACCCTTGACTGCTCACGTTTTTGCCAGCACCTTCCTCCGTCGCCTTTTCGGTCGGTCTTTAGTCGTAGAAACTGAGCGGAATAGGGTTCTCCGCTCCGAAAGAGGCAACGTAAATTTTCAGTGTCTCTCGAAAATACCCTAAGTCAACGTGACCTGGAGAATAAATTTTTTTCAATTTAGGAAAGCACTGATTCGATGCCTTCTTCAAAAATGTTGTTATTCGGTAGCGAGTATTAGCAAATTGATTTTTTATTCTTTTCATTTTGGTGCTTTTGGTCAAGTCAATTTTTTTTTAAATAAAGTTCAGAATAAACAGATAAATAAAAAATGTAGTGAACAATTTATGGACTTATTTAAACAAACAAAAGTTTCTTTGGAACACTGAATGCACATCAAAACGCTTTGAATTTCGATGCCAATAATCGATCAAATTGTTGAATGCTCCATGACGTCCAATACTTTTTTTTTTTAAAAGGAATATCGCAATTACTGGAAAAATCATTTCAAAAGTGTCCACGCAGAATTTTTGTTTAATAAACTTTTGTATCTGCTTTTTGTACATTAAAAGAAATATTTTGTAATAATTACTATCCAGTCTGAGAGTGGCTAGTAATTATACTAATCAGTATTATAATTTACAAGACTTTTATATATAATTTACAAGAAGTATAAATATTTCTACAACTGGAATATTTACAACTATAATATTTCTATAACTCTAGTAAATTTTTCTGCAGTTCTAGTAAATATTTTTATAATTTTAGTAACATTTACAATACAGAACTGGTAATTTTTTCACTAAATGCAGTCTGTAGCTTCTGGATAGTAATTTTTACAAGAATAACAGTAATTTCTATCCAAAACATTTCTTTCAGTGCAAGTATCGATCAATTGTTATAAATATACAAAGTATCGTTTTAATTTTTAGTTAAAACTAACTCTTTGGCATAAAATTAGTTGATTTCCAGTAGAATTGAGAACAAATATAGCGAATTGCTACAGCAGTAAAAGGTGTGTCGAAATTTCATAGAAGTACGTTCCAAGTAAACTTTGATAACGCCCCCAACTGTTGGGCATCCCCGGATCCCCGGTAACGATCGATCAACAAGTTGATGCTCAACTTGTGCGTAACCATCTCTCCTCCGCGCAGTTAAATCAGGCATCCTAAGTGTGCAATTCGAAAGTCCCTTCAGGTTACGTTAAATAATGTCGTTGGACGCCGAGGTGCCTAGCAAACAGCAATATTGAGTGAGTTACTCGCGAGGTAATAGCCACCGTTACTGCAGTTGCGCTGTATTACACGCCCGGGAACAAAGAGGAGATGCCCGACGGTTTCCTTTATACCGTGGAATGCGGTTTCGATGCGTTGCAACGTTAACCAACGACCTTTAACGATCGGAATTACGATCAAGGTATCTTTTTACTCTTTTTTTTTGTTCAGCTAGTTGCTGCAATGTTTGAGGATGTTATTTTCGTTTGCTTCAGTGTTCGGCTACTCTCTCGGTTCGTTTGTGCGGTTACCTCTAACACTATTGTCTGTAATTAACAGTGGCGTAATGGCACGTAATCATAGCAACCTGGTGACACATTTTCCTTTCTTTTTTTTTCCTGCTTAATTTTATGCCTCTGTGCATAAATTAAATTTAGGCTACATGCTACATTTTATATAAAGAATATAAAACATTTTATTTTCTGAGCATCTTTATTAAATTATGTATATACCGCAGTTCACACTTCAGAAACTACTAGTTTGACTAATTTTAAATTTTACTTCGTTATGGAAACGCTGCGTAGAATATGGAATTAAGTTCCATTAGAATGAACTTCGGTGAATAGTTTGAAAGTCAAATCAAACTTTATATTAGTTCTCTTTATTTAATATTATACTGGTATTTTTTATTAAGTTCTCATTTTCTTTCTCGTATACCTTAGCAGGTTAAAACGTGAATTCGAAGCCCTCCAAAATATTCAATTCTAATATTTATTATATCTTATCATTTTAATATTTTTATTTGGAATACCAATTTAGAACAAATAGTCAAAAGTTATAATTAAAATTTAGTTTTAATTCTGCTGATTAACTTTTAGCTATTTGTTCTAAATTGGTATTCCACATGAGAATTTTCAAATGTAAGATATACAGTAACTTTTAAAAGTACAATATTAGCGAAGCGGATATACTTATTTTGCATCGTTTAAGCAGTTATTGCTGGAATACTTGTGTCGAGAGTGAATGGAGCTTTGAGGCACATAGAGGATCCGTAACTTTAGTTTTGTAATATGCTGCATCATACGAGTTCGTGTTTACCTGGGCATACTTTGCTACCGCACGCTGGAAAACGCATATTGTGGCTACGACAGCTGCGATTACAGAGTGCATTAATTGAAATTCCGTGATCTTCAGCAAATGAAGGTTTACAGGTTGTACGCTCGGCTGTAAATAGTTTTACAAGTTGTTTCGTTGTAACCGCATTCGCTAATCGATGTATCAAATCACCTTCGTAAGAATCTAAATGAGCGTTGAAAATTAACAAAAAAAAAAAACAGATATTTACATAACGAAGATGGAAGAGAAAGAAAAAAAATGATGAAACTGTTGTGACAAGTTTCGCCTCAAGAAAGAAAATTGATAAAAAAAAATTTGATATTGTAAAAAATTGACAAACTTCGTAATTGAACTTGTACAAGTTCACTGGATCGCATGGTTAGTTGGGAAAGTTAATATTTGGCCAGAAAAATGAAATGGTACAATGCCAAGCACGTACTGAGTGGTGTCAATGTGCACATGCACAAATTGTAAATATAGACTTTCATTTGCAAATATATATAGATGCGGATGCATTGCCTTCTGAATCCATCGACTGCTGCACGTACAAGCGAGCTGTAAAAATAGAAAACAAAAAGTAAAAGTAATTTCATTTTACACCGCGCTCGCTAATTTTAAGTACGTTTCATTTGCACTTAAAATTCGTACCGGGGTTTCAATGATAATTTACGCCGCAAGCAACTTCTGTTTACGCATCATCAACCTTTCAGCCTCTGAAATTAAAACAGCAAAACCGTAAAATACATCGACCAGCCACGTCGGCACACGCGACAATGAATTTTTCAATACTTACTCTATGAATTTTTCACTGTTTTCCTTTCGCCTCCCCAAAAGTTGACCATTGATTTTTCGGCGCACGCGAATACCCAGCGATTGTTCCGCCATTCGGTTTTACATGACGGGGGTCCCTGTTCGAAAAAAAAAAGAAAACAAAGACGAGATAAAGAGTGAACAAGAGAGAGAGATAGAGAGAAATGGAGAGGAAGCGAGTTGATTCCACAGCAGCAGCACTTGGCACCCGGTCCAACAACAGTTATTATCAGGAAAATCGGTTTTCCCTGTTGTTTTTTTTTCTCACGCCGTTAGTTTCGAAACGCCATAAATCAGCGTGGAAGCGAAGGCCCCGAGCTCGCGGGGGCGCTTTAATCACCGCGTTGCACGCGCGTAGCGTGCGAGGGGCGCACGGCAAATTCGCAAGTTCCATAACGGGCCGCGTATAACGGCTGATAATGCCGAGGCGAGGACGCGGAAGTGCGCAGGGGAGGGGGGGGGGCGATGCGACGGTGCACCGCGGGAAAACACCTCGGGAAGTGGAAGCCCGTTTCTGGCCGGGTGCAGCGCGCAAAACTTCGGGAGCCGTCGTTGCATTGTGTTTTCTCCCCCCCCCCCTGCGTGCACCGCAGACGTTCGCGGGAGCGAGAGGGCCTCAAGAAATCGCGGCAGCGACTGCTGATGGATCGTTGCCCCCCTCTGCTCGTGTGTACGTGTAGGAGCGGCGAACTCGGGAAACTTAATACCCCTTCCTTTCCCTTTGCCTGGCGCCCCTCCGGCAGCTCGACTGCACGGCAATTGCATTCGCGAAGTTAGTTCGCGCGGCCAAAGTGAATTCCAACGGCGAGCGCGCTAACGCGTCAGCGCGTGGGGCTCAGACTCCGCACTCCGCGTAGTGGCCTTTTCGACGAGACTTACTTCGCATATGTACGACTGTTTATTTACGCCGCGAGCGGGGGTGTCGGCTTCTCGGACCAATTTACGACTACTGACTTTTTGAGGCGTTGTTTTATTTCGATGAGATTTGTTTGAAAGAGGAGTTTTTATTTTTTTTTGTTTGATTTAAGTTGCCGTAGTTGAGGAGCGTGAAAATAAATTCCTTTTTTATGTAAATCGGCAAAATGTGTATGTAGATGATAAATTAATGCACGGAGAGGAAAGCGTAGTAAAAATTACTGTTCTATTTTGTAACGCAAGGATAGGCTGGACGAATTAATTTTTCTATTTATTTATTTATTTAATCAAATTAAACAGAGTAAAGAGTCCTTCATAGAAAGTATAAATATAATTAATAATACATAATAAGGTTGCACAGTAATAATATGTAAAACGCATGAAAAATTTTACTAAAAAGTGAAGTAAAATTTATTGTAAGTCTAGCACATTTTACTATCCTTCTTAGTAAAATTTTTTATTTGCCAAGACTGTTGATTACGTTAAAAATTAAAAAAAAAAACATTAAATTTAAAGCAAATACAATTGAAAAAGTGTACCCGGTGTTGAGTATTTTACCTTATTACGACTAAAGAATGAATAAAAATTATTAAAAAAATGTTAATTTTTTTAGCAGGATTAAGACTGACGTCTTTTGAAGCGATTACCGTCGCCGAACCGATGATAAAAACTGCGCCATTCTATTGAAAATCATTTTGTAATAAAATGTTACAACGTTTTCAAAAATGTACTGAGAACACTTTTCCTGAAAGTATGGTAGCTTTAAAAAATTATTATGCTATCAGGGAAAATGTTCATAAACTGTCATTCTGAAAAAAAGATTCTATATCAAAACCCGCGTAAAAAGATTTAAGTTAGGATAAACTTCATGTTCGGTGGTCGTTGATACTAACATGGACAATGAGACTTTACCGAACTTGCTTCTATATTTTATGGAAGTTTGGCAATACGTGATATAAACGGATAAAAGTTACGGATTAAAAAAAGCCAACGGATATAAACATTTTGATGTTTTTGAAAGTGAAAATACATTTTATCTTTTTATAAACAAACTAAGGCAGCTGCGATTATTTAATTGATGTATGCTATACCGATAAACGATTCCAAATTTTTTCGTAATATTTTCTTTACGTAATTCTGCAAAATAAAACAAATAAAAAAATTTGATTCTTTTAGGAAGCGAAAATACATTTTATTTTTATAAAATACTAAGGCAACTACACGAAGAGAAATGTTATAGTAAAAATTACTGTATTCCGTAGGAACAGTGGGATATACTCAACTTATGAAAATTTTTACTATAAAAAATACTAAAAATTCCTATATATACAGCAATTTTTAGAATAAAAATAGCAATTTTTGCTATGTACATAGGAACTTTTAGTATGTTTTATCGTAATAATTTTCATAAGTTGAGTATATCCCATTGTTCCTACGGAATATAGTAATTTTTACTATAACATTTCTCTCAATTTTGATAAATCACTTTTCGATCTTTAATTGTTCTCACATTTTAAGAAATTTCTCTACCGCCCAAACAATTAAACCTAACAAGTCAATAAATTTCTCAATTTCTCACGAAATAAATTTTCATTTAAAGCATCGCTAAGAGGCGCTTTACGCGGCATTAAAAAACATCGGAGGAATTCGCTTTGGCGCAACGACGAGCGCACGAGCGGAGCCATAAGCGAGGCCTTAATTTGCTTCACTTTCAACGCCTGGCCGTGCAATTTCGCCCGAGAGAATGCTAATCTCCTCGCGCGGCTCCGCTATCGTCGCGCATCATCTTTCCCCTTCCGCGGCCTCCCGTGCGGTTTTCCCTCGTAGATCAATCGCATACGTAAATGTACGCGTTGCCTCGGCGGTCGTTGTACATCGCCGCATCGTCTTATCCCCTCGGCTCATCTTTGCCAGCTGTTCCGCCGTCTCCGCGTTTCTCCCCCGATCGACCGGCGACTCTGACTTTTCCGACCTCGCTTTCCCTCCCCTCCGCATTGTTTCCCATCGGCACGTGGATTTCCACTTATGCGCACTCGAGTTTCTCCGATTTGAATTGCGCGGCTCTTTCGGCGCATTCGGAGCGGGCGAAAACGAGAGGATCGTTTATGGCGAGCGACGCGGGATTAACAACGAGTTGTAAATTGGAAAATGGATTTTTAGGTATTTCGGAGAGTGGATGCTTGCGGAGGGATCGGTGTAGAGGATGTGGAATAAGAATCGCGAACTGGTGGATACAGGGGTGTCGGGTATTTTTCTTGGCGAATAAAAAGAAAATGAGTTTGAATTATTTGAGCCGGAAGTGACGGGTCGATTTCACCGTTGGCGCGGTCGTTTTGCCTGTCATCATTTTTTTCGTTCGCGTTGAAAATTTCAGTATTGCATTGTCACAATTTTTAATAAACTGCTAACTATCTGTAATATTTCTCATTTTCGCGCCCGTGTACAGGCTTCCTCGTAAACTCGTGAAAATCCAACCTTTTTGAATACTCGTGTGTTATACAAGCTTCTTTTCGAACGCTCGTTACGGAAGCCCCTTCACACTTTCCTTTTGTGGGGAAAAAATGTGCAGCACGGCAGTGCAGTAAAATTCCTTCTTTTTTTTTTTGAAATTTTGAAAATTGTAATGGAGCTTGATTGAAAACTCGAAAACTTTTTCCGACGTTAAAAAGTTTTTTTAATGTTCAATTTTATTACGGAATTCATTCAATTTGAGCAGAATGCGACGGATGTAATATACTGCACGAACGCAAATTGTAAATGCAAAGAATTTCTGTGGAATATTAAATCGTACTGCTTTAGCAAAGCCCCCAATATTGCAGCGCAATCTAACAAAAGGTATGAATTCTAAATATGAACATTTTTACGAATGCACGTCTCCGCACAAAAAGATTGAAGGTATTGCTGACCACATCACGTCTACGCAACAACCGAAGCTTTATAAATAAGTTATTGCGTTTCCGCCTCCTCCACTTCCAAAGTCATTTTAAGACCGCATTCGAGAAGCGAGCGAGGAGGCAAAAAAATGGAGAAAAGATCGTAAGCTCTTTTGCGAAAGAATGAAATGTTAAAAAAAAAAAAAAAAAGGAGGAAGAAAAGAAAAAAGCAGAAGGAGTGCAGCGAAGCATTCAATACTTGTATTCCGATAGCAGCTGAAAACTGCAGTAAAATAAGAAGAAAGGAATATAAAAAGTACTTGAAGAGCTCCTCCTCCTAACGCTCGACATAAAGGAAGCGGGGCCAGAGAGCAGAGGAGGCCGCGGAAACGAGCAGGCAGAAGAAGGAGGAAAGAAGGCCGCGACGAGGGCCGATGGAAAAGAGAAAGAGAGAGACTGCGCGCATAACCCTTGGGCGAGCTCTCGAACGTTTCCTCCATTTCCGCGGGAACTTATCTCGGCGGGATTCGTCCGATGCGCGCAAGCCAGACTCGATCAAAGATCCCGCGGATTCTCATTTCGCGTTTCGCCGACGAGAGCCAGACGGCGCGCCGCCCGAAACTCCTGCGGTTTTCTCCACCCCCCCCCCTCCCGCCGCTCCGGTCAAACTGTTTGGGAGGATCGACGCCCAACCACCCCGTCGGATAGAGCGAGGGGAATTATTTGCATCGCGAGCTTAAATACCGCGGATTACCGACTCGCGGGTGCTCCCCGCAAGAGCAGCTGTTCCATCCACGATTCCGGGCATCGAGACGTGCTTGCGGTCTCGTCGTCAGTTCGCCTTTGGGATTTCGCGAATTCTTTAACCTTTAGAGGCCCGGCAGCCTGATAGAAAAGTTAGCTGCCGAGTTAGCTTACTTAATACAATAAAAATAAACCTTCTTAAAAAACTCAGGTGAAATTCTCAGATGAGATTTAGCTTAAAATCTTATGACAAAATGTCAGGTGCCATCTAAAGTTGAATTAGTGAAAAAGTACTATAATTATAATTATAGTATACTTTTTCACTAATTATAATTATAGTACTTTTTCTCTAATTATAATTATAGTACTTTTTCACTAATTAATTAGTGATTTTTCAGTAAAAATTAATGGAAAGAGCTTCGCGATTTAGGTATTAGTGGAGCATCTTCCACAAATTTTAGTAAAGTTTCACTAGCTCAATTTTAGAAGGTGAGATCTTAGGTGTGTCTGAAGTGGTAACGTAGAATTGCTGCAGTAATTTTTTAAAAAAGGATTTTTCATATATTTTAAGCGACTAGTTGGTGCTATCATTTGGACGATACTTTGAAAAATACACATTTCAAAACATTGAAAGTAATTTAAACATTTTTAAAGTAAAAACAGAAATCTCAAAGGAGATCTCAGGTGAGATCTCAGATGAGTTCTCAGGTGAGATCTCACCCGAGATCTCCCTTGAGCTTTCTTTTTCACTTTAAAAACGTTTAAATTACTTTCAATGTTTTGAAATATGTATTTTCCAAAGTATCATCCAGATGATAACACCAAACGTTGCCGTTTAAGACACACCCAAGATCTCACCTGACGTTTAGTCATGAGATTTTGCAGTTGATAAAAGTCTAATACCTTTTTCTGTTAAATTTTTTTATCAAATGTTTAATAATATTTTAACATCCTGGAGCTGTCATACATTTAAAAATGGTAACGGCAGTATCAGGCGTAAGCTATACTTTCGTTAGCCTACAATAGCTAATTTTGCAACAATTAACTAATTAGTAGCTAAGAATTAATTGGGTTTTCTACCAGGGCACTTGAGGAATTTTAAAAAATGGTTGTTTCTACAGAAAAGTGATCTGAAGCATATGATAAAGGTCTGAATTGAAAATCAGTGGCCTTACGCCAAATGGCGTATCTCGGCTTTCTATAGGTCAAGTGGGATGCCGCCGCCTCTGCGGGACTTCCGATCGCGTTTTCGCGCCAATTATTTTCACCGACTGATTTCATTAGGACGCTGCGCCTCGTTTCCAGATCGATTGGGCGCGCTGTAACGGCGACGCGAGATTCCGAAAGTTTTTTTACGGCGGCCGATTTCGAGCGGCGGAGAGTTCGCTTTTAACGGCCGCTTCTTCCTCGTCGGCGCAATTTCTGTAATTACAAAATATTTAAAAGTTACGCGCTGGAAATGATTTTTCGGAGTAGCGCGATTACGTATAGTTTGTAAGCACTTCTCTGTGTGCTCGTTATGTGTGTACTTGCTGGGTATTTTTTTTTCTTTATTTTTCGTTACGGGATAAAAGTTTGTTTCGCTTAGGCGCCGCACCTGCGAGCAAGCGGGACTATTTAATTAAGCGTGCGAAAAAAAAAGTTTATGGGACAAAGTATCCGCGAGAATTAGCATTGCTGATGTAAGATGGTTCATCGTTTTCTCTGATTACTCTGAACTTTGATAGTCGCCAGTCGCTCGGAGGTTTTTCTTCCAGCCTTTGGGTAAACTTTCGTTCGGGAACTCTTGTACCCCGCTCCACCCATCGCTGGACAGTTCTGATTGGCTTTCATTTCCACAAATCCTTTTGAGATTTTCTTTTATCTAACACCATGTAGATTATGGAAAAAATCCATTTTTTTTGTTGAAAGAGATTCTTAGCATGTTTGTACACTGAGAGAAAAAACTTTATAAAAATTGCTATTGTGGTTAGAAAAAGAGTGACAGTCTTGTCAAGTGAAAATTTTATATATGCAAAATAGTAATTTTTAGTATCAGAAATTTTAAAAATTACTATTTTAATACTAAAAATTGCAGTTTCGAGTACTAAAAATTCTTATTTTCCATACTAACATTTCTCGCTCGTCAAGACTGTCGCTCCTTTCCTAATCACAATAGTAATTTTTATTAAGTTTTTTCTCTCAGTGTAGATATGTGTTGCGCATTTTTTTCTTTAATGTTTCTTTTAAATGAATTTGCTCGTTAATTTCTTACTTACGTCTATAAATCTGAAAGAATCTTTAAGGACAATTTACATAAATGTATAGAACTAGCACATATTCTATAAATTTATCATGATCAATTTATAGCAATATAAATATAAATAGCCACTTCCGGTATCGCTTAAAATTCCAGCAATACTGTCTCTAATTTACGATACCATAAAAAATTGAAGATTACACGGCCGGGCATTATTGTGCCGTAAACAGAAAAAAAGGCGCTTTATCGGGGAAATTTTCCAATCACGTAATATCGTTTTTCAGATAACGGAAAGTCGAGGTAATGACGCCCGGATAAAAATACAGGTGAGCGCGTGCGGGCCCAGTGCAAGTACGCCGGGGGATTATTTGTCGTAATAAAAGTTTAAATTTGTTGAATGGCCTGGGCGTGCGAGAGCAAAAGTGGCCGGGAGAGTTTGGGAGGCCGCGGAATGAGGAACTTGTGATTGTCGACCGCGAGTTATCCTCACCGGAAACTTTTCCCGCCGTAAGTGGAAGAACCACCGGAATATCCAAGTTTTACCCCTCGGTTTCGTATAAGAAACTCTCGGAGCTTTGCAGATGTCTCTTATACCCCTTCTTACCCTCCCTGCCCGTCTTCTCCAATATCTACTTTTTTCTTTGACCCCGGGAAATATAAATATCCTATTTCTTTACGACGGCGTTACTGAAGAATGATGATTTCGTTTCTTCTCTTATTATGTTCTTACAGTTGTAACTGAAGTTGGCGATTGGCTTTGAGCAAAATCATTGTTCTTCTTCTTTTTTTTTTGTAAAAAAAAACTAACTGGTACTAGATGTTTTATGACGAATTAAAATTATGAGAGCAGAAAAATGTATTTTATTGATAAAGCAAGAAAGCACTCTATGGAGCGAATCATAATGAAATCGATTGGCGACATTTTTTTCTCGATCTATTAATTCTTGTAGAAAAAAAAGATCCGAAAGTTTACAGTTAAACAATTTTTATTCAGGATAGCTATTCGATCTAGACATCTAATAGGTACGTCATTATTCTAAAAAAATCCATCACGTACAAAGCCTACGTGACTGAATGTTCAAACCGCAATTATACAGAATGAACAAAAAGATTAACAGCGTTATTTTCGGAAGTTAACGCTTGTAATATAATTTTTTTAATCGAATTAAAAAGAAAAAAAAGAAAACACTTGTGAATAATTTTTTTTTTTTGAAAATAAATTAGTACTCACTTCATCGTTATCGTTTTTTTTTTTCAAAGCAGCTGTAAATGAGTAATTAACATGATTTTTCATTAAATTCTGATCTATTTTTTTTTCAAGTATCTCATTTTAAAGAAGTATTTTTTTTTATCGACAGACGTCAGACAAGTAATTCGCTAGCCAGTTCCATACACCGTTACCATGCTATTTCATCGTGTTCTCGTTTGCACTAGGTATTGTTTCTCGATAACGGAAAATGCCAGCGGGCGACGAATAGAATTTTGATGGGAGCTTTTCTTCGGTGCATTGACGTCGAAGCGAAAATTGCCAGTTAGTTGAATGTTGATCAATCAATTCGAATTACACGTCTTTTTTAACCATTTACTTGCCGTCAAACAACTTTTTCAATTATTAAGGGAATAGAGAGTCTACGTCGATATCATTCGGTCGTCGTATTTTTTTTGCAGTTTTAAATTGGAAATTACACTGCGAGCTGCAATGAGAGAAATGCATGAATGCAATCTGACGTGTTTGGTTAACATCCGGCGTATCAGTCGTTAAAGCACAAACTAACTTGATCGAATGTGACAGATTTGGACTAAAATGTAACTATGCTGTACTGTATATTCAAGGAATCTCTTCTCTCCCTGTGCGCCATTCAAATCAAAATTGTAACATGCTTTTATTATCGACTATAAAAGTTTCAATTTCGTTTGTTAAAAATGTCAAGCAATTAAAATTGACGTGATCTCTGTGTTTAATTTGTAATCGCAGCGTTTGTATATCAACAAAATTGGATATTACACTGAGAAAAAAGCTTCGGAAAAATTACTATTCAGTCTCGGAACGAAACCACAGACTGCATTTAGTGAGAAAAAACCATTCAGTAATATAAATTTTACAAGAATTTCTAGTTAAATATTTCTATAATTCTAGTAAATATTTCTACAATTCAAATTAATATTTTTAGAATTCTAGTGAATATTTCTACAACTCTGGTAAATATTTCTACAATTCTAGTAAATATTTCTACATTTCGAATAAATATTTCTATGATTCTAGTGAATATTTATACAACTCTAGTAAACATTTCTACAACTCTGCTAAAGATTTCTATAATTCTAGTAAATATTTCTACAATTGCAGTGTGTGGTTCCACTCCAAGACTGGATAATAAGTTTTACATAGAATGTACATAGAATTTTTACATAGAATTTTACATAGAAAGACATTCCGTGTAGTTGTCGTGCCTAATAATAGTAATTTTGCAAAACATTTTTCTCAGTTTACTTTTCTCTTGAACAAACAAATATGATATAAACGTAAAATAAACGCACAGACGAATTTACGTCAAGCAGAGACGTAAGTACACAAAGTCTTGCATTTTAAATCAACGAAGCACGTATACCGCGGAGCTCATTCTTCAATATAAATGTTACTTTTACCCAAGCGATCGTTCATCACGCTAACAAAATCTCCGCGATCCAATACCACCGCGCTGCTCATTGTTGTGCATTCTGCGAAACGCTCGAATCCGAAATCGCCATAAATCACAATTAGCAATGGTATAACCCCTCGGAGAAGGCAAAGTTAGAAAGTAAAACGCTCGGAACCGATCGCGCCGCGAGGCAGCGTAGCGTGATCGCGGCTTTGGGAGCTCCCATCGGAATCGGATCGCATCCCGGAAGTGCGCGCGGAACAAGTCACAATAGCCTACATCGCCGCTGAAAAACATTCCGATGATCTCGCCGCATCTGGAGTGCACGACGCGTAGCCGGTTCTCGGCCCTGCCTTTTTCCGTATCGAGGACCTTCCCATCTCCCGGCGGGTCACCCGCGTGATCTCCTTTCACCCGGAGCTCCTGCGTGCGCGCGTCTTCTCTTTCACCTCGCGATCTTTTGCGGCGTAAAACTGGTATCACCGCGTCATATGCCGCCGGCTGTCAAGGATGATCGCCCGTATACGTGCATGCGGATGGGCAACGAACGAACGGCTGATCGCCTCTTTGTTGCATTATTTGAAGGGGATATTCCGCGGGGATCGTTTGCGGACGAGAGGCGCGTTTAACGGCGCATTCTTGATCATCGCCCGGTGAGATTGTCTATTAATGTTATACGTTCGGTTGGGACGACTAATTTTCATTCATCGATTAAATGACCGTGTTTGGCAGTAAACGATGATTACTTTTTGTTGTACATTTTTTTTTTAGAATCCTGAGGTAATGGATTTTTTTTGTTGCTCATTAATAAAAGGTGAGGCTGAAGAATTGTAAGCGATAAGCGGCTATTCTATTTGAAGTTCATTATTCGTTGTAATTGGCTACCGTCGCTGCGGGCTCATCAATAATTGAAGAAATTTTAATCGCAATGTATATGCACGTAATTTAAAACAAAATAAAATACGAGAAAGTGCTGAGAAAGCCTCGCGTTTTCGATTGCTGGAAAATCGGATACTCGTTAACTGGGAAATTTCTTCGGAGCGTCGGATTACACGTTGAAAGGAAAGAAAATATAGTAACAAACAATAATATACGTTAAAGTCCATTTTTTTTTGTTGAAAAGAAATATTGATTTCCAATAGTTTGCCAAGTAATTGGTGGACATTAGTATAGGAGGTGTATAGTTAGCACAAGAAAGATTAATAATGCTATTTATAACAGAATTCCTTTTCAAGCGGAATCTATAATGTACTGTGAAATTGGCAATATTGTATCGAGTAATTAGAGTTTTAATGGTAGTGCGATAACGCGATAAATTCTAAATTCATCCATGTCATACTTTTGTAATCTTTTATCTTCTGCATTAACACTTCGAAATTAATGACCTGTTGCGCCCGATCAATTTATTGTAGAAATTACGTCAAACTAAAATTCGCGACCAATAATTTCTGCCTCGATAAATAAGCTTATCATTTTACACGACGGAGATTATTTATTTACTCAGAATTGCAAATATTGACAGGCACCAACTCCATGAATTTATCATTAAAAAAATTGCGTTGAATAACTAAATTTTTTGACCTTCAAGTTTTATTTTACAAAAATGCTGAATCTCTAAAATTATTGCTATTATACTGCAATATAATCAGTAGTTTCAAAATAATTTTCTTTGATAGATGTAATGATATACATCGCTAACGGTACAGACTCATTTGCTGCATCACGACGCATCCGGAAGTTTCTGCTCAATCTTCATTGTCAGGTTTCTACGCGAAAACAGCGAAAAATTGTACTCTAAACTTCCATTAAACATTTCTATACAAAAACATTTATTTAATTTATCTAAAGCTATAACATTATTTAAAACAAAGCTTTTTCTTTTCCAATATATAAAAAAAATAATCTTTCATTTTAATAACGTAACATATATTTTTTTTTTATGTTTCAGGTGAGTTTTAAAAAACCCTTACGAAGTTTATTAAACGATCCACCCTACATCTCAGGTAAGAGTTTTTTTTTATTAGAAATAAATCCGCAAAGCCACGCATCTACGTGAAGCTGATAGGACGCTAAATAAAACGTAGATAAGCTCTGGATGAATTTAATACGAAAGAATGAAAGTGAAGGGGCGGTTTAGTGCCAGTGTGAATGAGTGAACAACATTGGACGTATAAAGGGCGCCCCTGGAGCCTTTGGGGGATAATTGATGTACCGCGAGTTTATGTAACGCTGAAACTTGTAGTCGCTGCTATTATACCGTATAACCTACGTGAGTTCGCTGAACTATATTAGGTTTCATCCATCTTATGCCTCGCCCATTTTCACGTAAATTCATGAACATCATTAACACTCTTACGCCGAGGAAAATTCTATTTTTCTTCATTATTTCTAATTAAAAAAGTTGCCAACTTTATTAATATTTAATCCCCCCTCTGCCCTCCCGGCGAAACTTCCAACTTCTTCGCGTGCGAGTTTCATTGGAGCTTTGTACATCTTATTTTAATTTCTATAAAGAGGAATTTCCCTTGATGTATGGGCGGAAACTCGCGCTTTTTTACGATCGCACTTAATCACTATAAGATTCTTTCATGTCGAGTTACGAAAGTGTAAGGGAAGTGCCGAGTTGATAGAGATAGCGATTAGTCTTTATTAGCGACGTTAAAAAAAAAGAAAAGGAGCGAAGCAACTCCTTTCATTTTACTCGCACGCATTAAGCCATCATCGCTCGCGCAGAAGGAAAATCGAAGGCGCGGAAACTCCAGAAGAAAAAGATAAAAAAAAAAGAGAGAAAGAAAGGGGCTCCCCCGCGGAAAGATTACGTTGTGCGCGCCGCGGAGAATTGAAAAAAATGGCTCGGAAACGGGTGTTACGCGCTTTTTCAATGTCTCCTTTTCTCCGAAACGAGCTGGCCATTACCGTCCCGGCGGAGGCGCCGCAAGCCGCGACGATTTGATCCATGGAAACGAGCAATTGCGGAGGATCGGACGGTCGATCGCGCGGAGAGACGAAGCTCTCCCGGCAAACGACGCTTTGCATTAGCGAGACGCGCTGCTCTCGGCCTTACGTATAAAGCAGAGGAGGGTGGGGGGCGTATTAAGGATAACGACGCGGTCCCAAGCTGTCCCATTTGCCTCGCCCGGAGCATCTGCAAAACGCCTGCTTCCGTCGCTGTAAGCTGGGACTAGCGGAAGCTTTGGTGTTCCACTGGCTTCCCGGGGATCGGGGAAAAACAGTCAAAGCTGTGTGTCTGGAAACACTCGGGGACCAGGGTTTGTTCATTCCGAGCAATTATTACAAATCGCTGCTTAATAAGTGGATTTGCTCAGCGGATTTGAATGGGTGGAATTCAAGCGCATGCATACTGAGAGAAAAATTTGTTAACTTTAAGCAAACATTTATTTCAATAGTACTTATTAAATATTTTATTGAGTCAACAAATTATTTTTGTTTAAACGACTAGAGTTATTTATAAACAAATAAATTCATTTAGTTTTAATGAGATCACTACTCGATTCAAAGAAATATTTAATAAGTACTATTGAAGTAAATCATTTCCTTAAAATTAACAATTTTTTTTTCAGTGTGCTGAGAGGAAAAAACTTAATAAAAATTACTGTTGTGATTAGGAAAGGAGCGACAGTCTTGACGAGCGAGAAATTTTAGTATGGAATATAAGAATTTTTAGTACTCGAAACTGCAATTTTTAATATTAAAATAGTAATTTTTAAAATTTCTGATACTAAAAATTACTATTTTGCATATATAAAATTCTCACTTGATCGCTCCTATCTTAACCACGATAGCAATTTTTATCAAGTTTTTTCTCTCAGTGCAGACAAATTTTTTATACTGCGTGAAAGTATTGGAATTATCGGGTAATTTAATTGAATGGATGTTTAATAAAAAGTTTAACGACTTATAAAGTGGAATAAGTGAATAATCTCGTGAAATCCGCATAAATTTCGAACATTCGTAATTTAGGGATAGCGCGGGTGGGTTTTAATTGAATAGTAGGTTTAAATCGTAATTCTTAATTAAAAATGTTCCTTTACTGAAGCGAAGATTCTATTTAATAATCACTTGAAATCACCAGAAGTAGTCAGTAATTAAATTTTTTTTATTAAATCTTGGATTCTAAGATAACGATTCATTCAAATCAAATATTTTACTCAGTGAATAATAACTCAAATTAAAATATGTTTAGGTGAATAATCTTAGTGGCCTGCTAATGACTTTGTCGTCCAAGTTGTGGATATAAGCCACCAGAAGTTATCTAAGACTTTAAGTTATCTTAAGTTATATATACTGCCTCAGCGTCTCTTGTGCACCATCATTTTAACTGCGTATCATCTAAATCATTCTAATGATTAAATTGATGCTTACCTCAAAATTTTCAAAATAAAAGAAAATTAAACCTCATTTAGTATGATTGAAGTTGCGAAAATTAAACTTCGCTTTTAAATATTGGAGTTGCTCTGGAAGCTGACATTCGGAGAAAAAGTTTTCCATCGAAAAAGTGCTAAAAAGTTTTTAGCTAGAACCCTCTTAATCCTTCGTAGCTTTAAACTCTGTTTTTTTTTCTCCGACAAAAATTCTCCACTGATCGTCCAATTTTTCGAAAAAAAAAAATATTGTAGAATCCAAATGATTTTTGGAGTATCATCGGAGACCTGCCGACTCAACGTTTCCGACAAATCCAGCGGGGAGCGCGAAAATCTTCTAGAAGCCTGCGTAAGCAAACTAGAAGACAGATCTCTCTTTCGCAAATCCGAGCCCATAAGTCATCGCGTTTCTGAAGTAAAGTTGGTTTTATCAGCGGTAAGTCTTAATGGACTGGTGCTCGAGTCTCCGTGCATTCGCTGACGCTACGTATAGAGGCGACATTGCGCTAACGGGGTGTGCAAATCGACTTCTATAATTCATAGCCGCGCAAAACGCCGTTTCTCCCTATGTACAAGAAGTGGCCTTTTACTTTCCGGCATTATGTAAAATCTCCTGACGGGGAGTACAAAGGTTTTGCATTATAAAGAGCATTCATTTTTCGTATACATTATCACCCGAATATTTCACGAGGGTAACGTTGTCGACAGTAAGATATTCCGACCAGGTTTTAACGATGTTTCACTGCGTCTGTATAAAATACTAATTTTTATCGCGAAACATCCTACATTTTTATAGTTTTTTTTTTAATTCACAAAAAAAAAAAAAAAAAAATACGATTAAAAAGAATTGAGCCAATTTGATTGCATTATGAATTAATTACTTATACTATGTCATCGTATAGTTAAGGGAGTACGAAAG
This sequence comes from Sycophila sp. Sp_5, assembly GCA_018906775.1. Taxonomy (NCBI): domain Eukaryota; kingdom Metazoa; phylum Arthropoda; class Insecta; order Hymenoptera; family Eurytomidae; genus Sycophila; species Sycophila sp. Sp_5. The sequence goes on from JACCID010000004.1 coordinate 6,019,236, forward strand.
TCAATTATAATTTAACAGACGAAAAAACCATTAATTTTATTATAACAAAGATTATTAACGAAAAATCGAAATACTTGCCCTTCGTTAGGTAACGATCTACCATTTGATAAAGTTTCAAGTTCGAAGAATAATACATTGAGAAGATAAACGTGAATAATATGATTTTTTTACATTATTCAAGGATTTTTATATAAACTTAGAAATTTATAGAATGATTGATTGCCACCTGACGAAGAATAAGTATCTCTTGGTTTTTTCGATATTTCAATTACACTCTTTGTTACAAGCAAATTAATTGTTTTTCATCTACTGTAGTATGGCGCGAAATTTGAATTTTTATTTGACTTTCAGACTACCTTAAATAAAACCAGTTTGTATCTCTTAGTAAAATATTTTTGCGCAATAGTAGAAACACTTTTACTTCAGTTTTCGCTTATCGTCAGTGCGTCGTTGCAATGAATTCGCAAAATTAATTTAAATTTTACTGATTGCTTTTGGGCGAATCTGACGTCTATAGAAAGACTTTTTATTTAATGTTGAAAAAGAGCGATGGCTTTAGACCGGCACCTAATTGAAGGAGATAAAAGCCATCGGTGAAATTGCACGTAGGGAAAAAAAAGTTCCCACTGATTAATCTCTTCATCAGCATCTTCGAACAAAACTTGGAAGAAAATTCCTCGTTCCCCGACGATTCAGCCTTTTTTCCTTTTCTCTCTCTCCCCTTCGAATCACTGGCAAAATTCTCTTGCATCCCGCTGTTAAATTGCGGGGAAAATGAATGTTTTGTGCCGGCGGTTCGCGAAAAGAATGAAAGGACAACCACGGGAAATAGTGATCTTGGAATGGGACGGGCGAAAAAACGTTATAGAAAAGTTGCCAGAAGGGGAGGCGGGGGGTGGCGAGCTTTGGTAAAAAAAAAGGAGGAATGATTGGAAATCGATGTGGACGAATTCGCTAGTCGGCGTAGGTATATAAAAAGGTAAAGGGAAAGAGGTACAGACGACGAGGGAGCGAGCTGTTCTGCTCCTCTCTGCGCTCATCTTTTTTTTTCCCCTCGGCTCGCGGCGCGGCGGCATCATAACCGAGGCCGCTTATTGGACCGGAAATGGTGCTCGTGGCTCGTCCAATTACTGCGTCTTCGCCTCCTCATCCCTGCGCCTTTTGCCCTCCTCTCTTGCAATCTTCTTCCGACGCCGTTAAAACCGACGGTCGTCTCGGATCTTACGCCCCGAGACTCACCTCGCGCGCAGTACTTAGTCTGACCTATGGCAAAAAGCTCCCCCAGCTCCAAACCCCTCCCACGTCTTTCGCCGTTTCTACGGAGCAAACTTACCTACGGTGTCGTATATATATGATCCGAGAGTCTGGTGAAGGCGGACGCAACGCTTCTGTTCAAATTGAAAGAAATTTCAATTAGCCACCAGGGGGATCGAGTGGAAATGTCTTCTTTAAAATGACCGAATGTGGGTTCATGTGCACGCTAAAATGTTTGGAGTTAAATTTCACTCTTATAGTGACACTCGCAGAGTTAAATTTGACTACATGAATAGAGTGATTCAAATTCACTCGAAAGTAGGGTAAGATTCTCTCTAAGCTAGAGTAGCATACTATAGATTATATTTTCACTCAAATCACTGGATTTTACTCCATCAAGAAAGTTAATTTCGCTATAAGAGTAGAGTAAAATTTTTACTTCAATAGTTAAATCCACTTAATTTTCACTCCACTTCACTCCAGCTGATTTAACATGTATAGGTGTTTTCACCTTGATCCACGTCCCTCGTGGGTTTCGCTTTTTACTTAAGCCCACTGTACTTCTTTCGTGAATGCCTTTTTGTCATTTTCGTCGGTAATGAGAAGTGAATGAAAACTAGGATCGCCTTTCAACGAAGTAAAATACATTGGGTATGAAGGTTCTGTTATCGTGTAGCTTTTGACGCTAAAGCACGGGAAACTGTGTCGCCCAGATTCCCTTTTCAATTTCTCTTTCGCGAAATCTGTGAATAGACCCCGTTTGCGTAACCCCGAATTGTAAAATAGCTTTTAAACGTGTGGCTGTTTTTTTTTCAAAGGTGCTTTCGTCATTTAATCGAATATTTCGGTCGTGCCTTTTCTTTCAATAAAATTAATTGAAGAGAAGTAAAAAAATTTGTTTTTATAAAAGTATCAGTTGGTTGAGGAATGAAATTTCTGTTTGAGTTTGGAACTTATTTACATATTATTCAAGCTCGAAGTTACGAAACTTATCCGAAAAACTCTATGAATCGCGTAGAAGCGCTTAATTTTTACACTGAAAAAAAATTGTTAATTTTAAGAAATGATGTACTTCAATAGTACTTATTAAATATTTCTTTGAATCAAGTAATAATTTCATTAAAACTATAAATGAATTTATTGTTTCTAAATAAATTTAGTAGCTTCAAAAAAATAATTTTTTGTCCCGATAAAATATTTAATAAGTACTATTGAAATAAATATATGCTTAAAATTAACAAATTTTGCTCTCAGTGTAAGAAAGAATTTTTTTCGAATCTTCAGTTTTATGCGTGTGACATCATTCATGGTCGGATGAAAATTAGTTTTCTTTCATAAAACGCGGAGTTGGAAACAGATGTGCACCTAAGTGTTATATACAGCTTCGATCGAAAGCTTATATGTGGGCAGGAATCAGTTGTATTAGCCGAAGCAATCTAACTTTCGACAGTTACTCGAGCAGTAAAGTACCCCGAGTATACTTATTATCGGCTTTTGTGGATTATTTAATATAGCCTGTAAAGTTTCGGGGTATATACCTTCATTGTTTCACGATAAACGTCTAAAATTCCCTCAAACTAGTTGAAACGACTATTTACGTAAATACGAATTAAAAAAAGAACTTACGTCGATTTCGATTTCTCTCATTTCCTACATATGAATATTCGCTCGTGCATAACCACGTTTATAAATTGAATTGCCCACGATACGATATAAATATTCTCTTCTTATGAACTGCATTAAAAGCCTTATTGAGAGTGTACTGATTCTTACGTCTGACTTTATTTCACATTCTCTTTCCGTACTTTCTTTTTTTATGAAATTTATAAATATCATTTTATTTATTAATTTGTTTATTTATTGAACCAAGGAAAATTAACAATGTAAAGGTACAGGTAAAATTAATTTTGTAATATGTATTCATTTGTTTATTGAACCAGGTAGAATTAATAATGTAAATGTACTGTGGAGACACACACAGGTGCCTGTATATAGGCTGCATGAAGAAAAAAAATTATAAAGTATTCTAGACTTCTAGTAAACTTATTGAAGCGATGTATTTTTCAATTTAAGAAATTCATTTTAAAATTAGGTAGATAAAATAATTTAAAATTAAGTGCACTGTTCAACATCCGAAAACAGTTAAATTTCGTTCACTTCTCATCCAAAGAGCAGTCAAATCTAATCTAAAATATTTAACAATGGCCGTCCAAGTAGGATAATACAATAGCACTGGACTTCTATTGTCCACTCACAAAAATTTAATCTAACTGAGAAGAATCCACTAAATAGCAATGGAAAATCTAGTGAGTACATTGTTCTAATAAATGGATTGCATGATAAATTCTAAATTGATTCATTAGCTATTAGTTTCCATTCATTATCATAAAAAGTAAAAACATTGAATAAAAAGTCTCTAATAAGCAGAAAAATACTAATTATGATAAATTCCGAGGATTCTATATTTCTAGTAAATTTATTGAGAATTATATCAAATTGTACTGAAGCAGACGTATTCTTCAATCGAATAAATTCATTTTAAAATTCCGTAGATACTGTTTAAGTGCATGTGTCCACTAAGACTAAGAACGAATTTTGGCAGTGTCCTACGGTAAGTTGGCCGACTTGGCGTAATCGTAAAGTGATTACTGGTCTACCAGAGGTGCGGCCATATCGAACTCACTCGGTTTGGCTATGCACAGTCTAAACGGATAAATTCAATTAACCGACCGTCAGCGCAACTCTGCGCCTGGCGAATGCCGGAGACACAGTGACACAACCAGCGGCAGCTTCCCGCAGGCAAACCTCGCGTCCCTCCAAGAGTCCACCGAAGTTTATAACCGGAGCTGTTATAACTTCCGTGGCGCAGGGACCCCCCAGTTCCTCAAAGGACTGCGATTGAAGTCCTTTCGCCGACGCAACGGTGACTCGACGATTTATACTGTAACGGACCCGTTGTGTGTGTATTTATATATATATATATATAATGTATGCGCGTAAGGGCTTCCCTACATCGGCTTCACTTTGCCTTTGCCTCGTTAAAAGGTCGAAGTTTGTATTAAACGACTGATTACACCAAGGTTTCTAGGGATAGCTGGGAATTTTTTTTTTCTTTTTTTTTTATCTCGCCGCGGCTCTTTGCTCTTTACGCGTATAGCCTTTCGTTTTTGTGGGCCGCGGCAAAGGATGCGTACCCGCGACTCGTTTGAAGGGTTTACGGTGCCATGGGCATGGGATTTAAATTAGTTGCAGCGCGGCTTCGTTGCGCGAAAAAGTTTTCTGTTTGTTTTGTATTTCAGACCTTTTTTTTATTTGCTTCGAGCAAATTCTACGTTTATTTAATCGCCGGCAGACGTGTGCAGCGCAGTCGACGGGCTTTTATAGGAGCAGAGTTGAAAGGTAACTGTTTTACTTTGTTTTGATTATATTCGACGAATTATTTCGAGAGCAAGTGGGTGATTATCCGAATTAATTTTGAGCGCTTCAAAATTAGTTATTTATGTTTCGTCCTGAAATTCGCGTTAATAACCGGATAAATACGAACTCGCATTTAGCAGAACAAATAAAACATGCGAATACACTGTAACTTTCTGTGTAATACTCGCTTCTCTATTTAATTAATAATGAATGAGTTATTAAAATTAGCAAAATCCACACGCTTCGCACGGTTCAATTTTTGGGATTGTATGACTTAACCAATCAAATGGACATTTAATTAAATAAATTAGAAAATTATTATTAAATTAAAATTATTAGCCGATTATCAAAAACTTAATGACTGATATCATTAGCCTATTCGTGAAATTGAAACAATTATAAATTTCTTTGACTATCGAAATTGATTAATTGAATATTCATCGAAACCTTGGCTGAACACTTCAATTAAATCTTTTGTAAATGATACACCATCGGAAAATTTAGAAGTTGTTACCCAGAATATATTCAATTCTATTTTGATATTTCTTATTTATTCATTTATTAACAATTCAATGGACAATCAGTCCTTATACATAATCCGATAATTATTAAAACTAATATACAATTAAATTAAAATAATAATTGAATATTGCTTGTCGAAGAGTAAAACTAAACTTAAACTTAAACTACTAGAAAATTTAGGAATTATTGCCCAGAATACGTTCAATTCATTTTAATTCAACATATTCTCGGCAATAAATTCTAAATTTTCCAGCAGGGCTATTTCGCGTATGAAAAAAAAAACTTTTCTAAAAATTTATTTCTCAGAATCGCAAACTTTACCGTAGATTTCCCAATGTCCTCCGAACCGCCGACTTCCACACCATCGGCAAATGACTCGACGATACTTTAACGACGGTCGCGTTGAAGTAGACTACCCCGGAGATGCCAGGAGCCAACGGGATTTCGAAATGTATTCATGAATTCGTGAAATTGTCGTGGGCCCCGCAATGCGAGGCTGGTGCACGCCAACGCGGAAAATATGCGCGGCGGAACTAAATGTTTTGCTTGCTTACATCGGCGCCGGGTTAAAGCCGAGACGAAGGGGGTCGGTAAACAATGTGCACAAATAGCGCAGAAGGAAAGGCAAATATGACGCCGGGCGAACGGGGTGGGCGCATGCGTTCCATCGGCAAGAACGTACGTATCGTCGGAGCGGCGCAACGACAAGAACGTTAAATTATTAATCCCCGATGGCCCTCTGTGCATATAACGGCGGCGCCGCTTTTGCGCGATTATTTCAGCGAGCTCGTTGCTTTACTTTCAGCGTGCTGCGAGCAAACTGCTTAATTGCGTTGCTACTACGCTGAAAAAAAGTGATAATTTTCAGTGAGTATATTTAGTGCAGTATATTTCTGTGAATCAACGAAATATTCCTTTAAAACTGTAAATTTATTTATTTAATTTCTAAATACGTTTTAGTAGTTTTGAAAAAAATAATTAGTTGATTCAAAGAAATATTTAACAATTATTATTGAAGTAAATGTACACTTGTGATTACTAAATTAGTTTCGACGAAATTATTGCGCGTGAATTTATTAATTTTTTTATTTTAAATTTGTGTAAAGCTTGTAAAAGTTTACATATTTGCATGGTAAATTTGATAGCGAAGTGTGGAGAATAAATTGATTTGTTTATTTAAAATGTGTGCTGATGTTCGTTATCGAAATTTTATTTAGTCGATTAGTCTTCAAAATAATTGATGTGAATTTTGTCATTCTAGACGTTTGAGAAATTCAAGACTTTAGTGCCTCACTTTACTGGATTTAATCAAATTGACTCATTATACTATACCCTTATGCAATTGATTTTCACAATATTCATTAGCCTTACTCTTAAAGCTACTTGTGGATCAAATTTTCATTATATCAAATTATTTAATTAAATTTAATTTTGTATCAATTTAAAAACAGAAAATATTGAATAACTCTTTTTCCTCAAACAGCAACATAATTAACTTTTAAAAGTACTTCGAAATGCGCGAAGCAGTAGAAAACATGTCGTTTAATTTTTTTTTCAATAGCCACATGATTCTGTGCTTTCACGAGATGTTGTGTAGATCTAAGCTGACGATCTAAAGAGTCTTTTCATTTCGACCAATCTTGTATTAATTGCCATAGCAATTTCGCGTTTTGAAGTAGTGCTAAGTAGTAGTAATGGCAGCAGAACCATCTTGTCATTCATAATTAGACACACAAAGCCTACTTCTCTTCATAGGTTGGATGAGAGCTCGTAAATACCATTATACGCTTATTATACCTACCGGCATAATGAGTCTCTGTATGTCAAATACGAGAAACAATTAGACAGTACAGTTAATTAGCGACAAGAAATCGACTCCGGAGGATGTTGTTCACATATTCTCAAAGCACGTAAAATTAATACCGAGAATTAACCCAGAAACTCATGTAGCTGCTGTTCCGTGTCAATGTATATCATTAAAAATTTTAACTACAACTTTTTATTTCAACATTGGCCGAAATATTTTACACATTCTCTGAATAATCGAAAACGTTGATTTTATAACTGTATAAAATTTAATAGCGCTGTTCGTGTGATTAATATATTATTTATTTATTTATTTATTCAAACTACAACGGACTAAAGTCCTTAACGTACAAATATGTACAATACAAAAATATGAAAAACTTGAACTATATTACATTGTAATTTTTTTTTTAAATAAACGATTGATAACGCAGATGCAGCGATTCTTTAAATATCGGATAGTGTGCTATTCGTACAATGAAAGGAGAGACTGCAATATGTCGGGTGTACGGGTCCCTTAAAAAAAAGAAGAAAATTAAGGATAGCGGCAAAAAAAATTGGATCGTAAAATTTTTAAAAGGTGCATGTCTGCAAAAATGGTCGTTCGCCTTCCCTTATTATTTTTAACGAGAAAATGCTTTTAGCAGTTTAATAAATTGCTGTAATTAGAGCGCCGGAGAATCACAACGAAGTTTCGCGACGTCGCGTCGCGCTGTTTTTTAAGATGGTCCGCACTCAATTTTCCGAGGCTTAACCGCTCTCCCGGTCTATGAAAATCTGTTTTTTTTCCTCTTTTTTCCTCCTCGTTCTAGCGCGTTGCGCTTGTAGCATTGCGCTAAGTCGTCGTGTTGTAGAGCGGCACTTTTTGTCTCGCGAAAGCCGCAAATTCCCTCGACTCGCTCACTGCCTTGCACGTATCTCTGATTATTATTAAATAGAATAATGAGGCGAGCGTACGATTTCAGCTGGAAGATCGAACTTTTCGGCTTAGGATTTAGTAGATACTTAATAATTATTGCTGCACAGTTTAATTAATTAAATACACTTTCCTTCATCCAGAATTTATATGTATATTTTTTTGTATTATCAATTTATATTATTAGATTAATTTTTTGAATAAATAAATCGCTGATATATAAATAATATTACTATAAACAATTCGAAAAACAAAATAATATTTAAAGCTCGAATAATCACATCACTTGAAATATTGACTACAATGAAACCTCCATGCATTTTTTATAGAGAGATGAATTGCTAAATTGACTAACGATTTTGCAATTTTTTCATAATTGTGCAAAATAAAAAAGAATTTTCTTTTATGACGTTATTGTACACTTGTTATAAAAAAATTCAAATAAGCTTTCCAATTACTTGTCTGTTAATATTCAATACAAAATTGCAAATACCTATCGAAATTACGAAAATGTGACGTATACCTTTTTCAAAATCGCCACAGATATTTGATATTATATTTTTTCTCGAATAACGATTAAGCTGGTAACGAAGTTTTCGTGCTCGTTTTATTTTTTAATTTTTTGTATTTTACAGTAATGTGCAATCTGCATGCAGTATTGTAAAAGGAATGCAGTACTTTCAGATAATTAAATGACTGTAATAAAAATAAAATATAACGAATTACAATTTATTTTTTATTACGTTTACATTTACATTTATATCACGTACTTCGTAAATCTTTCCTTAGCATGACTATCGGTTTAATGTTACGCTTTTTTTTTTGCTTTTGCTCCTCGACGTACATTTTGTCTCACGGCACTACTTTACTTGTTTCTTATAAGGTCTGCATCTTCCCGAGGGATTCGATGCACACTTTCTTATACGTAGACACATTACGACCTTTTCGCTGCTTCGGCGAAACTTCGTCGAGATAAATTTATCAGAGGCATCTGTAACGTTGTTCATCGATCTTACTTGAAAATCTGTCTCTCGCCTCCTTTTTATTGTTTCGCCTTAGAAAGGAAAATACCGTGATTTATTTTATTTTAACCGAATAGGTATTTCTTTTATTCATTTTAATCTATTGTGAAATTTCAATATTGCAGTTTTTTTTATATATAATTGCAGCTATATCGAATATTCTACGAAAACAGAAAAGATGCTTTGACCCCAAGTGTTAAGCGCGCCTTTTAAAAATAATTTTTTCATTGTATTTGACATAGACACTGAATGTGGGTCAAAGGATCTTTTCTATCAGCGTATAAATGATCAATAGGACTTTTATTTTCATCAAGACGGAGAAAATAAATTAATTGATTTTAAATATTTTTATTCTCTGTCATTCGAAGTTTGGATTTTATTCAGCTTTTAACAGGATAAAAAGATTCTGGAATTCATTGCCTACTTCGATCACATCTATTGTCTCCATTGGACAATTGAAGTCTTCGCTTAGATCTTTTATTACAACCTATAATTGAATCTGATTATCGTTTATTTCATAGGTCACTTTTGTACTACGATACTAAATTTATCATTTTCATTCTCCTCAGTTTATAAACAATTTTTTGGAATCATTTTATTTTTATTTTGTATTAAGTGCTCTTTAATCCGTAGAGTTTAATCAATAAATTGCGCGAGTGTCTTTTTCTTTAATAAAGAAAACAAACATTTTACCCATAACAAATAGTAATTGTATTTATTTTGACAGAATGTCAATCCATCAATAATAACAACTTCGATTCTCGCATGCAAAAGAGGAATAGCGTAAATACACCATTGTATTATTAAAAAAAAAAATCAATCATCGCCGTTTCCAGTAAACGACACGTTGAAACTGTTCCATTTACTTGATCACCCGTCAATGCGGAAAAAGGCGAAACTTTCACATTCACACCTATATACAGCGGGTCATTATGTGTAAATTTGGGTCTGCTATAGTTTCGTAACCGGGTTAAAGGAAGTGTTAGCCTTTGCGTGCAGCCGTTCCGACTTCACAAGAGGCTCCCTCGGCAAGTCGAAAGTTCTGATCAGTCCAAATATAGCCGTAACTTTTACTCTTGCTTCGACTACACGTTTACGAAGATGAATTAAGAGAAGCTCCCCTCGCGCCACTCGTGAATCACGATTACCGCAATAAATGCGCGCGTGGCGTTTTTATATCAACTAGATTGAAATGCAGCGCCTATATCATTAAAAGTGAAAGTGCAATTCACGCACGCGCCAAAAAGAGACTGTATAATCGTTTAAAATCGCGCGGGATGATACGCTCGTTCCTGATCCTTTTGCCGTTCCATATTATGTAACGAGTGCTTTGTAAAAGTTCGTTAATACGAATTAAATTCGCATTATTGCCCATTGTTCTGCTCCGGACGAGTTTAGTGTGTGTGCATTAGCGACAATTTTATCGCCGTCGTAATTCGCATTTGGAAATGCAATCGACTTTCGTAAACTTCGTGCCTAAAAAGCATGTAAAAGTCATTTTATAGAAAATTATAGGCCTATTCGTCAGAGATGTACGCGAGGTATAAACATGTCTATCCGTCACGTTTAATTGTTCGCTAAATTGATTTTTGTTAAATTCCATGTGCGCAAGTGCAGAGAACTTTTACGTCCAGTCATCAAATCAAAACGTTGCAAACGACCAGATCAGCTAAGTAACACATTTCCAATTTATTCCCACACAGTAAATAAAGTAGCAAACGTAAAAAAAAAACGGGTAAATAAAATAGCGCGACGTGCCAATTGAAATAAACAGTCCACCGAAAGCGAATTGTCGAATTAAAAAAAAAGCCACTAACAAAAGTTTATCGCCGCTAGTAAAGCGAACCAATTAAAAGTCTGATAACGCACTTTATAAGAAAACTGTTCGAACGCGAAAAACTATTAATCGCCGGGCCATTAAAACGGACGAGAGCGATAAGCAAAAGGAAAAATTTTTCACGCCTCGTAAAATCCAGGTGCCGACCCCCGGCTGCGTCCACCGATGAAAAATGCGCCTGTGCAACCCCTTTGCACCGTAATAATGCAGTTACACACGCCTCGGGCTCGCAATTGCATATCATAACCGGCCGAGGAGAAAGCGAGAAAAAATTAAAGGGACGCGGTCGCGTCGTCGAGTGCACCGCGTGCAATGGAAGCATTGACCGCGGAAAAGCTGCAGGTCGATCGCCGCGGCCGATAGCAGGCCAAATGGATGCGGCGCGAACTCGAGCCGCGCGCGATTAGTCCCCCGATAACAATGCAAATTTCCTGGGGCGTGCGCCCGCGCGCAAGACAGGAAACATCGTGGCCGGGGAGGGGGGGGGGGGGAAAGAGTTCCCGCGCGACTTTGAAAGCTCGCGGGAGGAACAAAAGGCGCCGAGCAATTTGCGCGAAAGTTAAGCGCTGCGCTTAGGTTACGACGTCCGCTGATGGCGGCGATCAGATTTAAAAGGATATTTAGTGCTCTTTGATCGGTTGCTAATTCGCTCGGGTGGGTCTTTATTTTTTGTGTGAAGAAATTTTAATGGATTTTTTTCTTTTTGCGAGCTGCGCTTCGGTTATGCAATTTGTAATCGCTAAATGCTTAAGGGGTAATATACCTACACTTTAAATCCTGAAATAAAAAGAATAATTATTTTCAAATTATTAAGCAATTCTTAGGCTACTGCAAAATTTAAGTAATTTTTCCCAGTTTATAAATAATTTAAATATTTTTTTTCTCATTGTCAGAAGGTGGAAAATTCAAGCCATACTTATATATTGAAACATCGGTTTTATTGTATAGTTCTTGAAATTTAGAGTATCCTTTGGTATAACATTGTAATTGAAGCTTACACTCGAAAAAAACATTCCACTTCTCTCTGGGATGGAATTTTTTCTTTTTTTTGTGTGGAAAAATTTTAATCGTTTTTTTTAGCGAGTTGCGTTTCGATTATGCAATTTGTAATGACTAAATACTTAATGAGTAATATACACCTTAAATCCCAAAATAAAACAATAATTATTTTCAAATTATTAAGCAATTCCGATTCTATATCTCAAATTATAAAAAATTTATTCTATTCTTGAGGAGATTTGCTTTAAAAAATATTTTACAGATTACAATTTAAATATTTTTAAGAAATTTATGGAAAAAAAGTGAATAATTCTGTGCCATTGTAATTTATTGCTACAGTAAACTTAATGATTGATCAGCTGTTCCGCTTCGCGGCAGATCGGATTTCGGTAAAGATTGTTGCTAATTTTTTTGCATTGCGATTCATTCGGTGCTCGATAAAAAATGGTGAAAGTTGCTAAGCACTTTTTTGCTTATCGACGTAAATCCGTAAAAAAAAAATGTTTGACTGGAGTAACCGAATCTCTTTCGCTTTATTAATATTTAAATTTTCACTTTTAATGGAAGCCCGATTTTTATCTGCAATTACGGTATATCCTTTCCTCATTAAAATAATTTCCATCAGATAAAAGTCGAGCATATTTTATTGACCGTTTAAAATTCCTCCCGTACTTTACAAACGAAAGTTTCTTTCCTTTATCCCGTCGCTCACTCCTCGAGTTCGTATTTTAATTCACTAGTCTGATTTTAATAATGAAATCAATCCTCCTCTCGATGTCTGGTCGTTTCTATCGCGGTGCAAGTCATATTTAATAAAAAAAAAAAACACTTGTGAACTTGTAATTATCCCGAGGTGAAAGCTCAAGATGACGTGCGTGTGTACACAATAAGACGGTATGAAAGGGTTTACCCTTTAATTAAGAGACATGCATAATTAATTAAAAAGAAAAATTACCGAAGGCATCAATATTGCAGTAACCTATCAGCATTATGCTTTGACATCATTGTTTAACTTGCAGGTGACTTTAATTGCAGTTTGAAACTTATAAGATTTGATCTATACGTTCTCTTCATCAATGTAAAATTTTGCTTTATTAATTCTGCAGTAACACTTTTATGAATTATACGAAATTTTGTTTATAAATAGTATTTGAGCTTTATTTATATATGTAATGTTTATGTATTTTTTTTTAATTAAGATAATTTTATATTTTAAATGCTAATGAACCCGATCTATGGTTTAAATAAATAAACTAATTAATTAATAAACGATTAGAAATAAAAGCAATTAATAAAAGTATTGAGATTTAATTTGAAACTATCAATCACTAAGTTAAAGAATTATATATCTAATCCTTTAAAAGTGCATTTATTGCATCGCAGTAAATTCTGAGCTTAAATCAAGTTTAAATGGCCGTCGCGACTACAATTGTCCCGTCTGACATAATTCCCAAGTTTCAATCGATTTAAATTTTAAAAGACACCGAGAGAATCGCCAGTGGTAGTTTTAACGAACTGTCATGATAATTACAGGGAATAAAGCATTCAGCGGTGTGGCAATGGACGAACTTTATTTATAAGAAGCTCGGAATATCTTACAAAAGGTTTCAAATTAAAAAAAAAATAAAAGTATTAATGAGCACACCCCCACCCATGCTGCTACCAGCAAACAATGATCATTGCCTTTGTTCCCGGCGCAAATTAATTTACGACTGTTTGGAATCGATTCATTTATAATCCACGATTGTTTCTCACGATAATTTATCATCTTCGGCGGTTTAATTAATGCGAATTTTATGGATACGCGCAGCGTCAATTTTAGCAAAACTTGTTATAAACAAATTGTGGGAAGTTGAAGCTAACTTGGAAAGACAAAGGCCATTCGATTGGTTATCGGGAGGTAGGAGAGAAAAATGTGGGATGAGCAGAGTGTAATTTGGAAAAGCGAAGACTTTTAAAGTGAGGAAGTTGCAAAAGGAGTATTGTTGTACACCTCCGTAAAATGTGGATCCAGATACCTCCGCCGTAGTACTTTACGCAACGAGAAAGTCTCCAAGAATTTTCTTAAGTTTTTGTTGCAAAGATAGTTGGCTCACTCGTTGCATTCTCGTCCGGGTTCTTGTTAACCTTTTGTGGATTCGCGTTAAGCTTTTTTTTTTTCACCCGTTGTTCGATTTTTACGACCGACATATTTCGCAATTCCACTCATTTTCCCATCATCATTCACCAGGCTGACACCGTGTGTGTTACTGAAATCGTTAGCGATTGCAGTTGACCTGCTCACATCCTTCTTTAATTAGCAAGTGTTACTGTGCACATACCCGTGAGAGAAAAAGTCATTTTTTCTTTTTTAGAAATTAAGTGATAATAATGCTTGTTTAATAATTTTTTTGCTAATTTAAATTCTTTTGATAGAACTTGTAATTAATAATAAATAATGTGTACATACTCGGGAGAGAAAAAGTAATATTTTTTTTTGTAGAAATTAAGTCATAATAAACGCTTGTTTAATAATTTTTTTTGCAAAAATTAAACTCTTTTGATAGAACTTGTAATTAATAATAAATAATATGTACATACTCAAGAGAGAAAAAGTCATTTTTTCTTTTGTAGAAATTAAGTGTAATAGTGCTTGTTTAATAAATGTTTCTGCTGAACAAAGCTCCTTTGATTGAAATTTTAATTAATAATAAATATGAGCTATTTAAAAGTATAAAGAGTAAATTTATGAATGACACTGCATAATCAAATGCAGCGATCATTTGAAAGGCAGATCAATGCCTTTTATAAAAATAATTTTACTTGTTTTTTAGCCATCGTATTTTTCTTGTAATTACTAATTATCAACAGTTTACCATATTCAATCAATTATTTTAACGACACCTTCCCGACTTTCCTTCTGAATAATGTACGATAAAAATCTTTAAAAATCATTCGGCAGATGAATGGCAATTAATCGTTACATCGTGAAAAATTAATGACACGCAGTAAAAATTGCAAATCAGCGGCAATGAAACTTTAAAAGTTGCAAGCACCAACGATAAATCCCGATAATAAAATTCCACGTTAAAAACACTTTAACATTGCAAACTTGCGACTTGTGTACTTTACGAACAGTCTGAACACTTCGTAAACAATTATTGCACCTTTCTTTATTTTTTTTTTTATATCAAACCAACGAGTCCTACATTCCAGCACCCACCATCAGATATCAGAAAACAATTCCCAAAGTTTCTTCAGAATCCAATTCCCAAAGCGGCGCGGCCTCCGCTCGTTAGCAGCACAATAAGGCCGTTAACGCAGGGGTAGAAAAGCAACGCGTTCGCTCGAAGTTGCGACGTCGCCGGCCCAAGCATAAGTTAGCGGTAGCAATCAGCGGCGGAATAAAGCAGCCCGCCTGTAAGCCGTGCAACTTTTAGCGCCGCGGCGAAAAAGACTCTCGCCGAGGCCACGTGCAAACGCGACGGAAATACGCGACAACAAAAAAATCCGAAGAGGAACAGCGCAAGAAGGAATAATCAGCGGGAGGGGGGGAGGTGCATCCGCCGCTTTTTTTTTTTTTTTTTTTTACGGTGCAGACCCCCCAAGAGCAACTCTCGGTCGCAATCTGCCGCGACGCCGGGCGCTAACTTTTCCCTCGCTGTTGCATATTTATGCGCATTACTCAGGCGGCGCATTATGAATCCTCGCGCGTGTGCGCGCGCGCGCGCCTGCAGTGTTTACGCCGAAGTTCGCGTGGCTCTGTGCGCCGGAGATTTCCCGGCTTTTGATTAACGATTTCGAGGCGAGCGAGCAAGTAACCCGGGCGCTTTTAGTGACCCTGGCGATGCGGGGGGGAATCGTTTCCAGCGAGCGGGTTTATATGTGCCCGCGCGAGGCTTTTCCTTGCGGAAACGCGCGCGTTGTAACTGCGACTCGCGAGGCTCGCGCTGCTATACCGGAAGTATCGCTTTTTCAGTCGGTGTATCGAGGGAAAAGGGTTTGAAGCGGGCGACAGGAGAATGGAAGTAAAATTAATGTTCCTTTTTTTTTGAAACGTTATATTTATTTATTTTTTGGGCAATTTTAATTTTTTAAATTTAGTAGAATTCTTTCTTTATTCACCAGAGTTGCAAAATATCATATTTGTCGATTAAATACAAAGTATAATCTTGAATACTTTACTCCAGAATTAGATGTAATTTCATTGTATTTACTAAATTATAATCTGTAATTAGAATTAAGTTCATTGTACGTACTTTACTTAGCTATATATTTGTATCATATTTTGTAATATTCAATAATTCAAATTAGATTTGTATTGAGGGACTATTAAGTCCATTGAATCTACTATAAATAAATAAATAAATAATTATAACATAATACACTATACCATCGCAAATCCTACTTTTTTAGAAATAACGTGGTTAACGCTAAAATGTGTACACTGTAAAGTTTAATGTGTAAAATCGAGAGGAAATTTGAGTAAAACAGCAATTTTTATTTTATGAAAGAGTAAAACAGATGTTTTATCAGTTGTATACGGTAAAATATAAGAATTTTACTCTTCATAAATAATGATTTATTGACTTTACTTCTAACCTTTGTAAAGTTTGGAAAGTTCACTTTAATCTTTTCCGAAAGAGTAAAGGCACTGAATAATTCCTTTCAACAATTACGACAAAACTTTCCTCTTTATGAAGTTGAAAATCTTGATTAAATGGTTATAATCTTTGTGAAAATAGTACCCTGCCGAAAATTTGAAAAGTTACTGCCCAAAATATATTTAAAAATGCATTTTACCTTCTTCAAAGTAGAAAATTATGTATGTTTTAATCTTTACCCCAAGAGTAAAATTAATAAATCATTATTTATCAAGAGTAAATTTCTTATATTTTATCAACTGACAAAACATATGTTTTACTCTTTTATAATCAAATTTTATCCCAATTTTATTCATTAGATTTTAGAGTGTATGATTATACCCGTCGTAAATTATCTTGGAACATTTTTGAAATTTTCAAAAAGGCAATGCAAATTAGATGTTTTTATCTTCACTTTATTTTTTACACCTGCGTATGATCTCGAGATTGGGCAGATAAAGATAAAAAAAATACAAATTTGGATCTTCTTTTAGAAAATTTAAAAAATGTTTCAAAAGAATTTATGTCGGCTAAATGTACGTGCAATTCAAGAGTCATACACTGTATAAATTACATCAGAACTTTAAATATGCTTGCATGTATCAACTTGATAAAAGTCTGTAATTTATTTTTTATGTAAACTTTACTTCGCTTGAAACTCATTATCTCACATTTTCCAGAGAGTTGTAAGTTCTTTTTTTTTACAACAGAAGTGAAACTACTACTTTTTTTTTACACCTGCAGACTTTTTTCATAGTTTTATAGAAGTACATACTTCTTAAAAACCTGTTAAACATTCAATCAATATTTGGAGTTTTAAGTATTTTAGTCGGAGGATAGATAATAAAAAAGTTTTTTCTCGAAAGTTCGCTCTTGAGAAATGTAAAGACCGATAAAGTAATTACCCTTAGCAACGCAACGCGCCTTCGCGAAAGCAGTTGCGAAAAATAGCCGCTTCGCCTTTGCCACGCTGTGGTACTTCGTTTTTCGGTTGGATAACTCCGGTCCTATTTTTCTACGCCCGCCACGAGCTTACGTTTAAATGGACACTAATAAAATGACCTTCTTTTTGTTTTCGAGAAAAAGGAAAAAAAACTGCGACATTGCGATAACCCGGAATAATGGGATTAAACTGCAGTTTAAATTTAACGCTGTTTTTCCCCCAAAATTTCTCGATTGTCTAATATATTTCAGAAATACTTGATCTCCTCGTTACACGTCGGAAATATCGCTTTACTTTACGAAATACCTTGCACCGCTCGTTCGACCAAAAATCCATTAATCTACCTGCGCAAAAGGCGAGAAAAAAGTCACAATCCAATTTAAAAGATTCCATCTGCATGAGAAAGGAAGGGGCGAAGTTCCCGTGCAAAAAATGATATGTAAACATAAAATCGAAAGTGAGCGCGAAATATTTAATTTACGAAGATTCGACTAAATAAGCAAAGAACGCGACGTGACTGCAAACTCGTAGCGAAAGTCTGGGACTTATTACCGAAGAATCCCATTCGTCTCCAATTCCTCGGAGCGCTGCTCCTCTTTCCATCTTCCTCAAGCCGCGTCTGAGTCTCCCGGGGATCCGGGCGGCTCTCAAGGACGTGCGATTGCTCAAAATGCCGCAGCTCATCAGGATGAATAAAAAAAAAATGAAAATCCAGCTCTTGGGTGTAGAAAAAAAAGGTAGAGGAGGGGAGGCGTTGCTCCGCTCTGCGCGTCCAAAGTGAAAGGAACGACGGGATGATGTGCGTCGGGCACGCGGCAAAGAAAGTGTGTTAGCGGAGCATTATGACGTCAGATCGAACTTAATAATTCCGTTTAATGAGCCTTGCGCTTTTTCGCACCTGGCGAGCGGACCGCACGACTTCCTCGCTCTTTCCCATTGTGCGAGGCCATCGTTCCACGAACGGAACAGTTCCGCGATTTAAATTAAATTGCATTGTATTGAAATTTTCAGGTTGGCTGTTCCTGTAGTTCGGTGTGTAATTTCGTGTCAGTTAATTGCAAATTTGTTTTCGTTGTTCTTTTCTCTTATTTTCTAGTGTTGGAAGATACTTTGAGCAGTTCTGCTCATTTGCATGTAAATTTCTTTTTTAATGAAAACAACAGAGTTTTTAATTTATTCAGTAATCTTATATTTCATTTCTATTTTTTTTTCCTAATAAAGTGTGTTATTCCTGTAATTCAAACGTGTAATTTTTTTAATAAATCAGACATTATTTTTATCTTAAAGGGTGCTTTGAACCCTCTAGAATATGAAAATTACAAATTATTCTTCAAGTACTCGCTAATTACAAAAAAAAAATCAATGTTTTTAAAATCCCGTACGTGTTGTACTAGCTATAGGTATGTAGATTAGGTGGATTTTTTTTCTTTTATTCAGGTTGTAAATTACATGTGTTATACTACGTACCGCAGAGCGCTTATAATTAAAGACGTTTGGAGATATCAGCGTTTCTACCGCATTTTTTTAAGATTTTTACTTTTAAAAAAATAATTAGTTTATTTACTCGATTTAAACACCCCACTACCATTTTTTTGTGACGTTAATAATCACAAAAAAAACTAATTTAAGAAATGGATCCTCATAAAACAAAACAAACGCACGATCGTTCAGCGTCCCATTCACAAACTGCGCGATACTATATTTCCCCGAAAATAAACTTACCCGTAGCATATAAAAATCAAATTTCATCGGGTATCGCACATGTCAAGTTCATATCTCGCAAAATACCACCGCACTCCGAAAGAAAGTACCCTCCTCCCCGACCGCTAAAAAAAAGGAGAGCAGCCGTAAAAATTTAACGTTTAACGAAAAAAAAATTGATTTAAATCCGAAACGTCGGTAGACCATCGTCGGCTTGCGCCCGATAGAAAAAAAAATCCCGCGATGTATATATACGCGAAAGCTCGTAAAAACCAGAGCCGCGGCAAAACCGTTAATTGCTTTCCTACGCAAATATAAACCGCGGCCAAATAAAGTCATAAAAAAGTTTTTCCTCGGCCGACGAGAGGCGCGCGCCGTGCCGAGCGTTCGTATGGCAGCCTGCATGAGGAATTTTCGTCGAGCCCGTCGAGTTTTAATGAGGCGCCCTTATGCGCCTCCCACGCGCGCAGTCAAACGATGACTGGTCGCGGCGATAAAGCGTCATTGACCAAAAGGAGATTAGCCCAATTGTCAATGAGTTGACCGTTACTCGTGGGTCTTAGTTAACGACGGACGGACTTTCCAGCCTCGTGCCCTCCTCTCCTCTCTCTGTCTCGCACTTCCAGCACAGCTGACCGTAATCAATGCCTTTGCGGTTTCGCACCGCGCATACATGGATATATACACACGTGCATACAGGCACGCGCCTGGCTGCCGCACACATACCGTACGTACCCCCTCGACCTATCGATTCGTCTCCAATGCTCCTCGCCGAAATCTAATTGTCGCGCCTGGTGCATTGCTATTGCACCGCGCCCCTTTGAATTTCATGTCGCTGCTTTGCCACGGCCGTGCGGATGCGGTGGTTTCGGGCGGAAAAAAAAGAGAGAAGTACTGATTAGCCCCGCGGGAATCGACCCCCTCAAATTTGCTATTCCGATTGAGCCTCCTGGGCTGCGAAATTATGAGCCGGACTGATAATCCGATTGAACGGATTTTGGTTTGTTTTATTATAAAATTAGGATACTAATTGTTTGAATGAGTCTTTTTGTGTATTTGGGAGACGCTTGACACTGAAAATTAGTTGGAAAATCACTGCGGGCAATAAAATCTCTTTTCCTGAATTTCACCTGCTGATTGCAAATTATCTCGTGTGTGTATGTGTATAGTACGTGCGGAGGTATGCTTGAATCTAGATACACTCAAGCGGACTTTAAATAATTCAATCGAATTTACGAGCACAGTTTAGGACAGTAAACAGTCCTCGCCGATTCTGAATATACGATTGAGCGTGGAAAAATTGTAAAAGAAATGTTTAACAATACGAAGCTTTCTCTTTGGGAAAGCAAACGCGCGCGCAGATGTACGACGTCCAATAAGGCGCAGTACATTCGAGTCCATTCTATATATCATCCGCGCCGGCTAAAAAATTAAAAAATAAAATTACACACTTCAGCTTACAACCTCTCAATAATGCAGACTCCCATTCGACGCGGCCAGAGAGATGAAAATTAAATTCAGCTTTTAAATTGAATTTTCTTCGAGGAGCCGGAAGTCGGGCGCGAAGTTTTCCCAAAGTCAAATAAGCCTCCCTCGACTGTAATCGAAGTGCCTTTACTCCTGGCGCGTCTCAATAACACTTTTCCTCGCTTCGTCCTTCCTTTTTTTTTTCATTCTTTCCGTATTGAAAATTTCGCCGTGACGTATTAAAACCGATATCCTCGCCAGGCGCCGAGTGAAATGTAGCGTCGTCAAATGACCCCGTCCGGTATGGAAGAAGCACTCCCGGGTTGGGAGGATCCACCTCCTTCAGAATAATGCCGAGGCGATGATTTTCGCGTTTATTCTCCTCGAGGCAGCTCCCTCTAGCCGCGGAAATATTTTCCTTTGATTATCATCGGGCGGCGGTTCCGCCGAGGCTCGTCGGCTTTTTTTTTTTTTTTTAACTCGACTCGTCGAATCCGCAATCGTGCCAAACCCGTATAAATATGCAAATGCCGACCGGCGAGGTGGGGACAAATGCAACGTTACACTTTTCCGTCAAAATGAAAAAGAATGCAAATTGAGCGGGAGGAGGGGGCGCGGCTACTTTTTTTTTTGCCAATGAGAAAAAAAAAAGAGTCCCGCTGGTAAAATGTTGAAAGCGATTTTGGCTTTTTATGCTGCGGATACTCGCTTCCCTCGGCGGGCAATATAACTTAATACTTTTAACAATACTAATTTTCTTTTTTATGGGATATGGTTTTTATGCGCGGCGGCAATATCAATGTTTGCGGAAAAAAGCGGCGATCATTAGCGTCTGACGGACTTTAATGGCGAATAAAAGTTACATAAGAGTTGCATTTCCGGGGTTGCGGGAATCATTGGACGAACTAAAAATTGCATAATTAACGCGCCTCGTTCGCCGTGCAATGGAAATTTTTCCCTCGCAAAAGAATTGATTTATCCCTTTGAAGGGCGCCATCACTGTGAAGTAATGCGAGCGCGAGATTTCCCTCCGTTGCTCAATATTTTTTTTCAATGTTTTTTAATTAACTTCTGAAAAAAAGGTCATTAACTTTTCATGCCACGTACAAGCGTACGTAAATCGACTTCGAAACGAGGTCAAAAGAATCGATTTCTACTGAGGATTATTCAAAAAATGTTCATCTATGCTTGAACTACAGGAAGTAATTCGATTTGGCCTGAACTCAGCGTTGCTATAAACCAAAATTTTTGAGAAATATTCAACAATTAGATTTTCATTACCCTCATTGATAAATAACTTGATATTTTACAAAATAAAGTAAAATTAAACAAAAATTGAATGAAAAATCTTGAGATTTGTAAACTTGGACAGCGTTAATGACACTCCATTATTATTCAGATTACAGCTATCAATTTTCGAGCAAAATCTGATTTACCCAATATCTCAGTTCGCTTATGTAACATTAAAATTATTTACCTCGAAAATGCATTTGAAAATTGTCCATAATTTCGAATAATAATAAACTAAATAGTTTAGATTTAATTTTCATCACGACAGTGCTCAAAGGCACGCCGCACGAAATAATCTGCCTAATGCTCTTTCTCGCGAAAAAGGGCAATTAAAGCGGTATTCTGCATTTCGTTTTTTTTTTCTCCTTTTTTTTTGGCGAAAATCCTTAAACGCGGAGCTAACTCACTAACCCGCGCGGGGAAAAGATCGAGCTGACGAGGTCGTAAAACAAGTGAAATGGAAATTCCGCTGGGCAGCGTATAGCGGGATCGCAATCGTTTCGAGTGCCTCGACTTTAAAAGCGAGGATTCGAGTCAATCACTACTCGCCTCTGTACTTCTTTTTTTTTTTTTTGGTCTCGAGCGCCTTTCACGTGTCATCGTTATGTATGATCCTCGTCCGAAAATTACGCAATTTTACGTATAGGTCTATGCGCGTATCCGATAAATCTCCGTAAACTCGAGCTGACGTCCTCGTCTTTGCGCAATCGCCGCTGCATCGACTGGAAAGATTATTAAAAAATGAATGTAATAGAACTTTTATTTATGCAAACGTTACGAATTTGATGAACCTGTTGTACTATTAAATTTTATTGGGAATTCATAATGTGCGCTATTTATTGCGCGCGGGGTCTGATGTAATAATGAATGCAGCGATCGTTTCGTGATTAATTTGCATGCTTTTTATTAGTCTTCTCTCGAGGGAATGCCTAAATGATGATGTTACTGAATTAATGAGATCTTTTTTTTTTTGAAAACTCGGTTGTATTTATTATTACAATTTCGCGAATTTAAAGAATTCGGGTAAAATATGTTATTTACGTTGTTGTATAAATGCCGATGCATTTGGTAATTAATTTATTTGAATAAACATCGCACGCTGTGTATAATTGATGGCAATAAAGAATTCATTTCGAGCGAATTGTGGCATGTTCTAATTCGTATGCATAATTGGGCTTTTAAAGCTAGATAAAGTAAATTGGATTTCCTATGATTTTTTTTCGAAAGAGGATGAAATAGTTCACCCCTATTATGCGGCTATTAATTTCCTCGCGGATTTTCCTTCGGACGTAAATGAAATACCAACGTTTTTCATTACTTAAAATTAAAATTAATATACATCTAACTCTTTTTTTTTATCTATTGTGGCTTATCGCGCGGATCTCGCTTTTCTCACAGCCTTTTCATTAACGAGAGACCAGATCTCTATCAAGTAATTCTCACATCGTTTTTAAAGCTTCGTCAACCGAAAGCATCCGTTAATTAAATTTTTTTTCTCCCCACTTCTTATATCCCCATTTCTTTTTCTTTCGCAATTTGTTCTTTCAAAAATTGAAGAAGTAATCTGTTACTTCTTCTTATCACTTTTATTAAAGGAAAATGTATTCAATTATCAGACTTAATTGAATAAGAAATCGAATAATGAAAAAATGAAACATATTGCCTAACTTAATTGGTCATTTATTTCTTCGTGCTCCAATAGTCACATAATTAGTTTAATTTTCGGCGTAACTTTGGGTTACGAAAAAAGATATTAAAATTGTTTCTTTTACTGAATGTACGAATCATCAGCAATATAATAGGCACACGTAATTATATAGAAAACGCGTACAAAAAAATTTGAAAGGATCTTTGTAATGAATCGAAAGGTTCGAAACTATCACGAATTTTTGAAGGCTTCGCTTAACATCTACAAGAGCTTCATTAGGCGTTATATCATCTTTACCAAGGAGTACGTAACTTTCGACATCTAGTCAGCTAATTTTTTCCAGTAGCCTCCCTTCGAAAGCATGCCGACAAAATTAAAGCATCCCAATAGCCCGGTTACATCGTTAAACATCAATTTTCCCCAATCGACGTAATACTTATTGCCATTGCAATTAACTCGGAAGAAAAATCCCCCCAAACGAACGACCCGATTACGTCCCAACTCGCCCGTAAAATCATAACGTTGCCTTCAAAGATCTCCAGATTCGCCCCCTCCCAAGCCGCAACCACAACAATAGCGTCCCTGATAGAAAAGATCCGTTTCTATAATAAAAATAATTCTTAAATAATACAAAAAAAAATAATAATTATTTTTTTCATGGTATTTGAAAAAAAGAAATATGCATTAACATTAAAGAAATATTTCTTAATAGTTAATTCGCGATCATCTTTAAAAGGAGTTCGGAGTCCTGCGTTTATATCTTATTTATCTTTTTATTTATTTCTTCGTGTTTCTCGTCGATTGCTGTAAAGAATCATGTAAGATTTTGCAGACGCACTCCAAATCAAATATAAAATTGCGCTCAGCCTATTTCTTCGTAAAATAATAAAAAAAAATTGTTTGTCCAATTGTTAATTTATTTATTTCTTTCAATTTTTCACTAGAATACGAGCTGAGTGCAATTCTAAATTTGATTTGGAGTGCATCTACAAAATCTTACATGATTCTATACAGTCGATAGATGAGAAAAACGAAGAATGCCGTCGAAAAAAAAGGATTCGCTCTCCCCTGAACGACGAAAATCCTGTGATGGCTTTTTTTTTGCATCTAACACCTACACTTTTGGACTATATTAAACGCGCACGGCTTTATATTAAAGGCACTGACTTAGGGTCAACGGATCTTCTCTATCAGTGAGCAAAATAAAAAGGAAAGAGGACGAAAAAGAAAAAAGATCGCACGTTCTAAAAACGAAGGCACCCTTCTCTCCTTGCGAAATAGCGAACATTCACTTTGCCTCGACGGCGGACGCACAGCGGGTAGCGCGTCGCCCCAAGTTCAAGAAGAATTCCAGTGAGAGGAGACGACGTGGTGCGCAAGGCAGACCAGTTAGTCCAAAGTTCGCGAGCGCGCTCGAGTGAAAGGACCACTGTAACGCCGCTCGCGGACTCCTCCGTATATACGGCGCTCTTCGCGGGATTCCGCCGCGTGACGCAATTAGTAGCCGCGCGGTAATCAGCTGATTCCGCCGTGAAATTTCACTTTGCGCCGAGATGAAAGCGCGTGGCGAGCTCCCGATGCGTTAGCTCCTTCGGAGGTCGCTTCCCGTGTGCGCGCACATGTACATATGCATGTACTACGTGTGCATACGCAATACGCATAAGTATAATATACGAAAGTACGTGCGTGTGTACGTATGTTTGCACATGAAGATAATACGGTGGCTCGGGAAAGCCGCCTTACAAAATTGTAATTTATCGCGCGACGACGCTCGGATTCGTGCTGCCGTTGAGAGAGAGAGAGATAATTTATTCGCCTTCTATATGAGTAAAAATAGAATATATAATATAAAATACCTAACAGTTATAGTAGAGTCTCATACTATAAAAAGACAATAAAAATACAATGAGAATTATGATAATATTTTATCACAGTTATTAATCACATCGTAATATCACAGCATTTGTCAAAAATTTTGAAAAATAAAATTTGAAAAATGATTACAAAAAAATACAAAAAATAAATACTTGTAAACAAGGTAGAATACATCTATGGCTGACTAGGTACTTAAGCTGTGTGAAGAGAGAGAAGAGAGAGAGAGAGATCGGTATAAGATATAAAAATTGATTCGCCTTCAATTTAGGCAAAAAAATAGAATATAAAAATACATAATAGACACGATAGAATATTATACTAAACACGTTATCACAGTCGTTAATATCACAGCATTTGTCAAAACCTAGCACAACACAGTGCTTAAATAAATACAAAATAAATACAAAAAAAAATACATGTAAATAAAATAAATAACATCTAAGGCTGACTAGGTAAATTAATCTACGTGAGAGATTGCACACAAGAGAGTATGGAGAGAGAGAGGGACGGATACACACGCTTCGATGCGAGTGTGTAGCAATGGATGCCTTTTCCATCTTGATAACATTATGCGTTTAATTAAAATGCGCGCGGATTGGCAATTCAATGAGAAAAATTTCGCAGCCGAGTTTTTAGCGGAGACACACTTTCGCGTGCTTTCCGTTCTTGGGCCACTGCATCTTGGATAGTTGTGCAGCTAATTTTTTCTGCGCAAAGAAGTACGAAGTTTGTTAATTATTTGTTTTATTATTAAATATTGCGGTAAACGTGAATAATCGTTCGTTGATAAAAGAGGAAAACGATTCTCAGGATAATCGATTTGAGCACTCGCGCGTAAAGTTTAAGTAGTAACAGACGAACCCGGTAAGGCGTCCTTATTGCGGATAAAATTTTTAACAAACTTTTGTTCGGGTACAATTATTCATTCCAATTTTATTTTAATGCAATATTTCACACTTTGTGGTAGCTCGTTTCGACTTTTTCTTATCTTCACTTTATCTTTTAAACTTGTTTAATCTCGAAATTGGGGTTGTAAAGATAAAGAAATACAAATTCCTTATTTTTAGAAAATTTCAAAAACGAATTTATCTCAGGTAAATGTACGTGTGAATCAATAGTCATGCATTATATAAATTATATCAGTACTTTAAATATGCACTACGTATCAATTTAATAAAAGTCGGTAATTTATTTTTTATGTTAACTAAATGAAAATGAACATGTTCGTTGAATAGTAGAGGAAACGATTTTCAAGATAATCGATTTGCGCGGTCGCGCTTAAAATTTAAGTAGTAACAGACGAACCCGGTAAGGCATCCACATCGCGGATATAATTTTTAACAAATGTTCGCTTACATTTTTTTGTGCGTGAAAAATTATTCACTTTACTTTTCTTTTAATGTAATATTCCACATCTTGCGTTACCTCGTATTAATTTACTCATTTCGCTATACTTTTTTCATAATTAAGCAGCGAGCATTAGTCATCCGAAGAAATCCGCGATCCCCAGCAATTAAATAAAATATCATTACTTCGTCAAAACGAGTGTACTGTATATCCATATATACTGTATACAGTATGCATTTCCCAATGAGCAGTCTCATAACAAACGACTCGCGCAAATTCGCCTTAAATATTAAAGATACAATAACCGCGCGGCAGATTGACGTTTCGCAATTTCAGATTATTTACATTGCGGCCGGCAATGCGCGCGCAAAATCCGCCGCTCGCTTTTATCGCGGCGGAGTCTCTTGCGCGCGTACACCCACCTTCGGCACGGCGGCGCGACGTAAAACAGGGACGCGCCTCGCGGCGACAGGCTCGGGAGCGCGTTACACTCACTTATTACAATTTACGAGGGCCGGTCATCGCGCCAGAGCATAAATCAGGCTCATCTACGGCGAAGTGCGCTGGGAGGGCCTTCGTCGTGCCGGAATTTGCATGCGCAATTTGGGGAAGGGTTTGCGCCGTCGCGCGCCACCGGCGGGCGTCGCGACTTTTGCCGACGAGGAAGACGCGCGAGATTTACATTCATGAAAGAGCGACGGCGCAGCTCGCATAATCGCTGATCCGATTTAAGCCTTGTCAAATTGAGCCTTATAACCAGTGGCGCGCGAAATTGCAAACCCTCCGCTCTGGCGCCTCTTTCTTTCTTTTAATTAATGATGCTTTGTCGCGTGTCTTCGTCGACGTTTTTAGTTTTTAATTCCTGGAGTTGTTGTTTTTTTTTTTATGAAGAAAAAAATTAAACGGAGTTGAGAGATGCACTGAAAAAAAAAGTAACTTCTACTTGTTACGCAGTAGATGCAACTGTGAAATTGGAAGTTAATTTAACTTTTTGAATTGTCAATAGAATCTTTACTTAATAGAAATGTCGAATTTACTTTTAGCCAAATCTACTTTTCTATAGAGTACGATCTACTTCATAAGAAATGTTAATTGTACTGATTTTGCAAATCAGTATTACTTTTTCCTAGTCTAACAGACATTACTCTTGCGAAACAGTAATAACTACTTCGTTTTTTTCTGTATATTGTTCAAATTTGAAATTGCATTTAGTATGAAAAAACGTAGAAATGTATTATTATATTCGTTTATCGTATTTTATTTACAATATTGAAACACTGGATATTAGATTAAGCCGAGAACAATATTTTCTGGAACTCAGTGATTATTCAATTAAATAGAGCGATTGTTAAGACTTTTCACTTTCTCGTAGCTATAGTCATTAAAAAATTAAGACTCATGAAAATTAAGTACAGCTATGTTATTAATACGAAGTATAATAATACATTTTGTAAGAAATACTATTACTACACCAGTTTAGAACAAAGAGAATAGAGTAGATAGAATAAAATAGATGTTATTGTAAAATACAGTATTTACAAATAATAAAAAAACAAAATAAAATTCAGTGTAGAAAACAATTTTTAGATTAAGTATAAGTTCAGTCACTGTAATCATTTAGAATTTACAAAATAATAACGTAATACTAAAAGTAAAATCACAGTGAGTAAATTTAAAATGACTAGATAAAACTATATTCTCGTCAAATAGTGGATAAAATACAATAAAGCAAATAATAAATAAATTAATATTATTCTCGTCAAATAGAGGATAAAAAACAATAAATAAATTAGGACCCTGGAGACCGTGAAAAAAAAAAGAAAGTAAGCAAACCAACTCGCCGAAGCCTAATAAAAATGAAATTACTATTCGTCGGCGGGAGAAAAAGATGGTATTTTAATTTGACCCTCGATCCTCGGTGAAAAATGCACTGACGAGTAATATATGCTCTTATTCGAGTGAAGGCAATTTTTAAGAAGAAGAAGCAATATTTCCCAGCAGCGGCGGAGCGGCAAGGAAAGAGGGGCCCGCGCCGTGTCTTTCGTAATAAATTGCTATTGCGTTTCGTCGCTTTCCTCGCGGAGCGGCCCGAAAGGGACGTGCAGGATATTTTTCTTGCCCGGAGGACGCGACGCGTCTCTTTGATATATTTTCACGAATATACCCCGTGAGCGGGCGCGCGAGTTCAAGAAAACGCGCGGCTCTTTATTATGCAAGCTTCATTAAGTCCCCCCCGTCCTGTTCGAGCGACGAGGAGCTACAGGCCGCTGGTCTAAGCTGACAAACATTGTCGGAATTCAACGAGCGAATTATTTTCTCTCACGGTTTTCCTTCCTTTTTTTTCTTTTGTTTTTTTTTTTATTTTTTTTTTATTTTTTTTTATAGACGTCACGGCGAACGCACGATTGCACGAATTATTGGCAAAACTGAACGATTTATCGAGCTTGCGGACTTTAAAATATGTGATGCTCATTATTTGACGACTACTTTCTTTTCAATGTGTTCTTTTTAAAGCTATGTGTGTTTTTTTTTAATTATTAACTAATTTAACATCTTCTGGATTTCAAGTACTGTTGTTTAAAAACTGTGATAATTAAATACGAATTATCGGGCGTTGATTAGTGAATAATGTAATCGAAACTATTTTCAGAAGTGCTGAAATTTTTATTATGTACTTATATAGCGTTGTTAAAAAAATTGAGTTAATTTAAAAACTTTTGGTTATAAAAAATAGGCGTTTATTTGAAGACATAAAAAAAAGTCATTGAGAATGAATGAATTCTTCGTGGAGATTTTGAATAAATTATACAAAATTAAAATTTAAGGTTTAATTAAACTCGACAGATTCATTCATCTCTATACACTCATTCCAATAATTAAAAAGCAAATTCCAGAGTAATAAGAATCAGCTGCTTATCCATAAACACACGTATACAACAAAGCAGGCGCTTAAGAAAAAAAAGGGTCACAGTATGCTCGACTAATTTTCAAAGTTATCTTTTCTCTGCACCTTATTAAACTCAATTATCCAGCCTGAAAATTCACGTAATCCCGGCAGCAGCCGCTCCAGCTCCTCTTCCCCCGCAGCCGCGCAAATTGGAGCGAGACGCACCGCCTCCGCTCCCGGCGTCGTGCCTACTTCCCCCCAAAAAAACGAGGGAAAGAAAAGAAAAAAAAAAGGACGTAAAAAATGTTTACGAGGCCATCGCCGGCGAATTAAGCAGAGAAGCGCGCGGACGTTTAATTAAATGCAGCGGCGTTAAGGCCGAGGGTTATCTGTTTCGGGCTCGCCTCCGTCACCGCCGCCGCTCACTCGCACACGAGGCCAACTATTCCGGCGGACCCTGGCCGGTGCTCCACCCCCTCCCCCCCTCCGTTTAAAACTATCCTCGAACAATGTTCGGGTCGACGTGACCGTGCGACCAACATAATCAACTTGACAGATACACGGACCCGTCGGACCGCCTCGGCTCGATAACCCATTATCCCGTCAATTTGAGCAGCATTTATACGCGAGCCGCGACGAAACTATTGTCCCCCTCCCTCTTCCCCTCGACGCTCCAGATGGGAGGCGATCGCATCGCGGCGCCGGCTGAAAAGGAAATGAATTTTCCAGCGCGGCGCGTTTATTTTCAGTTGCTTCTGTAAATGATCTGTCGCTTTCGATCGCGTGACGTCGTCAGTGAGATTTTTTGTGTACACTGAGTGGAGGGAAAAACTGAGATAACGAATTATAATTAATTAATTGTTAAACCGGAAATTTGGTGGGGTAAGTAGCGGAACTGTAACCTCGGCTGACCACCGAATTTAACCAGCGCTGCTTTCTAAATATGAATGTGTGAAATTCACAAGAATGAATAAGTGAATGTACTTGTGCATATGGTATTAATTTTAGAAAAATAGATATAATTGAAAGAAATTATCAGCTTTCCTTTCTTGCACTTCACCAATGTAAAATTTAGGTCACTAGCTATTATAAATGTATGAAATTTTATGGATTGATAAAAAAAATTGCAGTATGAAGTGACAATCAAAGATAAAGAAAATTATAGATCAAGCCCTATGATTTCATCACGGCAAGGAAATCGAAGACATATTCAGACTGAGTGAAATAGAGTGAAAATTAAATCCATTGGAATCAAATTTTCACTATAATCTTATAGTGAAATTAACTTCCTTGATAGAGCGAAATATAGTGATTTTTTTACTTTAAAAAAAAAGCACATGATCGACTTATCACGTAGAATATTGTGTATATTCACTTATTCGATCTGAATTTCACATATTCCTTTTTAAAGGATCTACGTGGTTTAACACTTGGATGGGTGAGCGCTTTAGGCAACTTCGATTATCGTTTAGGTGATTTTCCGCTCGCAACAAAATGTTTGACCATAGTCGAGTTTGAGCGTGTTTTCGATGTTTAAGAACTTTTGCACGTAAAAAGGAATGGGAGGAATGAAGAGGAAATACCCAATTTGTATATCTATATATACGAGGAATAGCGAGGAGCAAGCTCGTAATTCCTCGTATATGTAGATATACAAAATAACGTATTTTCGCTCGCTATTCCTCCTTATTCCTCCCATCCGTTTTTACGCGCAAAAGGCTTAAGTCTACGAAATGTGACTTAAATACCCAAAACACATTCAAACGCATCGAGTGATGCTGAAATCTTCGAAGCACCTTGAGATACTCTACTCGAGGTCTGATAAAAAGGTCCACTCGGAGGTTCGCATTATCTGTGAGGTCGGCAGCTGGTATGGAAATAGAAATGAAGCACTTACCAGACTACATATAGACTGTAGATTGATGAACCAAAAAATACGTTCATATAATTAATTAATTGTTTTGAATTTATGGATGGATGAGCTTTTATTTGTCGTTTTAATATTTTTGGTAACTTCGAACTGGTTAATCAGCTTTTAAATTTATTTTTAAAATGCTGTTTATTTCACTCTAAATTGCAAAGAAAGCATTAGTGTTTTAAATTTCTTAAAACTACGACCAGGACTTATTCATTTTACTCTGTGACTTACTTTTTCTATTTTTTTTTTAATACTCTCTTTTATGTTCATAACACACCGCCTCGTTCTTCCCATCGTATAACAGCTGTTTCCTACTAAAACCGCAACGAAATGGCTGAAAATGAATTTTTTTTTTCTAAATACGATGCAACGTAAGCAGTAAGATAAACTAATGAATTTGCGATTGTCAGTTGAGCGAAGTAATTGCGGTTGATATTAACATACCATTTACGACCGTCAAATTCAGCGACTGTAGTGCGCCGTGTGTACGCCTTTGATCAGTGCCCGCTTGATTTCTGTAGCCGCTTGATTGTAAATTTCTATTGGGCGTACATCATTCGTCATTTAGAATTCACGGCACGTACTTGCTTTACTATTTTCCGTTTAATTAATTACGGAGAGCTTCCGGGAAGTTTGGGCGCTCCGCAACGCTGCTCTTCTAACTTGATTATTTTATTTCGTCAATTGTTAGTTTTCTAAGCAAATAGACGACCACTGACATTTAGTTCCTCTTTACAAATAAATTTTATTGTATTTTTTTTATTTGTTTTGAAGATAAAAGGATCTTTCAAAATAATGCTTGATAACGGTTCAACATTTAATTCGAAATTTATTAAATATTTCATAAACATCGATGTTTCACATTTTATCTCATTATTCCTTTCTTTTTGTTGCAGGTGAGTCATTAAAATAACACAATGGATTAATAAAATCGTAAGTAATTTAAATTAAAAATGAGGTTAACGATAAAAACGAATGAAAGTTGTGAAAGTCTTATCTTTGATTTACTTAAGGAGCAATCACTATTCGTCGGCACAAAGCACTAAATAATGAAGTACTCGCAAATTCATCGATAATTACGCAAGCGCAGAAGGCGAATAAACAAACTTGGCGAGCAAGTATCGACCTAAGCCAAAGCAAAGCGGGATAATACTCACCGAAAGCGGAGGGATGAGTAAATAGTGCAGAGCAATTTGATTGGAAAGTCTATACTTGGTGCGATTCGCTAAAGACGCTGCTTCGACAAATTAAAAAAATAAGTTACTTTGTTTTTTTTTTTATACTTACACAGTCCTATTTTTCGCGCGCTCAAAAAACAAACAAAAAATTGGAGTATTTTAATTTGAAGCTGCAATTAACAAATTAATTCAGTCACTTATTTTTAACTAAGACCAGCATCCGATTGCAATTTGCAGGTTACCAGCGATAACAGGAGTAAACTTACCGATAATTTAATTTTAATACCCTTTTTTTTTACTGGCACAGTTAAGTGAGCTTTAAGCTCTTGAGATAATTAAAAAAAAATTGTCTTTGTAAAATTAAACAACAAAGAAACATTTTCCCTTTAACGAGAACGATGGATTAAATCAATGTTTAATTATGCATAAATTTATGCAGCACTTGGCAGATTGATTTTTCTCTCGACGATTCTCAAGTACACAATTCCACTGACATACTTTGTCACTGTAAAAGCTCGAAGCAGCGCGCGATTAAAAATCCATTCCCTCGAATATTAAACGGCCACCCC
This sequence comes from Sycophila sp. Sp_5, assembly GCA_018906775.1. Classification (NCBI taxonomy): domain Eukaryota; kingdom Metazoa; phylum Arthropoda; class Insecta; order Hymenoptera; family Eurytomidae; genus Sycophila; species Sycophila sp. Sp_5. Next base: position 6,052,454 of record JACCID010000004.1, read on the forward strand.
CTCGCCTTTTTTAATTTTCCGTTATCGGTCAAGACAGAAAATCCCAAGTTATTTTCGTTAAATTCAAAAGAAAAAGAAAAAAAAAAAGCTTTCGATGAGACTATAAAAGCGTCGATTATGAAACCTTTTTCCCGACGGAATATTCGAAAAATCCGCGCGAAAATTCGCCCCGTTGAATTTCTTGAAGCGTTAACCCGTCGGCATTTTTTACTTTGATTCGCGTCGTATTCGCACTCGAACGATTGAACGAATCCAGAGACTCTCTCGCTGCGAACATTTTTCCGCGCTGCTTTGCCTGGCCCACTTCGGCTGAATTATCATCGCGCGCCGACGGAGAAAAGGAAGCCACTCCGCGGTCGTCATCGGCTTGACGAATGAAAAAGTCCTCCTCCCTTCATCTTTTTTTTTTCGCAGTCGCGCTCGTTACGTACATCCAGCACACGCCTCATCTCGCGCCTTTATTTCGGAACAATATGAGGCCCGTGCGTATCGACGCTGGAATCGCGGTTCTGCGACTAGTCTGCCCGCGGAAAACTTTGTCGAGGTACATCCCGTCGTATTCTCCTTTTTTTCATTCAGTGCGGAGTCGCGTGTGTGTACCTACGAGGCGAACATTCCAATAAGCTTTTTGGCGAGGCGCTTCTCTCTGTTGGTGGGGGTGTGCATTTTTAACCGGTCGATCGACGTGCACGTGACATTTTACGCGATCGAAATGTCGGCCTTTCGTTCTACCAGGTAGATATATTTTTCGATCTTACGTTTTTTTTTTCCTTTTTAATATGAATATAATATGCGCGGTAAATGGGTAAAAAAATTTCAATCTATTTTGTTTCAAGCATTAAGGTACAGTTGTTTGCTTTTAAAGATAAATTCATTCTACTTTTTTTGGTCTGTTATTAGAAGGCAGAGAAAAAAAGGTACGGTTGTCTCTGTAGAAAAATCGTGACATTGCCCCCCCCTGCGGCTATAGAAAAAAAAAAGGAGCTTGCGTGCTAGATTGGCCTGGTTACATTTTATTTTATTTTTTTATTTAGAAGTTTTAATTCGTGACAGATTTTTGTTTACTATACAAAACTTACGCGCAGTTGTGAATATTCAGTATTTTAAATAGTTTGTAAAAAAGTCTATACCTTTTTTTTTTAAATTTACCGTAATTTATTCTTGAACTGCTTCTGAATCAAATTTGTTGCGTCCCTGAGTTATTTTAATATTTTTGAACATTCACAATAACGCGTTAAATAAAAATACCGTCAGAAATATATGTAAAAGCGACGAAGAAGAGAATTGGAATATTTCAGTAGTACCAAATGCCGTACAGCCACCTTTTAGTTCCGGCATCCGGCTGGAGCAATTTTGTTCTTATTAGGCGATTCACGAGAAAATCCGTATTTCGCGTTGCGCCTCGATGACGATCGATTAAACGCCCCAGAAATGAGGAGCGCCAGCCGAAGCGAATGCGCGTTTTGCACGTTTTAATATGGGCGCACATTCGAGGCGAGCTTAGCGCGAAATGCCCCTCGAGTGGTGGTTTTTACGCCGGCGCTTCGCCTTTCTTTTATCTCCTCGCCACTTCTACATACTTATCACGCGATGTTTAAAAACTATTTCACTTTATCACGTTTTTTTCAAAAGAAAGAATGGCAGTAAAGTAGAGGAAGAGTGAATTTTCTTTTATTTTTTTTTTCAAATTGTTCGTTTTTATTTAAGCACTCGTTATAAACATTTAAACAAATGTTATTTTTATCTACGTGTTTGATGAATAAATTGCAACATCTAAATTGATATAAAAAAATAATTGAATCATTTAAGTAGTAGGGGAATTTTTTCTTCGAGAATATTAAGCATTATACGACTGTCTGACTAGTGCCGGAAGTGTTCTACTGCAAAAGAAACAAATTCGTTTATACCGGAGGAAAAATCGTCGAAATTTTTTTATTAATTTTAAGTAAATTTCTTCTGGATAAAATTTTCATTTTATTTATGTAGTGGCAATGTATTACATTTCCTTATTTTATGAAACATATTTACCACGACCATATGGTTGGGAACGAAAAAAACGCATTTCACTTTTCCCGTGAAAATTAACATATATTTCATTCTCTCCGTGAAGCTAGCACCACATTTCATATGGTTGAAACGAAAAAAAAAATCACATTTCACGGATTCCCATGAATAAAAACACATTTCGTGAGATCCGCGCGAAAAAAAAGCATACTTTGTGCGATCCCCGGGGAAAAAGCAAATTTCGCAAAATTCCCTCCACATAAAACCAAATATCTATTCTCAATTTATTATACTTGTTTATTGATCACTCCATTTATCAGGCCTAACATGAGATTCTTAATTCTAATAAATTATGTATTAAAAAAAAAATAATATAAGAAATCTGTAGAAAAAAAAGGCAGAGTATAAACCTCCACAAGGAGCTTTTCTTCAGAATGCAATTCAAACGGACATATTTTGCTGTCGAAAAATACTAAAGCGCACTTTTTTTCACAAAAAAAAACTGTGCTATAAAATCTACCCTTAATCCATCTCCATCGACGAACAATTAGCGAATTGAAATGAAAACTGAAGCACTAGCCGCTCGTGAAGCTCGAGATGAAACTTTCAATTCGAAACACCCGAGCCATATAATTAGAGCGACATTCTATCTTTAAAATTAAAAAGTCTATGCCCGCGAGCCTTCCAGGGCAAACTCGCGAATGTAATTTTGCACTCGGTCTTGCGAGTGCGCGAAATTCCATCCCGCAAATGACAACGCGAATTTAATGCGCGACGCGTGCCCGACAAAAGGGTCGAGGCCCACCGAAGACAAAAAAAAGAAGCATAAGAAAATCGCTGCACCATCGGCGTTCAATTCCTCATCTCTGCCGGCGCGTTCATTAAAAGCTCGTTGATGCGGCGGAGGCCTTGGCGCGTGGATCGCGCAGCCGCCGAGACCGCTAATACTTGCGGCGCATTAAAGGAGCAGCTTCCGTCTCTGGATTCTGCTTGCACTTAACCCCGACGATTAATAACCGGCCGGCGTAAATCGTCCTTGGGGCTCCTTGGACCGGGAAAAGCCAGCACCCCCCCCTTCACCCCCTCCCCCTTTCCCCGGCTTGGCTTATGTGCTCATATTAAACCGGAGTACACACACGAGGCGACTTTTGCGTTAAACGGCGCTGAACGAACGTCGCCCTAACGGGGATCCGTTATAATCGCCTCGTATTTTTCCTAATGCACCCGCCGAGCGATCACGCTCTTACTCTCTCTCTCTGTTTCTCTAATTCTCTCTCTTTCTCCGACCTTTTAAGCCTCGGCTTTGTTTGCTCGATTCTTGCCTTGGCTGAGTGACGGAGGAGCGAACCTTAATCTGTTTGCTCGACTGGCTGGGGGGTATATATAACTTTTTTTTCTTCTTCGTTTTGTACATGAAATGTACGATGCAATTTCAAGGAAGATTTAAAGGATCGAGTGACTTTGTTACCTTGTCACTTACTTTGGGTCGCGTTACGCTTCAAAGTCTTTGTCATGGACGGATAAGTGTATAATCGCATTAGCGCATAATAAATTCTCCGTTGCATTTTAATTCGCTCAACTTATTTTTCTAAGGCTGCGATGAATTGTATATAGCGGTTGTATTAGGCGCTGTGTAAAAAAATTTTTACGCGTTGTTTTTAATTCGCTCGACTTATTTTTTTCTAAGGCTGCGATGAATTGCATACGGCGGTTGTATGAGGCGCAGTGTAAAAAAATTTTTACGCGTTGTACTTATCATTAGAATTTTTCTTCTTAATAAGTGGATTGCTTAAAGATAAAAGCAATCTTGTAAAAGTTTGATTAAAAAAGTCTATCCAACTCTAACGCGTAGACTTTTAGCGAACGCAGCATAAACTTTTAAACGTCTCTTTTTTTCTCTCTTTTTCTAAAATCAAAAAAAAAATTATACGACAGAGAAAAAATTATCTTTCGGAAAGTATTATCCACTTTGATAATTAGTAACACTGCGAAAAATAACAAAGTGGGTGCTTCTTTTTAAATTTTATTAATAAGTTACGCGCTAAATTAGCCGGAATGAGATAGAGTGAAATTTAATTCTATTGGAGTCAAATTTTCGCTCTAATTTTATAGCGAAATTAATTTCTTTGATGGAATTTAAATCAATCTATTCATGTAAAATAAAATTTGACTACAATAGAGTGAAATTTAACTAGACGAGTGGTTTCACTATAAAGTAAGAGTGAAATTCATTTAGCGTGTAAAATTATTATTAAACTGATACTTCTGTTCTTTCGACTTGCTCTTGAAAATCCCTATAAAAAGGATATACAACTAATTATGAAGTTAAATATTTCTTAAAACAAACGACAAAATCCACTACAAAAAAAAAACTAAATCTAAAGTACAAGAAAATACAAACTGGCATAAAATGTCCATCAGCAATTAAGCAACAGCATAAGCGTGCAGGTGCAAGTAAATAGAAATAAACCAGCACGAAATACAAATGAAAACGAATATGAGAGGCGAAAGCGCAGATAAGGCCGGGGAAGACGGACTCGTGTAAATAGCCAAGATAAATCGCAACAACAACTCAGTCAGAGATAAAAGAGGGAAGGAGCCGACGGGATACTGGAAATAGAGGCGAAAGAGGGAAAATGTCAGGGAGCGAAGGAGAGAAAGACCTTGGAATGGTGCAGGTCCGCTCGACAAAGGAGCAGAGGAGCATTTCTCTGCCGAGCGCGTGCTGCAGCGCTCAAAGTTCCCTTCTGCCGCGAGCGAGCAAACGGAATCGAGAGGCAAGACAAGCCGACCGGTAAAAGAGCGAAAGCTCCACGTGAGGAGAGGGGGGGGGGGCAGGGGGCTTCAATCCCTGCGAACTTTCGTCCTTGAGCACGGCGGCGTGCACGCGCGAACCGCCGACATTTTATCGTTCCCTTTGACGATCATCCCTTCGACGTCGCGCGCGAATGTGTCCCCGCCGAAATCCCTCGGCTTAAGGTGTCGTATAATTCTGTTCTCTCACCCCTACGTCTTTTTTTTTACCTCTTTATCCGGCAGCTTTTTGCTGTTTTACTCCAGCGCTGATGCTCATTTTCATTCGTAAGATGAGCTTTTCTTTTGTCGGATTACCTACACGTTGCTTCTTTTTTTTTTTTTTTTTTTTAGTTTTACGTTTTTTACACTTACACTTTTGTTCGTTAATTTAATTAATCGCGACGACCTTTCCAAAACGAAATTTTATTTTTTAAATTTTCGATGACACTTGAATCCTGAAGAAGATGAATAACTGCAGCTGCAGCTGTAAGTCTAAATAAAGAATTTCGTTTTGGAAAGATCGTGAAAATTTACTTCCGGATGAACGTCAGAGTTGTTATTTTTACACTGATAGAAAAATTCTTCAATCCAATGTTTTTGCGGCTTTGAAAATAATTTTGTCATGGCATTTCAAATAAAGAAAATATACCTTTTAAAATTGAAGTAGTGGAACTTTACAAAAAATATTTAATCTTTACTGATAAAAATCCCGTGGATGGGTTAATAATTAATGCACCATTTCTTTTATAATACCTTAAAACTAATACTTATTAAATATAATGAATTTAATAATCCCTATACTTCTTTGGATTATATTAAATGCGCACGGCTTTATATTAAAGACACTGAATTTAGGTCAAAGAATCTTTTCTATCAGTACAATAAATACAATAAATTATTGAAAAATTAACATTACAGTGTACTTTTAAGTACGCCGAAACCTACTCAAACAATTGCCTCCTCTCTTTTTAACTCTTAAAAAGTCTCAAAAGTTTCGGAGCCATTAAAACTGTGGAGCAAAAAGATTTTTGAAAAATTCCGCGAACATTTACTTTCCCGGAGGAAAATACTGTCTAATCCGTCGAGGAAGGACGAGCGGCGCTCCCTTTTCCAAAGCCTTTTATCACAGCATCTTAACACAAAGCTCTTCTAAACAACAAGCGCAGCTTAAATCTCTAACGGCCGGAAGTTACTCAGGCAGCTCGGGCATCTTCGTGCTCTTGTATAATGCGTCGTCGGACTCGGGCCTTCCCTGCCAACGTTATAACCTCGGGATTACGTATCGAGGCGGACATTATGAGCAGGGCCGGACCCACTAATGGCTTATCTCCTTCCTCCTACTGCTCGGGTGCTACCTTTGGGTGACGCGCTGGAATTCCCTCCCTGTCCAATTTTAACCGCTCCACCTCGTACACGAGTAAACCCGCATTCATCTTCGTCCTCTCGAACTGTTTGTGTGCTAAAATGTTTTAACAAAAGTTATGAAATTATGAGCTAAACCGGGGTAAGATGCTACAAAGTTATATCTCGTTCGTTTATAAACATTTTTTTTTGCTATTACGAGCCTTTCATTATGTTGCGAATTTTCGCTCTAATATTTAGTCTGTTTTCAGGCTTATATTGAAACGATGGAGTTTGATCTACAATTTTCTGTATCTCTGATTGTTACTCCACAGTACAGTTTTTAATTATTCCATACAATTTCATATATTCGTAATAGTTAGTGGTTAAATTTACATTGTTTAAATTACAGAGTTAACAAATTACAAATATTTACAAAGTTAAATTTAGATTGATGCACACAGAGAAATATTGTAGGAACTTGTGGGATATATTCTATTTAAATATATATAAAAGATAGTAAAAATTACTATTTACATAGTAATAAAAGTGATCATAAGTCGAGTATATCCCACTAGAAATGTAGAATGTAATAATAATTATATGTATAAGCCTGATATTATAATGCTAACTTTTATGATCGATGTTTGAAGATTATTTAACTTTTTCTTAAGACATTTTCCCTGCAGGTATGGGTAAGAATGGCAGTCTTCAATGACTTGTAAAAAAGCTAATATTCCAAGAAGTAAATGAAATAAAAAAATAGTTTTATGTGCTTTGTACGTAATCAAACGCAAATTAAAACAGTCTAGTAAACTTTATTCCACATAGTAAAATTATAGTGAAATATCTTCCACATTTGTGTACTTTTTATTTTAATTTTTTCATCAGCTGTAACAACTTCCCCTATTAAAAAAAGTCGTCGTAGTGCACTTTTTGAGTAGTGGGTTCATTCGATGACAGCGATAACACTGAATAAAAAAAGATAAATGCTTCGATCGGTGGTAAAAATCAAACTTTTTACTACATCAAAGTGGAATTATCGCAAGAGACGTGACCGAGCGAACTAATTAAACTCGTATTTAATGAAAGAAAAATTTTCATCCGAAAAAGCTCGGCAAAAACAGACAAAAAACGACGAACAATACAGAGAGATAGCAGACTCCACGATGACTCCCTGCTCTCTTTTGTTCGACGGTCATTGCTCGAGAGAGTCCAAGTGGATAAAAGGAGAAGCAAAAATGTCAAGGGAAGGCAAGGGAATGAGGGGGAAGGGAGTGGCTTATTTTTATCGGCAACAACGTTGCCTCGTACCATGAAAGGGATTGACCGACGCTCGTAGTGTATCGCCGAGCGAATGCGAATCTAAGAAAATGAAAAGGAGCAAGAAACGAAAGCCTTTTGATAAGGTAGACAAGGTCCAATAGAATCGTAAAAAAGTATCATGGTAACAAGCTGATATGACTCACTAGGTGATTTCGCGAGAATCATATTATGTCGGGTGTAGCTCTTTTTCATAATCAATTGAAGAAAAATTTTTTAATAATTTTTCATCTAAAATTTAAGATAGTATTATTTTTTATCTATTCGTGAAAAATCATAAAAATAGTCGTGCTAATGAGTAGTAATTAAAAATTTACGTTTATTTATTTAGAAGTAATGTAAGACGTTATGACAATTCATTTTTTTTTCTAATTAAAAACTTACGTTTATTTTACAATTGAAGATATATTTTTCGATAATTTTTAATGTAATCTTTAATTATTTTATCACACTTAATTTAATCTAAAATTTAAATATTGTAAAATTTAGGTATTATTTTTTAACTATTCGTGAAAAAAAAAATCATAAAAGTAACCGTGCTAATGAGAAATAATGTAAGATGTTATAACAATTTATTTATTTATTTTTGTAATTAAAAATTCGCGTTTATTTTGCATGTACTTCGTGATTATAATTAATTGCATTAAAAATGCAGTGTTGTCTCTAAAATTTACGGACGCATGAAAAAAAAATTAAGTTAGCATACTGTAAAATTAATTCAAAAACCTGAATGCTAGCAACCTATATTTTATTGTGTACTAAATAAAAATTAAACAAGACCAATCTCAGAGCGTTCCAAGTTCTTCTTACCCCGAAATTTGGCAAAAAAGCTTCTAAGCGTTGAAATGGAGATAAGTGCAGGGTTGAAAAATACACGAAGTGCAATTATTCAATCGCATTCACCGAGACATCCTCTTCAAATAAAGTGCTAAAGCATTTTCAATGTTTCAGTAGTCACGCAATATTTTTTTTCGCTTTTTTCCCAGCAAAGAAAGTACAAGCTTCCGGGGGGCTGTGCATTATCGTGAATTGTAGGGTAGTCGAAACAACGGAAACTTCTTATTCGCTATCTCTGTTTTTTATCTCATTCTCGCTCTTTCCACCTCCTTTCTTCCTTTTTTTTTATCATACCCTCTTTACCCGCGCGCGCGCATAAATATACTATTCATGTGTAGGTGCGCGTGTATCTTCACCTCCTCATTCTTTTTTCGCCTGTTTTTTCTCTCGTCCGTATTCTACACCCTGCCGCTGCTCTTAAAAGTACCCCGGAGGATCATTTGAGCTTTTAGTTAGAAACGCGACACCTAAAAGCTTGTCGCAAAATCTATAGCTCTTCCTTTTCACCCTTCAACACGTCACTGATGACCTTAAGGTAATAATAGCCCCTCTACCGTATACTTTCGAAGTTAATTTGATCGCAGCATCGTAAAATCGTGAATTCTTTTTTCACGAGAAAAATTTTCATGTCTCATTAAACAGAAAAGAAAATATCACCAGACCTGATATTCTCATTATAATACAGTAGAGTATTATCTTTTAGATTCCTTTATCAAAATTACCTTCAAAAGTACAAGCTAAGTCAGCTGGAGTGAAGTAGAATGAAAATTAATACTATTGGAGTCAAATTTTCACTTTAATTTTACAGTGAAATTAGTTCCCTTGATGGAGTTAAATAGAATGATTTTTTTTACTTTTAAAGTAAGTACTTTTAACCTGTAATATGTTAATCTACCTTAGAGTGAATTTTACTCTACTTTAGAATTAATTTGAATCACTCTATTAATGTAGAGTCAGATTAGACTCCAATAGACTCCAATATACTAAAATTTAAATCTTCGAGCGTTTCACTATAAACTATAAGAGTGAAATTTAATTTCAACTGTTTTAGCGTGTATACTCGAAAATCGATGTACTTTGTTTTGTATAAAAAAAAATGAGTAAAAAGTTAATTAAAAAAACTTAGTGAGTGTATTAAAATATTTTCATAAAGCAATATTTGCAGAGCTTTTGAAAAGCAGCGATTGTCCACGCGTGCCTCTTATCAAGCGCAGGCCCCAGCAGCGTCGTGATTTGACACATCGGCGCAATTTGCAGGCGCATAAACAAGGTTTAGGATAATTCGCCTGGGATGTGCCGTCTCTTTCTACGCACTGCAGCCGCCGGTTAATTTTCCCGTCGCTAACGCAAATTTACGGCAAATTTAACTTCCGATTTAAGGGTTCTCCGCAGCATAAACCCCAGATGAGCCTTGCGCGCACTGGAATTCGTGCTCCAAAGTGTTCCCTCGATTTTCGCAAGGTCCAAGGATCATTTTTCCCACTCGCCGGAGCTTTTTCTTTTTGCCCTGTCCCCGAGCATGGAATTTTTGTCGTCATTCTTGGTGGGAAATTCAATTGATTAATAGTAGGAATATTTAAGTAAAACACACACCGCAGCCGTTAACTGTGCACAACTTGAAAGTATTTAAATAAAATGTGAGCTGCATAAATTTTCGTTACTTAATGTTAATTCCTTTTTTTTTTATTATTGCATATATCGTGGTAGTCGCATGCCTGTAAAGTATTTTTAAGTTCACAATTACGTAAAGAGTTTACCGGGACGAGGAACTTTCATTATTTCACGTTTTATCCTAAACTCGCGGGGAATGACAACAAAAGTTTGAATCGAATTATGAATTTCTCGGTGCTTGAACGGCATTATCGAAATTGAATAAGTCGGCTACGGACTAGCCTTAATCCGGAGTTAATTATTCGGCGGAATGACAAAAGGATGAGTTCTAATTGCATTCCTGCTGCGCGGCAATTTTACTTCGTATCATTCCCTTCCGAATTCCTCGAGTATTTCATTTACAGCATTTGCTATTTTCACGGCTAACTTTATGTTGCAAAGACATTTACTTAACGTAACATGCAGTGAATATGTAAAAACAAAATAAAATACTGTTAATATTTACCTATCAAATTTCTATTATTCGCATAAAAAAAAAAAACAGAATTATTATTATTTATCATGGCTAACTTTATGTTGTAACGACATTTACTTAACGTGAAATACAATAACTACATACAATTTTTTTTATTTCCTATCAAATTTCTGTTATTTACATCCCCCATAAAACAGGAAAAACATAGGTTCTCCATAGGTTATTTAATAACAAGAAATTTCATTTCTTTATAGATTCCGAAAAAAAGAGTGTAGTAACAACTAGAAATTTAATAATGGGTAATCAACTCCAGCAGGCGGCCATTATAAATTTCCGTAAAATGAAAAATTCTTATCATATAAACCTTTAATTAAATTCCAAAACATTTTTTCGATATAGGTATGAAGAATCAATTTCCCCAGCCTTCCCTCCCCCCCCAGATCGATCGAGAACACCTGCATAAGGGCTCGTAATAAAAAAAACGAAGGAGAGCGAAGAAAATGAGAAAATTAAGAAAAATTTCGATTAACTTTTAATCGAAAATTCGACTGCACCGGCACTTCTGAAATCAATCGAATGCCTCGCGCACACTAGATAAACGCAGAGAGAGAGAGAAGAGAGAGAGAACACCGAAAGCGGCGCTGTCGAGTGAAGATCCATCGGGCGGCCTGAAAAGCGCATTGAGCACCCGGTCGGTTCGCCTTGATTTCTCGCGCCGCTGAAAAACGTCTCCCGGCGCGAAAAACCGGAATCGCGGCGCTAGGCAAAGCGGAAGCCGCAGGGCGAGGTGTCGAATCAATTTATACGATGGCACGCGCGCACATGCAGCAGTTTCCGCGCGCACGAAGGCGCGGCGCTCGAAGATTCAATTATTTTTTTGTCGGCTGGCACCCTGGGTCAAAAGGAAAAGCGAAGCGGAACACACCAAATGAATAAACGGAAATCGGATCGGAAGGGGGGCGGAAATGGGGACGAACAAGGTTTGCGCGTTTCAGTCGTCCTGAAAGCTCGGCTGGATGCAGAAATGAGAAATGTTATGGGCTACGCGCGGCCAAAGGAGTTGGCTGGGGGGATGGTGAAAGAGACGCGGTGAAAAGGGCCGGGAATTGGAAGGCACTGTTCAAAATGTGGGACGAGCTTTGTGCTTTAATGCGGAATCGGCGTTTAATTTGCCGGCGTTTGTTTGCCATGTTGCAAAATTGAATTCTGGAGGGGAGCAAATTTTAGCCCTTTGTTTGCTACTTCTTCATCTGGTTTGCGCTTTTTTTGTTCATGCAATTCAATAAAATGCTCCATGGCGAACATTTCGAGCATTCGACGTAATTGTCCGCCGGTCGTTTAATGGGGGTAAATAAAGCTCCGGAATTTAGTGTTTAGAAAGCAACTTCAAACCACGAACTGCGCTTGCTTATTGTACGTGTACGGCTAATTTTGAAGGTACACAGCAGTCGATTGGTCGGACAGAAGTGAACTAAATTTTCTCGGCGGAGCGTGAAGTTTCGAGAAAAGAGCGAAGGCAAAGCTTTTCTAAGTGAAAAGGCAGAAATTCGCTTCAGACATAGCTAAAAGCTCGGTCCAAGACTAACTTGGTGCGATAGGCGCCGTGTGGCCTCGGCCGTGTCCCCGCAAACCTCGACCGAGGCCAAGAGTCCAACCGAAACGACGCTGACGATCGTCCGTCTGCTAAGAACTGCACCCAGCATCATCCTTTCGGACAAGTTTCTATACTCTCTGAGCCGCAACTCAAACTAACGCTTTTTGCACCAATCAGAAACTTAGTAATATTTATTTATTTATTATTAATGCAACGGACTTAATAGTCCTTAATAAAAATTTTAAATAAAGAAGATCAAAATAACTTAAACTAAATGTAACGTTATTTCAAATAATTACTATAACCCGTGTAAATCTGAAAATGTGAACTTTACCTTGAAGATGTGAATAGTGAAATGTGCGTGAACAATTTTTTATATAAAATTTATCACTATTCACATTTTCCAAGTGAATTTTACCTTTTCTGATTTCAGACAGAAAAGTAAATTTAGCAGTTCTGTAAAGAAAATTCTACTCAAAATTGAAAATTAAATTAACTTCCAATTTCACAGTTAAATCTACTGTGTAAAAAGTACAAGTTACTTTTTATTCGGTGCACGATAAAACAAAATAAACAAAAATATAAAACTGGCTACATTATAGCAATGAAGATATTTGGTACACTGATTTCAAGGGTATAAATTTAAGCAAAACAATTATTAAAAATAAAATTGAGACTTCCGTTATTTCGCGATAAAAGATTTATTAACTGTATAAATATGTATAATCATTGTAAACTTTGCATAACAATATTACAGTTTTGTAAAGACTATTTTCGTTACATGTAATTACAACGTGTTTATCACCTGCGTGTACGCTCTGTAGGATTAAATCATACAAATGTTTCTGTTTTAATAAACAAATGATAATATTGAACAAATGAATAAATAATAATGATAAATAAATATAAAATGAGTTAACAAGACACTCGAATGGAGCGAAAAGATGAGCATAACAGTTTGGAAATGTTATCAAGTGTGCCAAATGAGGTCGCAGGAAGTAAAGGTGAATGGCTTGGCGAAGAGTCTGTCTAACGGTGCAGGATGTAATCTGTATAACAAGGGACGAGCTGGGAACGTGTCCAGGTGGCTGCAGCATCGCATCCGTCGCCCCCTCGTCGGCGAATAAATTCAGTTGGACAAATAAGACATCGCGCATGTGACGTAAGCGATATTCATGGCTGGTGTATACGCATCCTTGCCAGCCAGCTGTGTCATCTCAACAATGCATGGAAAATTTCCATATTGATGTATACATATACTCGCGTTATCCGCCAGTTCTTACGCTGACACCTTGTCGCTCACCCTCGCCTCCAAAAGAGTCTGTGTCTTTTACTCGTTTGTATGAAAATTTTAGCGAGGATTTTAGAGGCTTTAAAAATACTTCATAGTTATTTATTTCATCCTCTTGATTAATTACATTTTATAATTTTTTGTTACAAGGCACAATTGTATTAATTTATTAATTAATTTAGTCTTGCATACGCATGCCAAAGTTCTACAGATTAAACATTTATAAAGTAACTTGTATATACATTTTTATGTTGCCTAAAAATTTAAAATTTTGTAATTTAGTTTTATGTTTAAGATATGAAGTTTGTAATTTTTCAGTTACATTTGGTAAAACATTTTTCTCGGTGTAGGTTTATAATTATTAAACATATGATGAAATGACTGTGAAATCACTTACGTGCGAGTTTTTACATATTTATGTATTTTTAAACTGTGAATCTGTTATATCATTTGTAAATACTGTAATTTACAACGAACGATGTTTTATTCTATTTTATTTATTTTTGATAATAAGATTTGTTTTTAAAATAAAAATTAGCGTAATTAATGATGGTATATTTATAATGTGAAAAGTACATTTAATCAACATTTTTTGAAATTTTTTTATATATTTATACCTTACAAATAAAGTTAATAAAATAAATCAACAAAGAAACTACTAGCTTCAAACATTTTTTAGACAAAATTGATAACTTTTGAAGTACTTTCTAGCTTTCTATGTTGCAATAGAATATATTTCTTTTATTAAATATTAAGACAATTAATAAGGATGAAAATCATCGTCAATTTAAAATGATTAATTCAAGAGCGACGGTTTTATTTAACCGAGTTTTCGTAATTTTATTGTTTCTCTTTTAAAAGTCACTTTACGTCACACAAGCACTCAGAAATAACTGTTAGTGAAGTCATTATGATTGCTATAACTTTGTTTTAATGACGCAGTCAAGTTCGACGGGGGGAGGACTCTCAACGCGGAACATAAGCGCACATCACCGCTCTTTACCTGAGAAATTCTATTGGTGCTTCAAATTTTCGGCACGACCTACGCTCCTACCCACCGTTTAACTTTACAACCATTCACTTTTTCGGAGACTGCGCGAACTCTTCCGCTGTAAAAACAAAAAAAAAATCTTCAAAGCAGTTCCTTAACCGTCGAAATAAAAATAACGTTAATTAACTTGCCCGTCGCAGTAAAAGCACCATAAATCTCTGCAAAAGTGTTACCATAATACCTTTAACGGAATCCCCAATTTGAAACTACTACCGTTTACAAACAACAACAAAAAAAAAAAGAGAAGAAGAAGAACACCATAAAAGCGTCGCTTTTATTGTGCAGCGTCCAGTTTCAGTCGCTCGTCATGAAACATAACAGCACCGTGAACCACGGGATTAAACTGCAAACAAGAGTAGCAATAAAATTTCTATTAAAATGAAGCATCGAAGCCCGGCGAGGGGCTTAAAATCGCGTGCGCCGAGGTAAAACGGCCCGATTCAACGGTCCTCGTCAAAAATCGCAGCTGCCGCACGAATGAGATAGGCGGCGGGGCACGTCCCCATTATTCTCAATCAGCCGCGGCTCTCTGTCTCTCGGTTTTCGCGAGTGGCCACTCCGCCGAGCGTCGCTTTCGACTCGTTCCTCCTTTTTTTTTTCTTTTTTCTTTTTTTTCTTCGTTCCTATTTTCGAGCCTGCCTTGGAAGGGATGGGAGGGTGGACGGCGCGCGGACCCGCCTCTAAACGACTGTCTAACGTGCCAAGTGTCTCTCGAGTGGTCGACTTGAGAAAAAACGAGCGAGTTCGGTCGAAAGAGGAATTACCGGGGCGCTTCAGATTTTCCAAAGTTCGAGGCGGGGCTTTAATAAATTGCCCAAGGTATAACGCCTCGAATGATACTTCAAAACATTTGGGTGCTTCGGGTACGTGATAATCGATGGCCAACTGCTCCGTTGGAAAGTTGAATGGAGATTAAAATATCTCCTTGCTGTACTTATTGCGTTATTTCTCGACGATCGGTCGGATTAGGAAAGTTTCATGCACGAGCATGTGAAAGTTTTATTAAAAAGTGTATTATTGGCAGTCAATCTGTGCACCTTTTTTTGTGGTGATAATTTATCTACAAGGATTTGTAATAAATGACGACGTTAAAATGGTATATGGAAATTTCATGATTTTCATTATTTATTTATCTTGAGAATTAATTATTTACACGCTAAATCAGCTGGAGTGAAATAGAGTAAAAATTAACTCGATTCGAATCAAATTTAACTTCACGAGTGATTTTACTATAAACTAAGAGTGAAATTTTGACTCTAATCGTTTTAGCGCATAAAAAGTTTAAGAAATAATTTAAAGAATTAATGAATAGCTGGCCATAAGTCAAAAACTTATTCGATCGTAACGAATGTACGTAAATACATGTTTTTAGGATCGCTGAACTTGAATATTAAATAAAAAATTCAAATTTCTGAAACATTGCTTTATTCATTAGGTTAATAAGCCAATAAAATATATTTAAATTGAAGCATTCTAACAAATATTAATTATACATTGAAGATTGTAAATCTGATGAATTAGAAGATTCTACTTCACTATCAGAGCACACATTAACATTATTATTGACCGATAACAATGTTAAAACATCATCAGGGATTTTTTTTTGTAATTTTTTGAACTAACGTCTAAAAGTGACATAAGTGGATCAGAATGAAAATGCAACAACTGCATTAAATGAAAAATAAGTCACATGGATTTAAAAAAAAATTCATTTTGGTCTTAAATTAGTCACACAGAATCTAGAAAATATATCCAACAAAAAAATTCGAGAGTATTTTCAAAAAGTGTGTAATATTCACTGGACTCAACTTTTTAGCATTGTTAAAAATAATTTATTAATATATTATTAAAATATAATATTATGAAAAAATCTTATTTCATGATGAATTCCTATGATGAAAAATATAAAAAAAAATTAATATTTTACAACATTAAAGTCGAGGGAGAATCAGGATAGGTAATTACAAGACTTTCGCTTCCCAGCGCCTACTGCCAAGTAAGTTTGAATCAGATGCAAAGTTACGAATATCTAAGTTTATACGTATGTCTCATTAACTACTCGCAGGATTCCGTCTTTTCTAACTTCGTATCAACTTTCGGAACATCCGCCTCTTCGGCCGTCCTTTCCTCCCTACGTTTCCACCGTTCCTCGTTGACTCCGTAATTCTCCCCAAACCAAAATCCTCCCTCCCCCTCCATCTCCTCTCTGCTAATATAATTTTTTTCCCTGTCCCAGTTAAACTTTTTGCTCGCGTCCCGGCCCGGTTGCTAAAGCTGCGCCGCTTCTCCGCAGACGCAGCCTTCCCTTTTTTCCCTTTTGTTAAACGTTCCTTCGCTTCTGTTTGTTTAGTTTATCCGTCTTCTTATTTTTAACGAAGGCACGGACACCGTCGCTAATTAAACAGCGTCCAACGTAACGGCTGAAATACCTAATTATTTTTGCATTATCCGCCAGCGCTGGAAGTCGACCCAACCCACCCCCCCCCCCCACTCGGCCGTAATATATATTTTAATTAATTGCCGCGACCTTTTAATTGAAATTATCTTTACTGTTGCATTAAAAAATTTCTCCCTTCCGCCGTTGCTGTAAGACGGATAAATTAAATGTCCTATTTTTTTTTTGTAAATTACAATGGGACGAGGTAACAAAGCGTAAAACTCTGACGCTTAAAATCACTCGCGCAGCAAATCCAATTAAATATTTTGTATACGCCGGGGCTGTATTTCAAAAGGAATGTTGCGCAGTCGGAAATGAGGCAATACACAAAAAAATATCGTCAAAAATAAAATATGCTGAGGTAATCGTGAGCAACAATAGAAAGTCTCCTTGTTACGCTAATGCTGTAAATTTTTTAACGGTAAATACTCCTTTAATAAATGATTTATACCAAGTAATAATTTGTTTACTCTGATGCTTTGAAAGAAATCAATTTTTCCGGCCATAAAATCGACAGAGAAAAATGAAAGAGTGAAGTAGATGTGTTGAAAACACTAAAAATTTACTTGCAAGTAAACGAATGTAGATAAGAAGTCGCAAGCTCCACGCGAGATTCTGCAATAAGTTCACACGTGTCACTTGAAAAAGTTGACGCTGTAAATTTTTTAACAGTAAATACACCTCTAATAAATAAAAAGTCATTTTCTGGTCATAAAATCGTTGAAAGATTAACGTAGACGTTGTAAATACTGAAAATTTATTCACCGAAAGTAAACGAATGTAGATAAGAAGTCGCAAGCTCCACGCGAGATTCTGCAATAAGTTCACACGTGTCACTTGAAAAAGTTGACGCTGTAAATTTTTTAACAGTAAATACTCCTCTAATAAATAGTTTATACCATTTACTAATAATTTATTTACTCTACTGCTTTAAAAAAAAAATTCAATTTTCTCGCATTACAAAATCGTTGAAAAAAATCATGGAAAATACTAAAAATTTACTCAGCGGAAGTAAACGAATGTAGATAAGAAGTCACAAGTTCCACACGAGATCCCACAGCAAATTCACTCGTCCCACTTGGAAACTTGAAGGTTTGCTCGAAACCTTTATCGGTATTGTGCCCCTCCAGACAGACGCGCGCGCTCACTGAGTGTCAAACAAATCTTTCGACCGGCCCTTGTTTATAATGAAAGGGATCGATCGGTTTATCAGAGGCGCACTATATTACCGCCAGGCTATGTCCACACGACAACAATGGAGCTTGGACCTTCCCAGCCGGCCGAACATTTCTGCAGCAGAGAACCTCGGGAGCAGAGACATTCAATTGCCGGGCTCTCCTAATCGGCAATCGGCCACCGAACAAGGCTGCCAATTGACCGAAATTGTCTTTCGAGCTCCAAGGGGATGGGACGACATCTTCCGCCGCATCTTCCTCCATCAACTGTACTCGGATTTCAGGCGACGATCACGACAGCCTCGAGTGCAGGCTCGAGGCTCTCCAGCGTGTGCTTTGGAGAACGATATTGACGTAATTTGGACACATTTATTAAAATACATACACGGAGAGCAATGTTATACTAAAAATTACTACGTCCGAAGGAACAGTGGGATATACTCAACTTATAAAAATTTTTACTATAAAAAATACTAAAAATTCTTATGTACATAGCAATAACTACTAAATAAATAGCAATTTTTGCTATGTACATAGGAATTTTTAGTGTTTTATAGTAAAAATCGTCATAGGTCGAATGTGTCCCATTGTTGCTACGGAATATAGTAATTTTTGCGATATCATTTCTCTCCGCGTACCAACGTCAGCGATGCTTTTGATTAATCAGTTGTTCAATCGCTGTGTGTTTGATAACGCTAATGTTTATTGGAAATCTTGGTGGAATGTTAATTGGAAATAATTTTGTGGACTCGTCTAATTGTGTACATTATTACGTTTAAAGTACATAAATATGTATATAGTATTAAGAGTACATATACATGGAGAATTTCTATATCACTGTCCGCCCACCGCAAATTCAACAATTTGCCTTGATTTATGATGACGTCTGATATGCGCATGCAGAGTTCATAAATATTTCGACGGCAAAAATCACCAAAATAAATTCTCTACAGTCGAGCAGGTGAAAAATCGCACTTCCCTCATCAAAAACATCAAAAGCAGAGTCATTTAAGGGGAGATCGAACTCCTGTATTACCGATATTTTCAATGGCGTTCTTCTTTTTTCTCGTCGATTACTGTAAAGAATCATGTAATATTTTGCAGATGTACGCCAAATCAAACATAAAATTGCGCTCGGTCCATTTCTTCGTAAAATAATAGAACGACGCTGCGATGTTTTTTGCCATCCTCTTTATTTTGCCCGTTTATAGAAAAGATCCTTTGGCCCGAAGTCAGTGTCTTTAATATAAAACCGTGCGCATTGAATATAGTCCAAAGACGTAGGTACTGGATGCAAAGAAATGCTTTATATTTGATTTTATATCTGATTTGGCGTACATCTGCAAAGTCTTACATGCTTCTGTACAGTATATAATCGACGAGAAAAACGAAGAACACCGTCGAGTCCGAGCTCCCCTTAAGTATATATCCACACGTACGCTGATCGAATACATAATCGAGCCAAGTACAAGGTTCGCTTGATACCGGTAATCCCCGCTAATCGGATCAGGCACTTTTGGCCTGTTTATGAGGAAATTTCGTTTACGATTGCATTAGCGAATGCTCGAGTGCATTATCGAGCTGTAACCAGGCGAACGGTCCCTCGGCAAATTCATCAGCGGGCGCGCCAGCTAAGCCGCCTTTATGGGGGTGGGAGGGGGAGGCGCGAGGCTTACTTATTGCATAATCGGCGTTCGCGCGTCTACATCATCTGCAGAAAGCGGGGGCGTCGGCCCGTAAGCGGGCCTCCGCTTGAGAGCACACCGGTCGACGGAGACGGCGTCGTTAGCCGGGCGAACTGTCGATGCCACGTATATAGGCGCCTCGCTGAGCGTTAAGCTCCTCCTCGGGCGGCTCTGTGTTTGCACGAGCCCCCGATGTGTATTCCTCCGGTGCATATGGGCGCCGCGGGAAACAATCGGCAGCCCATCCCCGCCTGACGCGCCCCCGAATGTTTCGGGGGTGGCTTTAGTCCTCCTCGAGCGGGGGATTATATACTCGGCTTCTTCCGCGTTCGCGCGGATTTTATCCCACGGGGGTTGACGCGCGATTCTTCGTCGAGAGGCAGCGATTTCATTGTGTAATTGCTAAAGCACCACATTTTCCGAACAAAGCCCGGCCTTTTATTGGCCGACGTTTTTATTGAGCTTTTATTGATCGACGAGCTCGATTAACAATTGGATCGAATAAAGACCAGCGGCGATCGCCTCGGCGTGAATTTAAATGTACGCCGCGATGTTTTGTGTGAATAGCGAGTCGCGTCGACATAAAGTAATTATGAGCGCGCTTCGCTATTTTAATTCGCTGATAAAGAGCGAAAACGAAGAAACTTTAATTTGCTATCGATAAATTTCTGCAGTTTGTACGAGTAACAAGTGTTTTTAATTTATTCGTTTATTTCTCTGTTGCAGGTAATTGATGAATTTACTGTGGCAAGTTCACCAGCTGCGAGTTATTTTAATCTACTCTTTGTTTTGCTAATACCGCAGAAAATTAATGGTGTAAAAAACGTAATGAAAAGTGTGACGTTGCGCGGAGAGAATAATTACTATCCTGCTTTGTAACACAGAAACAGATTCAATAAATACAAAATTTTAGTAGCAAGTATAGTCAAATTTGCTAGACTTACATTAAAATTTTCCAGACTTTTAGTAAAATTTCTAGATTTGTAGTAAAATTTGTAGACTTGTAGTAAAATTTCTTCTAGACCTACATTAATATTTTAGACTTGTAGTAAACTTTACTGTAAGTCTAACAAAATTTACTAAACTTTTTAATAAAATATTTTATTGTTTGAGTCTATCCCTGCGTTGCAAAACAGTAGAGTAATTTTTACAACAATTTTTCTCTCCGTGTGTTGTTAAAATAAGTAAAGAAAAATTTTCGGAAAAATGTACATTAAAAGCGAGTGTAAAACAGGGATTGACAATGACAAAGGGCATCAAGGTGTTGCAGCACGTACGTCACGCGGGATTCGATCTTCATTTATCACAATCAATTGGTTTTGCGGATGCACTTAGGCTCGAGTCTAAGAGCACGTCTCGGTTGCATCACGCCTTATCAGACTGATTTCCGCTTTAATCTCGCGGCGCGACATTAAATTAACGGTAAAAGTGGAACGAAAAATTTATCATTATTTACATACAATTTCCCACCGGAAAAAGTACGCATCAGCCGTAAATAACGCGATATTTACAAAAGTGCATCAAAGTTGATAAAGTAAATACAAGCGCTGCTCGCAGGCGGGGGGAATTTTCGTGTGCTCTCAGCGGGTCATGCATGTTCAAGAGAAAATTTTGAAATTCGATGTTTGATAAATTGTCGGATGCAGCAGTTGTACCTTCGAAACGATGTATATTGGAAAAAGATGCCTTCCGGAGTCATGACATTGCACAAACTCATATCGGAGCTAAAGTTGAATTTGTTTGAGAATATATACATATTCTTTTTTATCATTTCAAGACAACACGAGATTCTGCCACTGATTTATTTTTCATTCGCCTCGCGTTTCCGGGCAGTGCAGTCCACTATTTTGAAGCGTTCCTTGATTCCCCCTAGTTACGTTTTATTTAAGTGCTATTTGAATTAAGAAAGAAAGGGAATAACTGGGCGGAGTTGATTGCGGCCTCAAAAAGCTCCTTCCTTTCATTAAACTTTATTCAAGGTATCCAAGTCGCGCTGATTCAATAAAATTCATTTGAATATTAAAGAAAATACAGGGCAAGAGGAGACACTGCTGCTCCTCCCGTTGTTCTCGGGTATCTTCAACAAGGCAACCCAGATACTCCCGCCGTTAAAAAAAAAGTAAAATCGAAAACAAAAGAACGACAAAAGATCAGAAAGAAAAATGGAGTTTTTTTATGTATAGCCGCGGTAAAATAAAAGAAAAGAGATGAGGCCTGGCGAGGGGGTGGCCGGGGGTAGGAAGGAATAGAGGAAAGACGGATTAAATTCCAACCAAGCGAAAGTTGGTACAAAGAAGACGCCTGTTGGTAGACCTGGAAGCTCTCCAGTCGTTTGTCAGTAAGTTTTCGAGTGGCTGCTCGAAGAAGGTAAGGGAGACGACTAAAAAGTTCATTCGAAGGGCCGGGAAGGTGGAGGGAGGGAGGGGGGGGGGGTCAGTGTCGCAGCGACGGTAAATCCATGTTAAGTCCGCATCAAGAACAGGGAAAAGCTCTCAAGTTTCTTCAATGGCTCGTTGTGTATGTGTCGGCATGTCCTCTCCGGTGCAGCGCTTTTCTGAATATTGACGAAGAAGAAAAAAAAAGAAGAAGAGGGAGAAATCGTTTTCCCGATTTCCATTCAGTCGACGGAGGGAGAAAAACTACCCGCGCTATCGTTCATTTTACCTGTGTCTGAATCTTCGGTCTTGGAGTAATTCGATTTCTTCCTTATTTGATTAAAACGATTCAATTTAAAGTGGATGCCTGGTTTTGTGCTTCGTATGTTAAATTGTGTCCAGTTAGAGGACAAATTTTTGTTTAAATAATCAGAGGCTTTAGAAACAATAAAAATAGCTACTCGATAAGTAAAATTTATTAAACTCCGTATCAGAATGTAACTTTATTTTTTTATAAAATTTTAAAATTGTACTAAATTCTTGAAAAAAAAACGTAAATAGGAAAATATTAGTTGAAAATTTGCATAATTTTTTTTCAGGGTAGCTGAAAGTTAAAATATTAGAGATCGTAATATTTTCCTAGCATTTATAAAGAAATTGGGTCAATTAATGGATCTTTACGATTATAAAATTAAAAGTTTCGGGGTCAATTGCTTCTCTAGCCCTAAGCATTGTTCTCATTTTCTACCGAAAAACTCGAGAATCTACTTTCATCATTAAAATTGAGAATAAAGAACCCCAATAGTTAAAAAAAAAAAAACTTTCATATTGCTTCACGCACATTCGCTAAAAGCATAATTTCGTAAGCGATCTCCGTCTGCAAGAAAAACTTTTTATATTCACCTTTAGTTTTAATTAAAACTAAATTTTCCTCGATATCGCTCTTTCATTAACTAAAATAAAATAAACGAATTTTTAATTAGTTAATCAATTAAAAATTCTCTTTTATCACACAATGACTAAGAAATTTACTAATTAATTAATTTTCCCTTCTAATAACAATTTCGTAAATATTTTAGAGAAGAGTATGCACCCGAAGATTTGAGCATAAATTACATGCAATTAAAACAGTTGCCTTGTTATAAACCGATGCTTCTGCAGAAAAAAAAATGAATAAACATAAAATTTTCCACGCGGTCTCAATGAATATTCAAGAAAACTTTATCAGAACTGCTTCTTGATCCATTTTTAACAATATCTTAGCGACCTGATTTAAAAGTCTCGCTTCTTTAGTATGCGATCTCTATCAAAGTAGTCAAGAAAAAAAAAGGGAAAAAGTACATTGCAGCCAGCGCTCCTGTCCAGGCATCTGGTTAAAATTCAATTTTTCTTTAGCAATTAGTTCGAGGCAACCGTACGGAAACTCCGAAGGCAAAGGAGTGAAAAAGAGTCGGCGTTCCAACGGCGCGACCCAGTGGTTAAAGTAAGGCTGCGCTCAGACCGCGTTTCAACTCAATTGTATAAGGCTTTAATTATTAATTGCTGTTAAACCTTATAAAATGTGTTACAGTAAAATAAATCGATCTTTTTAATGAGCTGAGAAAGTATCTTAAAAGAGTTCGACAAAGTTTCACGTAAAAGTATAAGGAGATTTTTTTTTAATAAATTTATTATCTTCTTGTTTAAACTACTATTAAATTTTAATAACCGCTTCTTTAATTCCAGAATAAATTATAAAACGTCTTCTTATTATAAAAGTTGTTAAATACTATCTGCGATTTAAATAATCGTTTGTGAGCAATTTTTTAGTACTGCAATTACTCCGCTGCTTTTTATATTTTTTTTTCAAAGAGACCGAGGAAGATTTTACCGTGACTTTTATCCATCGCAATAACTTCTTCTCGTTTGATGCTGTGCAGGAGTTGAACATTATTCTGAATGATTGACTAGAAGTACAACTTCTTCTTTTTTCTCTCTCATCCTCTACTCGCTGCCTCCGTTTTCACTTATCTACTACATCTCGACTCTTATAAATTATTTATTTCTATATCAAAGCTTTCTCATCTTTTCCAATAATAAATCACAATTTTTTATTGTCTAATCTCGGTGTACTAAGAGTAGATTCTTTCTATATGCTTTCTTAGGTAATATATTTTTTTATTTTTATTATTAGAAGCACAGTTAATAAAATCTTAAGTTATCTTTTCCAGAAAATAAAAAATATACAAATATTTACTTAAAAAAATCTTGTTTTTGCACATTAATATAATTCTAGCCATTTCTCAGGTTTAAGCTGCCTCTCTGTTCCTCACACTTGTACTATTTACTTTTTTTGATAATATAATCCTTTGTCTTTCATTATTGTAAGTACAGTTAATGAAGTCTTAAGTTATCTTTTCCAGCAATAAAAAATATACAAATATTTACTTAAAAAATCTTGTTTTTTTTACTTATCAATAAATCTAGCCATTTCTCAGATTTAAAACGCGTCTCCATTCCTCATGCCTCTACATTTCCTTTCTCTTGGGAGTCTTAAATTCTCGCGGATCGAAGGAGCCGGGTGGCTTACGCGCCTTTGTTAGCGCTTAATTAAGAGAATTGATGAAAGATTAAAAGTTGGAAGAGAAGAGCAGAAGCGGCGTCAGGTAAAATATGAGGAACGAGAGGAAAATCTACCTCGGGCTGCTCCTGCGGAAAGTTTTGCCCCACTATTTTCTCACCAGATTGTGAATTCTTCATCTACTTGCATCTAACCTTTTCATCTCCGCATTTACCTATTACGCCCTCGTCTCCTTTTACTTTTTTTTTTTAAATCCTCATGCATAAGATATTCTCTCAGCCAGCTGAGCGATGCTTTGAAGCGATGCTGCGCGGAGCATTTTAATTAGCGAAATCCAGTAGTGCAAATCTTGCACTAAATCATAATTCGTATTATCATAAAACATAAATAATTCCAACAATGTCTAAAAGTAAATACTGGAGAGTAAAATGTAGCCGAAAGACTACGATTTACTTCGTTTAAGGTCCTAAAGTGTGTGACGTTATCTAAAGACAAACAAGTCGACTAATTTATGATGTTTAACATGTTCAGCTATAAATTTAATTAATAAAATGCTTGGCAATACTCGAATAATTATGACTTAGTCTATTAAATGAAAATTTAAATTCAACTGCAAGATGTCTTAAAAATCTATACTAAACGTTCTCCATGTATTGAACCAAATAACTAACATATGGAGATTGTATAATGGAGGCATAGTTTATCTTTAATAAAACTAAAGGTTTTATATGATATAATACTGGTACTAATAACTTTAAATAATCTTTAGTATTTCTAATAATAAAACCTACCATTTTTATTTCTAACAATTCCCACATGTTTGAGAAATTATAAAATAATTCTATAAAATCTATACTATTGTTTACAGTTACATACATTAGTATATGATTATACAAAGTTATTTTTTATACAAACTGTCTAGTTATAATTTTATATACAAATTCCTACATTTGTTGTCAGTTGTAAAATAATAATACAGTTGTAAACAATTGTATGCACATTGTATAGAATCATTTTTTTATACAGACTGTATACAGTGACTGGATACAATATGTACATAAATTGTATAAAATATTTTCACATGGAAGAGTTAGAAACTAAAAGTTAAATTTTGAAAATAAAAATTGCACGATGTATTTACTCTCCTGAATATGTCTGCTTTTCACTGGCGTTTTCTCGCCTTTCGCGTCACTCCCAGAGTCCCTCTTTTAAGATCTCGCGTGGCAGACGTTTCATCATGAGTCACGGTAAATATCTTCTGGCGGAACCTATAAGCCACGTCGCGTCATTCACGAGCTTGGTCTCCAAAGAAGAGCAAAAACTTGGAGTGCAGCAGTGAGAATTAGTAGCTGCCGGAGTTACTAGACTTCACTGGCTTCTAGTCTTAATTAATTATCGACTCTCCGATGTCGTGTTCCAGCCGCCACCCTCTCACTTCCATGCAAAATGACGTTTATGATCATTAATAAAAATCGAAGGAAGACGTCTGAAACTTCCTCGAAGTTCTTCTCAATCTTCTCCTCTTCACTTTTCTTTTTTACCTACTCATCGATATAATTATTCATACTTCTGCAAATATTTAAGTTAAAATTTATGTATATATACTTTTCTCCCTGTTTATGAAAAAAATGGCGAGTGTAAATTTTATTGCGATAAATTTTATTGCTGTAAAGTGTCAATAAAACTTTCGGCACGTTTCATACAAAAGTGCGAGTGCAGTAGTACATTGTATGAGAAAAAAGTTAAATAAAAAAATCAGTTTTTTTTAGAATAACTTGTTTCAACCTCTATTGAGTTTAGAATAAGTTAAAGCTCATTACAAAATGAGAAATTATTCACTTAATCTGACCCAAGTGTTTTAGCTATCACGAACTTGTTTTGCGAAATTTAAAAAAACAAAATCTAATGTACATTGAGTCTGAAAGGGTTAATAATGCAGCGATAAGAAGGGTTATTCCCGAGGGTGAGTTTTCTGTTCTTCTACCCCCATCATACGATCCTTCTGCAGGCATACCATATTGATTATACTCATTTTTTCCACAAGGGTTGATATTCCAGATTCAACTTACTCGAAGCACGCAGCCGTTACCCCCGGGGCACAGACACGAACGAGGCGATACGTGGATTCCTGAAAATGATCCGAAACCGCAGAGGCCATAATATCGCAAGAAACGGAGGCCCGCCTCCGGCGAGGCGATTTGAAATCGGCCGTAACCCCTGGTCGATCCCTGCACCGTCCACCGCAAGAATTGCTTATAACAGGCTGGCGTTCCACTGGTTAACGCATAAGAATGACTTGGCGAGCGCCCCGCAGAATAACGAGATTGGCGCCAACGCCGGCTCGAATTAATTTGCCATCCTAGTATGGCTTAAAGCCGAGACGACCACCCTTAATCCCCCTTTCTCGGTTTAAAACGACAAACGCGCCTTTTTCCTTAAATCCACCCCATCGTGAATTCAACCCCCGCGCGAGCGTAAATAAACGAGCAGTCGACGCTTCCATTCCTGGCGATTCAAAATTTTCCTCTCGATACTCCGTTGGCTCTCTATGGCGCGACGACGATCGCTCGGTCGAGGGGACGCGAAAAATAAACCGAAAGGTCGGAGTAATGGTTAAGCCGGTCGCCGGCGGAAAGTAAGTCCTCTCGAATGGTTTGCAGCCTGGCGTTTCGTTGACGATTCTTCAATTTCCTCGGGTAAAATTCAGCTCACGGTATATTGGGGATACCGCCCGGAGGTTCGAGGTGAAATAGGAAAGCCTAAAACGTTCCCGGGAGGTAGACATATTGCGGATTTAACGGGTCGACTAAGTATCCGCAGGTTTATGCCCTATACCTCCGGACTGGCCGGACCGGCTGCCCCTTTCCACGGCTGTCTGACCAAAAGCGGACCAACGCTCCTCGCCTCTCGGTTTCTATGCAAATCCACTCATAACTCAGGGGAGCCCGTCGTTTCAAGGACTAATACTCTTTTCTTATCTGACCACCCTTGACCACCGTCGCACTCTCGCTCGCCCCATATTTCTCCTCTCTGACCTGTTTATTTTCCTAACTTTATCGAGACTTCCTACTGCAAGTACTCGTGTCTTTTTCAGATTTATGTATTGTTATGGGCGAAACGTCGAAAACGCGCGCGGCTCCATTTGCTTATTTTTGTAAGGAGATACTTTGTCGATGAAAGGTTCTCGTGAAATTTTTTATAATCGCGCTAAAACGATTCGTGTCAAATTTCACTTTTAGTTAATGGTGAAACTACTCGTCGAGTTTAACTTGACATTACGATTAAAATGTTTTAGTGAATTTATTTCTATTATTCACGCTAAAACGATTGGAGTAAAATTTCACTCTTAGTTAATGGTGAAACTACTCGTCGATTTTAACTTGACTTTAGGATTAAAATGTTTTAGTGAATTTATTTCTATTATTCATGCTAAAACGATTGGAGTAAAATTTCACTCTTAGTTAATGGTGAAACTACTCGTCGATTTTAACTTTACTTTACGATTAAACTTGTTTTAGTGAATTTTTTTCTATTATTCACGCTAAAACGATTGGAGTAAAATTTCACTCTTAGTTAATGGTGAAACTACTCGTCGAGTTTAACTTGACTTTACGATTAAAATATTTAAAAAATATTTTTATTGATATGACCCATCAAAGAGGATTATGGACTTCACTTGTTTTGAAAAAATAAAGTACGAAAAATGTAAAAGCTTACTTTATTTGCGATTTCTTTTTACATCGCAAAGTAAATAAATATAACTTCTGAATGTTATCCAAAAGATTCCATTTTTCCGTGGGTTTTCTTCTCATTGTGCTCGTATTCTCTGGGCGAGTTACTTTTCTCGCCTTCTAATATGTTTCTGATCTTTTGTACGACTTATTTCTTTCCGGGGCCGAGTCGCTCCAAATGGAAATCGAAGAAACGTACGGATGGGGAACCGACGTAGGACTTCGAAAACCGACGAAAATCCCAGGCTAGAGTTCAATGGAGGCTTTTGCTGCCAAGACGCTGACTTACGATCCTGTTATTTTCCTGAGACAATTTATCACCTTTATTTTTATTTATACGTCGTATTTTCTTCGCGTTTCCTTTTATCTTCGAAAACTTTCGAAGCGAGAAATAGAAAAATGTTCCCTTTTCACTTGTTTCTGCTTAATCACTATTGTAATCATTTTTTTTTAAATGCTGGATAAAGTAAAATGTAGCATTTCAAAAGTTGTCAATTACAATCTGCCAACGTTACTCTTTGTTTTCAGAGTATTTAATTATTTTACTGTGATGGTCACTTTGTATCTGTAACGTAAAATATTTTATACCTACTAAATATTGCTACGACATTGATAAACAAAATGCAGTTATGATAAAATGTATTTACACGTCATCTACAAATGGCCTTTGTTTCAGTGAAAACATCGTTAATACTTACAAAATGTCTACATACAGTCGAATTATCATAATATTCCAATTCCCTCGTATTCCCAGTGAAACTGCGTCCCTTGTAACGTTTATATAATTTATTGGGTAACGCGAATTTTGGAAATTACGAGAGTAATAATTAATGAATGACTAAAACAGCAAAAGTCTTGCCTTCAGTTATTGCATGTGGAGTGTAATAACATTAGGGACGAGGGTGTCCGGATAATATTGATGCCTGCAACATCAGCAACGACTGTACATATAATGTACTTTCTTCCTGTCGATGTACACTACACGATAAATACGTCATGATAAGGTGGTAATCTGATCTGCGAAATCTCATTTCCTCCGTACGTTGCCTCATTTTCTTCTTTGCCAATGGTTGGCCGACCGTCGGGTTGTACATAAGTACATAATGTACGTTTAATCAAACAATCTTTTATTTCTCACGGTGGAATATTCGCTAAAAGTAAAAGAAATGCTCTAGGATAAATAAAAATAGTTGAAGTGTATTCGTTTTAATCGAATTGCTATTTCATTTTTAGTCATACTGTCGTATAATTATAAAGAAATTAAGTATAACATTATTTACAATTTCTATGTTACAAAAAAAAGCTGCTTTAGTATAAATAAAAATATTTAGAATATATTTATTATGACAGAATTATTTTATTTTTAAAGTGCTTTAGGACGAATAAAAGTAATAGCATTTATTATGTTAAAATTGTAATTTCATTTTCAGTACTATCAGCACACAATAATGAAGAGATTAAGTGTAAAATTATTTACTACCTGAACGTTAAATTTTACATTTTTTCACTAGTTAAATTACATTGTAAAGGAGAATTTCGCGTTAGTAATAAACAGAACTGGCGCAATTTAATTACACGAATTTTCCTTTTTTATTACGTTTGCGGATGGCCATCACGGTCACTGCGGACATTAGCTCTGCTTTACAATTGATGGTACCTCTGCGCTTTGCAGCGGCGAACAAACAAATGTCGAGTAATATAATTATTTTTATTTCAATTAGAGCTAATGTATTTAAATGTATAATTAAGCATTTGCACTGCATCGGTTTAATTATTCTACTTTACTCTCACCGCTTCATTTAATATGTGTTTTTAACTCTTCAAATGATAAATGATTTTAAGTTTAAATTGAACATTACTTCGCCGGTTTATGAAATTCACTGTGCTACAAGACTAATTAGTTTCATTAATTTATAGAGAAGATACTCGCACCGTAACAGTTCGCCTCTTATGGTATACCGTTGCATTTTATTTACATTTATTAAGATTCATTTTTAAGAGATTATTTCACGCAAAAATAATGAAATATTAAATCAGCGACTAAAAGTTAGTAATTAATTAAAAAGTTAATAATTAGTTAAAAATTTAATAATTCGTGCACTTAGAAAAATTTAATCTAACTGATAGAAGACAGAATACACTAATAGCATTGGAAAATCTACTTAATATAGAGTCAAACTTATGTATGCCGTGGATAAGCGGATGATCATTTATGATTAATTTGCTAAAACGTAGACGAATTTTTCTTCGAATAAGTCCCTTGTTCTAATAAATGGCATGCATGATAAATTCTAAATTGATTCATTAACTATTAGTTTCCATTTATTATCGAAAAAAGTAAAAAATATTGAATAAAAAGTCTCTAATAAGCAGAACAATACTATGAATTAACATATCTATGATAAAATTCAGAGGATTCTATACTTGTTGTAAATTTATTGAGAATTATGCCTAATTATACCGAACCTGACGTATTCTTGAATTCAATAATTTCATTTTAAAATTAAGTAGATATTGCTTAACTGCATGTGTCCACTAAGACTAAGAATCAATTTTGGTCAATGTAGTTCCCTTTTTATATAAAAAAAAATAAAATTCTACAGTACTTTTGCGCAATTTTAATGATGATAACAATGATAATATAAGTTGAAACGCTTCGAATTCTGCAGTTCCTCGAGACGAATTCTACTTGCTGACCATTGTATCGTGCCTTTTTTTTCGCAGAACGAGAATAGAGCCCTGCGCCTGAAAGAGCCGGCCTCACTGGGTCTCTCAGCCGGAAATTCCGCCGGCTACGCAGATCCAGACGGAACTGCGGTGGTCATGTCCTCGGAACTTTTGCCCGCGCCCTCGGCCGATCCCCAAGTCACCTGGAATTACTTTGACGAACAAGGGTAAGTCAGGACCACGCACGAAGTTTTATTTCACCTGGCCCTTTCCTAACTCAATCTTGACTTCCTTCGCCTTTAGTGCGTAGTGCTAATGAAACGTCAGCGAAATATGGGAGAGTAGAAATATTTTTATGTAATAAATTTTGCCTTTATTTAATCTGGAATTTAATGTAGAATATTACCCATTGTTAGTTGGTTCATTTGATAATTAAATAATAGAAGCATTTTTTAGTCGGAAGGTAAACTGGGTCAAGATGCCACAAAGTTATATATCTCCTTTGCTGATAAAGATTTTTCTCCACTGTTCAGTCTGAATGTGTATTACGAGTCTTTAATAACGTTGCCATAGTATTATCGAATTTTCGATTTAATACTTACTCCGTTTTCAGACCTTTATTGAAATGATGGGGTTTGATCTATAATTTTCTTATAGTACAGTTTTTTATCAATCCATAAAATTTCATATATTTATAATAACTAGTTATCTCAATTTTTTATTTATCTATTTTCCTCTATATCTATGCAATTATATCTATTTTTCTAAAATTAATATCATATAAGGAAGATGCCAACACGTTAATCAACGTACTTGGACAATGGTGTCTTACCTCAAAAATCTTAAAAATAAATATAATGTACTCATGTTTTATTTTTTAACGTTAATTATATACAAGCTTGATATTATAACGTTATTTTTGTGATTTTCGTTTGAAGATTATTAATTAATTTTTTCTTGTTACATCTTCTCTGCAGGTATGGGGAAGGTACCAGTTCTGAATGACTTGTAAAAAACATAATTTTCCGAGAAGTAAATAAAAAATAAATTGGTTTTATTATGCTTTTTGTACGTAATGATTCGCAAATTAAAGCAGTCTAGTAAAACTTATCTACTCCTATATTTGTGTACTTTTTATTTTAATTTTTTCCTCAGCTGTGGCATCTTCCCCCGGTTTACCCTAATGAACAACGTTTAGATCTGAGTGCTCAATTATTGATAATGTGGGAGTGATATTTTCAACTTCCAAATTAAGCAACTTGAGTTTTCTACCAGAGTTAACTTCATCGAGTCGATAACAGTTTTCATTAACGAGCTTTTTGAAATATTTTCTGCGCGAAACAATTTCTCGATTAGAAAATTGGCTATAATGTGGATGAAAAATCGTTTTATCGATGGAAGAAAATTAGACTCTTACCCGGGAGGATAATAACATTTTTCATTGTCGCGTAATAAATTTTTAAGCGACTGCATAAATGTTTATCTGGGCTCCTGCAGCTTCCGCGAGGGAAGCCAATGCATTATGTTAAACAAAAATTATTCCAATGACAGATATATCTCGAGAGGTGGACTGAGAGCTGGCGAGGATCCATACGCCAGGAACAAGTTTAATCAAGAAGCCTCAGATGGTTTGCCGAGCAATCGCGATATTCCTGATACTCGCAGTGCAATGTAAGTACCAAAGTCATTTTCCTATTTCACTTAAGATTGGACATTCAAAATAGTCCCAAGAAATGCAGATTCGCTATATTAATTCCCAACAAACAAACAGCAATAAATCATTCGTATGGACAATTAAAATAACGGTAGAATACGCTAAAACATCGCAAGGTACGTAGTTAAAAAAAAAATCGATGAATCATTGAGAAGGGCACTCCTTTAAAAGACACTCGCATAAAATGTTTTTGTTATGCGCTCCGATTTTTCCTCGGCGCGGTTTCGCCGAGTTTTCTCGCGATGCAAAAAAAGAAGCACGAAAACTCCTCCTCCTCCTCCTCTTCCCTCTGCATTTCCAGCGCAACCCTGGTGTACTCTGCGCGAAGTATGTCCTTGAATTTCAAATACAAGCTTACCGTATAATGCGCACGCGGTCCTTCTATCTCATGCGCATCTCTTAGACTCGCTTTTCTTGCTATGGCGCTGCATGCGCAATTCTGTTTGGACCTGCATTCTCCTTGTCCGCCTACTGATTCTTCCTAAACTTTTGGTAAGTGTCGCATCGAGTGGCCCGAAAATGTCTTATGAATTTTTTCTGGGCTTGCATCGGCAAATACAAAAGTACGAAATCATCCCGAGCATTATACTTGGTAAGATTTTTCTCCTTTCGCGCGCTGTTAGCGGTAAAATTTTCACGCGGAAGAATGACGACCCCAAGGCGCGATCTCTATTACAATTGCAAAATTTTCAGCGGATCTTGCGGTTATCGTTTAATGATTGCAACGAGAACGAACTCTCTAAATTTAAGGCAGTGAAATACATGTTATTTTTTTTTACAGTGACAGTTGTTTTAGTGCGTATTCACTATAAATCAGTGACATATTTTTAACTTTTGAAAACAATATGTGTACATGCACTGTTTGACATTTATATTTCAATGCTTTACATGTGAAGAGTATGGTATTCATTGTTTATTGGTAATAATAGCGAAAATTGACTAATTCCAAAAGAATTTATTTCTGTAATATAGAAGCGATATTCATGTCATAATAACAATTAATTACCTAATTAATATTATCTATAATTATTAAATGCGAAACGCAATAATCTGTATTAAAATTATTAAGTATAATCAATTACTTCCGCCGTATAAATATAATCTACATTTTTATTACAATTTCTACATATTTTTCTACTTTTTTATTTTCTGCAATTCTCACATCTGCATTTATTAAGTAAAAAAACAAATCTGAACATCGTATATTTTTAATTTAATTTACAGTATAGAAATTACCTACACCCCCATAAAAAAATCGGAAAGAATCTAAATTTATCAAGTAAAATTCTATTTTTTATTTTATATAATTTCTCTGTCACAGCTGCACTTATTAAGTAAAAAACAAATTTGAACATCCCATATTTTTAATTTAATTTACAGTATAAAAATTACCTACACCTCCCATAAAAAATCCCAAAGTATCTAATTTTATCAAGTGAAAAATACATCGTGACAGAGAGTTCCAATATTAAATCTCCATGCAACCCCCCGAAAAAAAGTGTTTATATCCCCCACCGCGCAAATCGAATCTACCCGAGATGCAGCCATATACACAACCCGAAAATACACCTTCGGAAAATAGCACGACAGTCTAACGCCGCGAAATAACATTATGGTAATGTCGCAGTTTGAAATCCCTTCGCCACCGCACGCACGATATCCCTCGCCTCCCAGAGCAGAGGGTAAAGGCGTGCATACGTTTCCCGCGCGACTCCCCAAAATTGGCCTCCCCGCGAAGCCCGGGAGAACCGCGCGCACCGCCGGGAGAATTCGCGCGGCCTCCTCGAGACACAAGAGGAAGAGAGAAGCACGGAGGAGTCGGAGAAACGACGCGGATTGAGTTAGCGAAGTTCGACGGCTGAGCTCGCGAGGAGTTATACTGCGTCAAGGGGTCAGCGAGGCACCACCCCCGGTGTAATAACTTCCCGCGTTGAGGACGTAAGGGAGACGTCGACGCAATCCCCGCTCGTTTGAGCACAACCTGGACAAATGTGAAAGCAGAGCGGAGCCTCCCGGGAGGAGAGTAACGGGCCGTGCAATCGGAAAATCCACGGGAGCTCTTTTTAATTATACAAACGGCCACTTTCATTTGGCGGACGGAATGACCCGCCGCGCGATTATAAGTATTTATATGGCGATGCGCGGCTGGCAGTATCAGATTTCGGGCTCGTTCAATTCGTTTTTAGTTATCGCGGCGCTCCGTAAAGTGCTTTATGATTGCGCGATAATCGTATACGCATTTGTAAAATAAATCGCTTCGCGCGAGACCAGCGGGGCCGCGAATTATTCAGAGTCTTTGTTCGTTGAATTAAATAGATTTTGATGGTGATATTAAAAGTATTTGGATGTCGGTTTGGAGGGGGTTTACAGCGGGGACTGTGCTTGGTGAAAAATATAGTAGCCCTGCCGTTGAAAATAGAAACATTGAAAAGAAGGTTTACGAAACTTTGATTATCAACCTTTCAAGACGTTGATTTACCTACATTTTCAGCCTTTTTTTTCAACGTTTCTCGAGTCAGCGATGTAAACGTGGATTTTCAACCTTTTGTCAACGTTTCCCATATGAGCGATGTGAAACATTGATTTTCAACCTTTCCCAGGTGAGCGTTGATTTTCAACGTTTCTCAGACAATGTACACGTTGATTTTCAACGTTTCCCAGACGCGCGATATAAACATTGTAAAAGGTTGAAAATGAAGGTAAATCAACATTTATGAACCTTCTTTTCAACGTATCTATTTTCAACCGGGTTGGCAAACGAGCATAACTACATTGCGGCTGCATTATGAATTCAATTACTTTTTGAACGAACGAGATTGCTTTTTACCATTCCAAAAACAAGGTCTGCTATCTAAAATATCGCGCGAATGATCCGAGCCATAAAAGAGGGTCGTAAAAACCAAATGATGGACCTTGAATTTTTTTTTGTCGGATGAAAATATATAGACACTGGGGGATTCCTTTTCTTTTATTCTCTCGCGTAAAGCTCCTTCCCTCCGATTAAAATATTTCTGTACAAATAATAAAGCATAAAAGGACGATATAAAAATCCCGCTATTTTATCTAAAATTGGAAAGCCTTATAAAGGAGAGCCTCGGGTGTATCCGGCAACTCCCTTGCTTACGGATCAGTCTTTCGAGAGGTTCCAAAAGGAACCTCTACGGGCTTGTCCAGAAAGCCGTCGTTAAAGGAGCCAGTTTATTGCCTTTACGAGTCTCGTTTTCATTTCAAGGGCAGGGGGACGATAGGAGAAGAGGGCAGGAAGAGCTTTAATTTCCAGGTGGCTCTTGGGCGAGAGCCGGGCATCGATTTTTGGGTAGCAACGCGTTTGAGAGCTCGACGATTATTGCACTGTTCCGAATACTTTGATTTTACTACGGGAATAAAGTCTAAATTTTATTTCAATTAAAAATCCGCACCTGCTCC
This sequence comes from Sycophila sp. Sp_5, assembly GCA_018906775.1. Taxonomy (NCBI): domain Eukaryota; kingdom Metazoa; phylum Arthropoda; class Insecta; order Hymenoptera; family Eurytomidae; genus Sycophila; species Sycophila sp. Sp_5. Next base: position 6,088,547 of record JACCID010000004.1, read on the forward strand.
CTTCGAAATAGCCGTGGGGTGGCTCTAAAATTGTATTTAAAAATATTTCAACTTGTTATTTTATCCTAGCGCGATCAAAGGAACTGTATAAAGTTGTAATCTTCTGTTTATTTGAAAAAGCTTTAATAATTATTTAGAAACAAAGTCCAGTGCGATTGACCGCCAGATTTATAATGCAGTCAGATTGGAGAAAATATTTCGCTCGTTAATATCGCACGTAAAACATTTCAATTTTAACAGCGGCATTCTCCTCGGCCCGCTTAATGAAGCACGTGGCGCACGACACTTTTGATTACTCAGTGCGTCGGTCGCTCGATTCGAATAATTGAACCATTGAAACGGCGAAAGCTCGGGCGGAATATTTTATTTAATTTTGACGAAACGGGATAAGAGTCTTGAATTCCCGAGCTCGCTGATCTGATAAAATTCTAGTAGAGCGAACGTTTTCATGGAGCTAACGAATGCGATTCATTAGCATCGCCAATCGTCTGACTCCATCGCTTCTCCAACGGAAAACTCGATTACCCTGCGATGGAGATTTTTTCGTTAATCCCCCTGGAAGCTTCTCTCCTCCCCCCCCCCTCCAGCTCCTCTTTCGCCGTTTCTCCCCTTCTTCGTTACTCCTCGCTAATTTGCAGCCGTGACTACGAAATATTTCACTTTTTAATTAAACACTACAAATTATTATGAGAGCCAGTTACGGTCAACTTAATCGTCCAAATTAATTAATCTCCATTATTATTTGCGGTGATTGATCTCCCCCATTGATCTAGATTCGTTTTCGGAGTGGCCAGGCACCGCTGACTGATATAATTAGTTTAGAACTATGTCACTGTCGAAAGAGCTGAAAACACGATTAGGTTCGGCAAAGGTTTAAATTGGACCTGCTCGCTCGGGCGACCAACTTTAATGATCCGCAAAAAGTTTATCACGCAAAATGGGAGAAATACTTTGCGCACTAATGCGTTATAAAAAGTCGTTTACAAGTAGATGGCCAGGATTACTAGTCCTGGATTTGACCCAAACTTTGTAGAATGATAATTTTTGATAAAAAAAATTAATATATATCTCGGAATTTTATTGAATGGAGCCTAGTAATAAAATTAGGAGCCTTTTTTTAACAAATATAGGAGAAATTTACGTTTACGGTAATGTTAAATACTGGGAATCTAAAAATCGGACACACATGTAAAAATTCAAAATAAAGTACAATGTCAAAGCTACAATTTGAGTTTTATTAGATTGAAATATCTTTATCAGTTCGAAAGTTATAAATAATTGGGCATTCGTTAAAAAATCACTTATTTTGACAAACGTAAATGTTGAAACAATAAAGATATTACAATCGCAATCGGGGTCATCTCCTTGTTAGACCACTAGTGAAAAGAAGAATTGTTGAAATCGAGTTTTGTACATTAAATTTGTAAAAAAAACGTGATTTCTACGTGTACGCATGAATGAAATCCTAAGAAGAAAGCACTGGAATTGCATTAGTTTGCCAATAATTGATTAGCGCGGATGGAGTCAAAGAATCGTAGAGACTTTCTTTTAGTTTATTAGGTACCCTTTTGCTGCACCACTGACTTCTTTGTGTCCACTCTCCTGATAGAACTTTTAACCTCTCGATGCTGCAGTCCGCCGTAGTCTGCGACCCTTTCGCAAGATTTTTCCAATTATCTGGAATTAATTTTACCTAAGAGAACTTCTTTAAGCAGGATGGTCCAATCCCCTGTATTAGTGACGCAATTTCCTTTTCCACCGTTTAACAAATATTGTTTTCGCAACAATTTTCATTTTCATTAAAATACAAATGAGAGCTCGACTGCTGCGAGCGTTTTTTCGATTAATTTTGCGAAAAAAGAAAGTTTGGTTGTTGAAAAAAAAAATTAATTGATCAGTAAAACGATGTTCGCAGTGAAAACTATATCACCGGGTAACTTTTAAAAGCCGAAGTTAGCGATTAAAAAAATTTAATTGATCGTTAAAACTGCGGTGTATTGAGCGTTGCAGTCGATCGATTGATTGTTAGCGTTAAATATAGGGGTTTAAAGTAAATTTTAAAAAAACATTTGAAATAATTTAATTTTTAACACAATTTTGCGGGAGATGCAATACCAAAATTAGCAGCATTTCCGTGATATTTCAATGCAGTATGCGTTAGAAGCTTGTAATTGCAAGCCGCGGTATCAGGGCTCTTTTACGATGCGACCCTCGTTTTCATAGGATCATTTTACAGCAAAAGGATCAAGATATTAAAAGGATCGTGAGCAAATTCATGTCTAAACTGGAATAATGGACCATCATTGTGGCATACAGAAATCTCGTAAAATTTACTGCCACTGAAGAAAGGAATCCTTACAGAGTATGACAGATTTTTCCGCTGACTAGAATTCTTTTATCTCTAAAAAATATGATACAGACAATCTCTCGTCTTCTTTTCTCGAAATTCATTGGCTTCCGCAATCAAAACGCCGATAAATAATGTTCCATTAATCTGCAAACCTCCGGTATATCTATACGATGTATTCTTAAAACAAAATTTTCATTGGCTCGTCTTTTCGTTTAACTCGAGTGTCAACAAATGCCTTGAGGCTTTGGATCAATAACCAATTTTTTTCGAACAGTGCAGCGCTTCTTTCGAAAAACAAATTTTTTATTTTTTATTTACATTTTTTATATTTCATTTTAAATAACTTTTGTTTTGCTTTGTGAAGAAAAATTCCAACCTCTCCGAGTCCCATACTTTTTACGTTTGTCGAGGGATGGTAGAAAAAAAAGGCTCTACCCTTTTGGCCGGTCGTTACAGGACTGGAAACTCGTCACACAATAACGGACGCAACTTGTTACGACCCAGCAGTTGTTAACGTCAGGAACTCTAGGTAATTAGTGCCGAGATCGTAAATAGTTCATTTCCAGAAACAATTTCAGTGTTTTATCTCTTTCACTGGCTTTATTCGCACCCCCAGATTAGCCATCGCCTTAAATCTTTATTAATTAAAAATATTTTTTGCTGCGCACCTCGCCGTTGTCTTTATTTACGCGGATAAACATCCGCGTCGTTATTTATGAAAGTTTACGATTTGAATCGGATGCGCATAATTGCCAACGGCGAGTGGTAACGTTGAAATAATGGAAACGAAATGCTCGCTATTTTCTAGTTGAAGCGCGGGAATTGTGTACAGGTTTTAGCTCGCACCCTCTGAAGAGTAACCACTTGCTATACTTCAGGGTAATTGTGTTTGTATTTCATTTAAGTTGTTTACGCTTCCATTTGCATACAAGCGGGACTCTTCTTCGTTTAACTCACACTTGAATTTCTCGAAAGCTCCCATCCTATTTCTATAAACGTTTACATACCGCATCCTCCTTAGAAAGCTGTTGTCCCTTCTTGTCTGTCAAATTCTACGCTTGTCTCAATTACTCACGATTCATTTCTCACAATTATTGTTGACTACAAATACATTTTTCACTACTAGTAAAACAAATGTTTACTACGCTTAGTTTTCATTGCAAAAACCAACTGAAACGTGCTTTTCTTTCATCGAGGTGCACACAATATGCTCTTTTGTTAAAGACAAAAAGACATTGTAAACCATTGCAAAATTTGATGAAAGTTAAGGTATTTCCCTAGAAACTTATATATGTCATATTCTATATAGGTATGTAGTAAACGAGAAAAATCGGACTGACCTTTGCGAAAATGATTTTTCCAAATGAAAAAACGGCAGGCTTAAAAAAATGACTGCTTATACATTTTACTGTGCAGGATGTGATAAAGCTTACCGTTTATTATTAAAAAATCTTTGAAAATGGATGTCTTTTCGAGCTGTCATTTTCAATACACATATATTGTTAACAAAATGTTCAAACAAGAGTGCTATAAAAATAATAAATAAAAATAATTTTCACATGTAAAGACCCATGAATATAAATCAAGTATTTATTCTAGAATCTTTATTGTATGATTATGCAAAATTAACTATTTTTCTCCATTTACAATTTTAGTTTTTTATTATGTACCAGCCTATATACAGGTAACTGTGTTTTTATCCCTACAGGAGTTACTTACGTAATTATTTTCCGCTTCAATAAATAATAAATAAATAAATTGTTAAGTACTATTTATAACCCGAAAGAAACTGCCACTGTAAACAGCTGATCTATTTGAGCTTTTGTATATCTTAAATAGAGAGTAAACTCGCTTTATCGCAATCTGCATAGTAAAACGTATAAGCAGTAATTTTTTTTTTTGAAGCCTGCCGTTATTTCTTTTTCACAAACCATCTGCGCAAAGGTCGGTCCGATTTTTCTCGTTTACTATATACGTCGGCTATGACACATAAATTTGCACGGAGGGACCTTAACTTAGAATTTAAATTTTATACGACTGTTTTGTAAAGGCAATACGTATATTTTCTCAAATATACTTATTATTTAAAACGCAGAAGAAGATTTCCGAAAGATACATTATACGAAAGCAGCGTATTCTCGTGTCATTCGTAGCAACAGATGAAAAAGTTTGCATCAGAGCGAATCGAAATTTAAAGAAGAAAGAAACTACGAACTTTGCAAATATGTAGAAGCATTAAATCTGAAAACGTAATCATTGCCGCGGCTGCCGAGCGAAGGAGCAATTCCTTAGTTTTTCGCTGTATCCCTCATGAAATGAAATTCCTCGTCGCGGTCCCCCGGAGACTCTCCTGCGTACACACACACAATGTACACGCTAAGAGGTTCTCTTCTCTCGTTGTTGAATAATACATAAAGCCAAGTGAAAAATCAAAAAACTTGCGTCTTTTTTTTGCTCTCCACCCCCTTCCCTCTCGCGTCGAAGGAAGGAGAAGAAGTGAACCTGCTCCGGAATATTTAACCACAGTGCAGCTGACGCCTCTCGTTATAACCATGGCCGCGTTTTCACGGAGATGGCTAAGGACTTCTCTCTCGCCCACGGCGTGGCGATTCTTTTTTTCTTTTTTTTTCTGTTGCTGTCGCGCGAATAAAGCTGCTGTGTATACCTACGTACGACTTTGGTCGATCCGTTCTCTTCATATATTTTTTTTTGTCGGTCGGTCCTCTCGGAGCATCGCCACGCGCTGGAGCTTTTTGTTCTCCTTCGGAAAAGGGTGGTGAGAACGATTTTTTTTATTGGACTCCCTCATTTAAATTAAGACATATAAATGCTAAATAGTCTTAGCTCCTTTGGAGTAAGAACACATTTCGAACACTAAGTTTGTAGCTTTACTGCGTTGGTAACCTGGTATTAGAGTCTGCATTTAAATAATTGAATTGATCATTCGGAGGAGGGAGTAGAGATTCTTTAAGCGTTTTGCTAAAATTTTCCATTGTAAAATAGTCTTTAATTGAAATGACGCAATAGGTCTAGTGAATTAAAGTAAAAACGTACGTATTTTTCACGGAAAAATTTTTTACGGATAATTTTAAGAACTTTCCGGCAAAGTGTCAATGAATAAAGAGAACTAGCTGCTTGTTTAATGAACAGTTTAATTTAAGCAAATATTAGTAAAGCCTTTGCAGGAATTTCTAATCCGATCCCTTTACTTACTACGCGACTATGTTCTTGTTTTTATAATCTTCCATGTGAAAATATTTTATATAATTTACGTACGAATAATTTTTGTTACAAAATCTGTAAAATTATTAGTCATACCATTGCGTACACATTGTACAGAATCATTTTTTTTACAAACTTTATACAATTTATATAATAAATTGTATTAAATATGTTCACATGGGACCTTTAATATAATAAACTACACTAAAATAAATGAATTAAAAAGCAGAATAAAATAGAAAATAGATAATAATATTTTCCTCAAAAATAAATTACTCTTCACATTAAAATTCTATTTTGAGCGCTAAAGCTCGACGGCGTTCCCAAGCTCTTGTGAAATTCAAACAGAAAACGCACGATTAATATCCCGAACGCTAAAGCGTCTCGTCGTCGTGGAGCGCGTCGTACCTTAACGCTATTATTATCATATTTTATAAATCTCGTTACGGATCCAAGAAAGGCGGTCGGCTCCGCGCTACAGGTGTAAAAATTATGTCTGAAAATGCAATTTCGATGTTGCCTCGAAGCTCTCCTTCCGTCGGCCGCCTGAAAAGGGATTTTCCGCCGGGGCGCCGCGACAAAAAGAGGAAGGTAGACATCCACCGCGGAAAGAAGAAGAAGAAGCGCCTGGCTACGAGAAATACGAAGGAGCGGGAGGAGGAAGTCGAGAAAGATGGCGCGGGTAATGAAAGACACGGCTGGAGGGCGAAGACAAAAAAAAAGGCGACGACGCCGGGGGAAGAGAATCCACTTCGGATGCGAAGCCGCGCGCGCGAGGAGAAAACTAGACGGATACAGCGCCGAGCGGGGGGTGGTGAGGAGGAAAGCGAGAGAAAGAGAGAGAGAGGGATACTGGCGGAGGAAGGGCGAAAAAAAGGATAAGGAGAGGCGCCGAGTCATTGTAACCCGGTGCAATTGCGGCATCGCGTGAAATTACGGCGGCGGCTGCAAGAATGAGAACGGGAAAAGGGACGTTTCTTCTGAAAACTTATGCGAAATTAGATTTTAAATTCCATTGCCTCCTCCGGCGCGCCTCGCCCCATCACCGTCTGCCTTATTCTCCGGTGCGTCGGAGCTTTATGCACCTGATAAAAAGAGGGGAATCCCCGGCGCTCCGAAAAAAAAAGGAGTAATATCGCTGCGCGCGGAAGAATTCCCGGCCATAGTGGGATAGAAATAAATAAATAAATAAAAATAAAAGTAGGGGGAGGAGAAAAATTGCGAGAGGGAGTAACGATCGCCTTTTTTTTTGTCGCTCGCGCGTCATTAACGGTACAAATTCGGAGAGGCGAAAGCGAGTGTATTTGGATGCCGGGGAGCGAGCCGGGCGTAATGAAAGGAATACGATATTCTAGCCGGAATAATGTGACGCGGGACAAATTCAAACGGGCGGCGCGTTGTCAACGAAATCGTTTGCCTGTCGTTTGCATAATGCGTCTGCCAGCCTCGCCGCTGCTTGTTTGATTTACAAGCTGCGATACGTTGATTAACCCCCCCCCCCCTTGTGCATTTGTCTCTGAACTCTCTGCGCTCACTGTATTATCGGGTCGGCCTTTTAAATCCCCGCCGATGCCGAAATGAAAGCGCGGGAGAATTTTCGCGATTACGCGCATTTTTTCTTTTTTTTTTTGGCAGTTTTTTATATCACCGGCGCGATGCGAGATGCGCCAAATAATGCGGAGCGCGTCAAAGTCGTCTGGCTGGTCGTTATATTGAGGCACTTGTGCGACAAGTGAGTGATTCCCGGTTTAAATTCGCATTTTAATGACTGCTGCTTATTTTTCGCGGATAACGTTCGCGTATTTCATGCGTCCGGTGCAGCCGCGAAGAGGCGGCTATTCGCTAACCGTATTTCCATTTGTTCTGGCAAAATTAACGTTTATAATTTTAAATAAAACGTTCCTTGCACACTTTATCGGGCGCGCTTAATTATTCATTAAAAATCTTATATTTCGATGATTAAACTCGTTGGGCGATAATCGATACTTAATTAAATCGCCAGCCGTGTTTATATTTCAATTTTACAGTGTTCGACTAAGTGTGGCGCATTATCGTGTCCCTACTGGAAAATTGTTCTGAAAATTATTTATTTAATAAAAAAAAATCATATCCCGTGTAAAAAAAAGGCTCGCCATATTCTGGCAATAGTCTAGTCATTGAAAGTCTGGGATAAGTCTGGCTATGGAGACTATCCCAGACTTTAAAATTTCATTAAAGTCCGGCAAAATGTCTTGCTAAATGTCTACCATATATCTCGCATAAAAAAAAAATTTATAAAAGAAAAAATTTTTACTTCTATCTGGATTCGAACCCACGCACTTCTCCTTTCTAGGCTAGCGTTTAGCCAACTGAGCTAGTTCATTGTTTTTATTAAGTGACTAAATTCTAAATATAAGTAAATTTGGAAGTTAAGGTTTAATAATTCTAATGTTTTAAGCTGAATCTAATTATTTAACAAAAACAAACAAAAGCAAAAACAAAACAGTCTCCATAGCCAAACTTTTCCCAGACTTCAATGGCCAGACTGTTACCAGACTTTTTTTTACACGGGATGTACTAATTTCTATATAACCTCTACATAGGCTGTTAAAGAATAAAAAAACTTAAGCTTAACACTAAACAATATTTTCAAACTTCGCACTTTACTCAAATAACATATTATCTAAAGTTGAATTAATAAAAAACTACTGCAGTCAATGAATTCTCACCGATAATTAATGAAAAAACAGCTCGACGATTTAGATATTAGCGGCGAATCTTCCACTAATTTTATTATAAACTTCCACTAATTCACTTTTAGAAAGCATTTATATTAATTATCACCAAGATCAACATTCAAAATTAGCGTTTAATGAAGGAGTCAAGCCCGCAAAACTGCACAAAAAAAAAAAAGAAACGAGGGATGCAGCGCGATCCGCCGGAGCTCGCCACCCCGCGAGCTTCACTGAACACCTCCTCGGCGCTCCTGCTCCCCTAATACCGGCTGCAGCGCGGACCGCCGACTTCGCTCGTCGCCCTTCCATCCCTAACCTTTCTTACGCACACCTATACACCCACAACGTTTCTTACGCACACCTTCTCCCCCCGAGAGCTTCGCTGAACACTCCTCGTCCCTCCTGGTCCCCTGATGCCGGCTGCAGCGCGGAGCGCCGATTTCGCTTGTTCCCCTTACATCCCTAATTTTTCTTACGTACACCTTCTCCCCCCGCGAGCTTAGCTGAACACTCCTCGTCCCTCCTAGTCCCCTGATGCCGGCCGCAGCGCGGACCGCCGACTTCGCTCGTCTCCCTTACATCCCTAACCTGCCTTACGTATACCTTCTCCTCCCCCGCGAGCTTAGCTGAACACTCCTCGTCTCTCCTGGTCGCCTGATACCGGCCGCAGCGCGGACCGCCGACTTGGCTCGTTCCCCTTACATCCCTAACCTGTCTTACGCGTATACCTCCTCCCCCGCGCTACCGGGAGCGCGGACCTTCATAATTTCGGCTCACTTGTGCTTGCCGGCCGAGCCGGTATCAGGCGAGCAGGAGAGGCGAGGCGGTCGGAAATATAACCTCCCTCGGCGCGACACCCCCACCGCTCACATGATCCCCTGATACAATGTGTATCGCTCGGAGCTTCGACGTACAGTTGACGTGCAGTCGCGCGGCTTTCCCGAGCACGCGTAGGTTAGGAAATTTATACACGGAGAAAAATTTTATTGTAAAGTACGATTCATTATAAATATTAAATGTTTGCAATGTGTATACACGCGTGTTCAATTATTCATTTGTTTTTTAATATTAAAGTGCAAGAAAATTCAGTTTCAAGAGAAAATTAGAAATAAAATTGACTGCATATAAGTACGCATTTTTTTGTGAAGTACAGATGGCTGTGATTACAACGACTGAAATTATGCTTAATTCAAGAACTGTTTTGCACTAAAGTTTATTTTCTTTTTACACTATTTGTCAATATTGTATTTTACAATGTACATCTATTCTACTCTATTTTTATTGTATTCTGTTTTATTTCCTACTATTTTTTTCCTAAGATTTTAAGATTTAATAAATTAACAAAAAATTTCTTTACACATAAGCGATTGTTTTTAACGAAGAAATTACAACACACTTAAATGCTAATGAACTCCGCTACATAAAAGCAGGGTCCCATACAAAATCCAGCCCCTAAGTCAAGTTGCGCTCTACTTTACAAATCGTGTTTCAGAAACGTCGAACATGATTACCCTTAAGCGCGGCCACGGACGGTAATGATCTTATGCATCCTAAAATTTTAATGAGATTATCAGTCATAAATTAGTAAACACTATATTAAATTCATATTTCTCATAAAAAAAAATCAGTAAAAAGAATTAGTATTCCGATAACAAAAGAAATTCAATAGTTTTATATAAAGAAACCCTAAAAAAACGTACAAGCCGTAACGTTACTTCTTTTTTTTTACGAATTTTGATAACAAAAAAAAATGTAAAGAAACCGAATAGTTTTTTCAATACTTAAAAAAACAAATTCCACCAATAACCCGACACCCTCGGCTACACCTCGATATCAAATAAAATTCCATTAGAAGGAGCACAGTCCGACAGGCCCACTTAGCGCCCCGATCGAAGGAATCGCACGGGATAACAATCGCCGAGTGGCATTACGCATTTTACCTTCAGCGCTGCATTCCAAATGGATTTTCCATAGATAATCGATGCGCTCGGATTGGGAAGGGCTAATGCGGGATTTTCCCGGACGCCGCGATGCAATCGGCCGGGGGTTTCCGGGTGGGCGCCGCGGCCGGTCGGATGCAGATGGATCGGCCAGCGTCGAGGGCGCATAATGGGCTCAGCATTTACGCGGCGGGAATGGGAAAATTGTTGCAAGCGCGCGTCGCCCCGCTTCCATCTTATTATCATAAACGTTTCCGCGCTTAAAGCGATACGCTCGGCAGATTCGGCCTGGATTTTTCCACGCTCGATTTGCCCGCGGCTCAGGTGCCCGGCCCTGAAGAAGGCTTAGTTGTATAGGTTTACGAAAGTATTGTCGATTCTGCCGTAACGGGCCAGTCACGGTTAAAGTGCGCCCGATCGATAGATCCGCTAACCGGAACTGGCCGAATTCGAGTCGTTTAACGAATCGTGAATTATTCATAAGCTTACGGTTAACAGAATCAAAGGATTTAAGGGGGTACAACACTTTTAAAATGCAAATTAAAAAATGTTTTTTAATAATGTTGCGTTTACACAAATGAGTAACTTTTCTTAATTTAAAGTAAGTAGCTTCTTTAGTTTAATGAATAAGAATGCTTTAATTTACACGAGTAAATGTTATAAGACTACATTTACTTAACTTTTTAAGCAAAGTTTATTTACTATTTCACTAATTTTTTACCAATAATTTTTCTCCGTACATTTCATTTATTTCAGCTTTCGAATTTTTCGCGTCGACGGAGATTGAGATCATGAAACTACGCAAATTAAAAAGAAATAAATTTTGCATATTTTTTTTGGTGCCGTTACAATTGCAAGTTTATTATCACTCCAATAAGGACCAATATATCCTTTCTGACGGGAAAATGTCGCAACTTATCGCTGCATTTTGGCGAATTCGAGGAAGACATCGCGGATCTGATCAGTTCAATTTTATCTTTCACTCGTCGGGTGCTTTCAAAACGTCCCCGTCGAACAAGGCATTAACAGCAGGGAACGGCTCCTGGACGCGAGCGAGGCAAATAAAATACACGCGGGGGTAATTTACAACGACATCGCCAGCTCGACGTTTCTATCCTCGCGGACTTCGTGTCAGTGGCGTTCGAACGGATTTAATACTGTTGCTGCCGATCCGATGCGATGTTTCAGCTATTGTGTACCCTACGATTGAAAGACTCCAACTTTTAATGCGCTTGTTGAATCGCGCTTTCAGCGAGCTTTCAACAGCGACGGATTTTTCGTTAGGAAAGCCTCAAAACTGGATAATAAACGCCGGGCTATTATCGAAAATAAAGGAGAGCCTCTATAAAACTCTCACTGAAAAAAAAAACTAATAGCTCGATTGTACGAAATTTCTGCTTCGACGGAGTATATAAGCTATAAACTGCATCGATCCCTCTCCCCTCTTTTTTTCTTCCCTCCTCTGTTTTTATTCATTTTCCACAATTTCGCGAAATTACGCTAAAGCATAAAAGGAGGCGATAAATTTTCGTCGACTCGCCAGTGCAAGCCTCAAAAATGAGCCAGGGAACCGTCGCACACCCCTGCGCTTTATACGAGCGCGCGAGTAAATCGGAGAATACCGAAAAAGCCGGCGAGAGGAAATAAAGCTAACCGTGGCATAAATCTGGCCAGGTGAGAAATAAAATCAGGCGACGCGTCCGCGCAATAAAATTTCCGAGTCGACCTTGCCGCCGATGCGTCTATCCCGGGGGTGGGCTCCCGCGGGCGCCCGACGGCAGAGACTCTCGCTCGGCCCGTTCAAAAACGAAATTCGCACCTCGTAAATCCGTCGACTGCCTCTCTCGCTTTTCTTATACGAGCTCCCGAGGGAGCAGCTCGCCCGAGAAAGGCACAATCGTCCGAGGTTATACCAGCGGCAGATTTCGCCGGCGGCGACGGGGGGAGGGGGTGGTGGTGGAGGAGGATCGATCGGTCGCCTTGGCGCCCGTTGCCGCTTCTTAATTCACGCTGACGCGCGCCCATGCTCTTGCCTGCAAATTTGCCGTGACTAATGAGGTGAATGCATTATTGAAAGCTGCCAGGACTTATGGCCGTTACGGTGGGCTACATCGAGGCGGAGCGTCGCCCGCGTGTGGGTTAATGCCGGCTACGTGCGATGAAAAATTCGCTCGGCGCGCGGTATATAATGCGAATTAATTTTTGCATTAATTAACGACTTGTTATTGAGCGCGAGAAGGCGGAGTAGATTTAAATTGTTAATTTTCATTGGCGCTGTAACGCCGCTTCGTTCTCATTCAATTAAAATCGGGGAACGACTTGTCTTTATTTTTTTAGAAGGTTGTCCCTGGAAATTCACTTGAATTGAATCGAGGATGAATATTTATAATTAAAGGGCTTTGCACGAAATGCCGAAGGTGTGAGAATGTGAATTTTTATTTTTACGTTAATTTTGTCGCTCTCAAGGATTAGTTATAACAAATTGAACTTCTTAATGGAATGTACAAGTATTTTTTAAAATATTCAAAATCGAATTATAAAAAGTAGCATTTTAGTGGAATAATCAAGAACTTATAGATGAAAATTACAAAAAAAAGAGATTTTTAAGTCCTCTTATACTTAAAAAGTAAAGTAGTTTCCAATTTTTGAGTAAAATTTTAATATGAAATAATCCTACGGATTATTTTTTAAATTATAATAAATTTTTACTTAATATATACTTTGTATGTACTATAAACTATTTCGCTAGTAACGCGACTCGGCAGGTTTCAGCATATTTTACTCTCTATTAATAATAGAGCAGAAGCTAAAATTAGAAAATCAGCAGGTATCCTCGGCCAACGGCCCATGAACACGCACAGTAAAGCACCTGCATAGTTTGAACTGAACTTCGAACATGTCCGCAGTAAATAAAAAAAAAGAATTATATAGGTGGAGCGTATAAATCTTGATTCAACACACTTTCTAAGATTAATGATATGATGATTTTATTTTCAAAGAAAAGTAATAAATAAATCCTTGTTTGTATTACTAAAATTTTATTAATAATTTTTTTCGTCGAAATCATCCTACACCAAACAAATTAGAAGCTCTAAAAGCCTAATCACTACACCGACAGAAAAAATTTAATATAAATTGCTATTGTGGTTAGTTATGAGTATTCATACTCAAATTATCAATTTTTAATATTAAAATACTAATCATTAAAATTTCAGATACTATAAAAATTACTAATTACAAAAAAAATGATAAAAATTCTGACAAATTCTCGCCTGTTAAGACTGTCACTCCTTTCTCAACCACAGTAGGAATTTTTTACAAAGTTTCTTCTCTCTCAGTGTATTGAATCATCAACAAACGAGACGCTTAAAAAACCCCAAGCCAACAAAATCACGCGAAGCAAGAAAGTAAATCTTATAAATCAAAGCTTGAAAAAAATAATAAAACAACAAACAGTAAATTCATCAGAGAAGATTCAATAAAAGCCGGACTCCCGTAACTCTCCGAAGCAAGCCCCGCGCGAGCGATGCAACGTGCAAAAAGATCGATCGCACCGAGCGGAGAGACGAGAGCCAGTATAGCTCGCGATTTAAAGTCCGCGAGCGTCCCGCTCGCTAAGAACAGAAGAGGAACGTCCGCAAAAATGAAGGAGCGGATGCGTGGGATCCTCTCCACCGGCGAAAATGAAAAATGGCCGAAGTTGCGGGGGCGAAATGAGGGATGGTGGCCCAGGCCCCGGCGCTCGCCGTGAATGCTAAGGGGGACCGCCCCCGATCGAGCCTCCAGCGTAACTCGAGGGTGGGAGGGGGATGCTCGCCGGCGACAAACAAGCCGAGAGAGAAAGGTCCGTCCGATGGGGCGAGCTAAAAAGCCGCGCATTTATCAGGCGCATCCGCCGTGCGAGCGACGTGCCCGACTTTGTTTACCGGCGAATATTTCGCGCGGCCGCGCGTGAATGATCCCTGCTGCGGGGGTGGCGCGCGCGGCCCATTGTGTGCTCTTCTGCCGTCGCTGTATACAGGAACGCACCTCGGGCGGACACCCTATACGGTCGCCTGAAAAATGTCCTCGGCGCGCTGACGCCTGCTCATTGATAAATTATTGTTTGCGGCCTGCCCGAGGCTTAAATGGATGTGGGTCACTCTTGTAGACGAGCTGATCCTCGTGCGTGAGTCAAGACGATTGCGCTCCTCGACGAGGCTGCTTTCGCCTGGTAACGCGTGGCTTCCGAGGAAAATAGTGTACACAACGTGGGAGGTAAAAAAGAATGCGTCGGATCACGCTAATTTCATCATCATTCTTATTTTACCTCCCTTCTCGCGTGTGGTACTTTTTAGTATAATTTAAAATGAAAAGTCTTTTACACATATTAGAAGAGTGTGGGATCATTTTAAGATGTCAACGTTTTAAATTTTATTATAAATATAGAGATCTACTAATATTTTTAAAAGAATTTTCATCTTAAATTATACTAAAAAGTGCCATAATTTTGATAAATCACTTTTCGATCTTTAAATGATCTCATAGGTAATACGGGAGATAATTATACAAATTATTTTAGCAAAACTTTGACAATGTCCTTGTAAAAAATTTAAGTTAGGATAAATTTTACCCAAAGTTCATGTTTAACGACTATTGTTCATATAAATTGACCATTTCTTTCCAGTATACAGTGACTTAAACTATTTATAATGAAAGCTTTATAAAAAGTTCTTTCAATAATCGATATGAAATAAAGAATAAGTAAAGCTTGTTTAGAATAAGAAATTAATAGATGATAATAAATAATTAAAAATGTAAATTTAAAGGATGTTCAAATCACGAATGTTGAAATATTATTTATTTAATAAACGTTTAAATTATAAGGCTCTAATTTTTTATGCTAGAAAATATTGCTTTTGTAATTGTAGAAATTCAATTCTGAAATAACTGGAAATGTTTTATTGTATGATTTTTACTAGAGTTAAATCGAACGTAAAGAAACTTGCCTTATCTTGATTTGAATCGACGTATTAAATTCACATAAAAAACCTTTCGATTCTTTGCGCCAATTTACAAGAAATTTATACTTCAACTTTGAATACTTTGCAATATCCTCTGCCATCGTTTTCTTAAGAGACGATAAAAAAAGCTACGGCCTTCTCACTCACGCGAGTATTTCTGGTATGGCGATTCTTTAAGCTTTAGCTATCTTTATTATTATTGTTTATTTCACAGTTACCAACTGCAAAAAGAATTTTTACGTCATCTCAACTAAGCCGTTTAAAAAATAACTTCAGCGCTCTTTATTATCGATACTATTTCTCCTACCGTGATTGCTCGTTTATTTTATATTTTTTTTATTGCTTATTTAACAGCAGCGAGTACACTGCAAAAAGGATCTCTCATGCTCTGTAACGATTATAAAAACTCGTTCGTTCAATATTTTAATTGTATCGTAGGTCTTCGATAAATAAATCGATAAATCCATTTTCGTTTCGTAACATCATCGTTGAGTAATAAATCCAATTTATTTATAAGACAGCTGCAAAAAAGAAGCCTCATGTCACTTACGCAATTGAAGTGTGCAATTTCTTTTAAAACATTACAACAGCGAAGTAACTGTAACCGTTCAATAATTCCAGTATAAGTGAAAATTCACTTATTCCGAGTATCAGAAATCTTCCACATATAATAAGTGAATACTCACTAATTCGATAAGTGAATAAAATAATTACACTTATTGAATAAGCGAATAATTTAACTTTTTCAATAAGTGCAACGTGGGACCTAAAATCTTCTAGAAAAAAAATATTATAAAAATTAAAATCTGCATGGGGATGCAGCCATAGACTGGACTCTCTGTTAAAAATTATCATATACAATATAATTACAGTAAATTTTGCCACAAACATGTAGTATATTTTATTAGCCGACAGTAGAAATGATCCTATACACATAGAGCAAATGTTATTTACATTTACTTTATTATAAAGTTTAATCATTTTTATCTAAGAGTCCAGTATGTGGTCGCATTTCCACCCCAGATAGGAATTCTTTCAATACTTCTTTCCCGGCGTAGCGTATAATTCATTTTTCACTTATATATAAAAAGTGAAAATAAGTCGCTTAGAAAATAAGCGAAAATTTCACTTACTCTACTTTAAAGAGGCAAGCATCTTGAAAAAAAAATGAAAGTTTCACATTCAGCCGTGCATAAAAAAGCTCAAGCTTCGAAATCGCGAAAAAAAAGTAAATTTTATCAGCAGGCTGTAAATGAAGAATGAGAATAATTAAAAAGAGCGCAGTGCCGCGCCGTTAGCCCGCAATCCTTCCGTGCAGTCGCAAAGAAGCTTCAAAGCTCGGAAGCGTTGCAGCTTGCGGACACTTTGGCCGTAGCGTAAAGCACAACAAAGTGGCACTAGATATTCTCGCTCGGCGAGGAGCAAGAAAACAGGGATGGAGGCGGGAGATTCGAGGCGTGCGCCCGCACTCGGGTCGTGGGATTTCGCAGATAGCCGAGAGAAAGAGAGAGAGAGGCGCGGCTGTGAGGCCTCGTCGCAAGTCACGGAAAGCTCCGGCAGTTTCTCGAGCCACTGAGTCGAAATTTAGAAGGCTGACGGGCGCGTGCGCCCGACCGTCTCCTCGCGCTTGCGCTTTTTATTTGGCCTGTTATTATCTTTGGCCGCGCGTAGGGCATCCTGCGTGCGCCTCGCTTTATTATCTCCCGCGCTGTTGAGCTTCTTCATTTCGCGGCAATTAATGGCCCGGCCGTTTTCGCGTTTTTTTTTTTGTTCCGTCGGTTGCCTTTATACGCTCCGCACTAACGCGAGATTATTTTTCGCAGTTTGCACAAAAGAGGGGCAATATGAACTTCCTCGCGAGCGAGATCGAATGTTTGCTCGTTAAATGCACGAGCAAAGCAAAAGCGCGATTTAATATTGAGTTGAAAGCTTTGAGGGTCGTATTTTTCCTTTGATTCTGGTAATTACGAATTATTTATGAGTTTGTATAATAATTCTTTTTCCGCTTTAATATTATTATCAGTTGTTGAGTGTGCGTAAAAAGAGAAATAATTATCATAAGAATTATAGAAAAATTTGTGGACTGGAAAAGCAGAAAGTTCAGTGCGCGAAAGTACGAAAACGAAATTCGGGGAATCCCCGGATTAATCAAGGGGATTCCCCGAAGCAATTACACTGATTTCCCTTAACAAAAATGCGAGACTTTTTCCCCCTAATTTCTACTAGAATATATTCTCTTTTTATTCAAATATTTACATCACGTAACAAATTGAGCATGCGACAAATTGCCCACATCGAAATTAGAAATCATTTTCACTTTTATAGTCGACGAATTGAATCTATTAAGATGTAAAATAATTCTTCCGGGCATAATTAACTCATCAATTAAAGCAGACGTTCCGCATTAAATTCCGTAATGCGTGTTTATAACATTGAACGGTTCCGAGTGTATCAAATAAATTTTCAGTTAAAAATATGAAATTCATCCTACACTTGATTGGTCAATAAACACAAGTGTTTAATAGCGTGCCTCGCGAATAAATTATCCGTAACGACGCAGCAATTTGATCGCACCGCTATTAATTCCAGGCATGGGGCAATCTTCGCGAATCATTGCCACTTTATAAAATCCATTACTCAATTAAAATCTCGAAAACACGACTGCGCAACAGCCAGTTCAATCCGGCAACACACAAATCGTCCAACTTTCAAAACAACGCGCCGCTCACTTTCACCAAAATCCCCCTCCACCCCCCAGACTGCGCATCCCTGCGTCGACAAAAAAAATATCTACGCGTACGTATAACACCGGTATACAACAACAACAAAAAACACAAAAAAAACAGACGCGCAAAATGTTTGGCACCCTCGAAAAGCATCCCCGTAAATCTGGAATAAGCCGGTGGACGCTCGGGCGTGAGGAGCCGACAAAAAAAAAGGGGGGGGGAGGGGGAGGGATGAACGAAAAAGGGCAGGAAGATCCGGTAAGTCCATAATTCCTCGTTGTCGGCCAATTTATAATCCATCGGTCCAGGGATTCGCGGCTGTAAAACGCCCTGTAAAGCATCGCCTCGGCAAGTGACGCGCCCGGGCGCACACTTAACTTTCGCGCGTTTCTCGCTCTCTGCCCGCGTATGCATGCGCCGCGCCTTCGCGCCGTAAGTCAGCCCAGCCTCCACCCTCCCAGTGCACGTAGCAGAAAAATGCCGATGTTTGTCGCGTCGCGATTCTTCGGCCTTTATCGACTTGTTGACTACGTGCCTACGAAAAATCGATAAATTAACCACCCCCGCAAGCTCTCCGTTCCCGACCAAATCAGGTATTTGCCGGCAAAAGAGATAATGAAAAGACTTCCAACAGATTTTACTTTTTATTTGTACTTTATTTACTTTCTGATTAAGCTTTCACGCGACGATTGCTCTTCGCCAACTCAACTTTCTTTTTTTTTTACAAACAACAAGTAAAATCCAGAGCTCAATTTCCTTTCTTTACTGTTTACTCCTCATTCCGTTTTTGATGTTAGAAAATTTGAATTTCAGCGCCATTCTGGAATTAAGCTGCACTGTAAAAAAATCCTTTGTAAAATTACTAATTGCAACCTACTTTAAATATAGGGAGTGTAGAATTTGCTTATGTGATTTTACAAAGCACAATTATGGTAAAATCCTACTCCGGATAGTACTTCTATTATAGTAGATTGTACTTCTTCTTCTACTATAAGCACAATTATAGTAAAAGTGCTATCCGGAGTAAGATTCTACTTTAATGTAAAAAGTAGGTTTCTTCTACTACAAGCACAATTATAATAGAAATTGCGCTTGTAAAATTATCACATAACCGAATTATGTATATTCCCTACATTTAAAGTAAATTGCAATGTTACCCACATTAAGTGTAGTAATTTTGCAAAGGAACTTTTTACAATCAAGTTCACATTATCGAGCCTATTCGCAACATCCTGTCGTCACTTTAAGAAAGGACTAAAGGCCAAATTCATTCTTTACCGAAGAATTGATGGTCATTTTCATCAAATGCACACTTTAAAAACATTCCATCGTAAATAAGACTAATCCTATCCGTAAAACTGCCCCTGGCAAAATTATCGCGTCAGAGCTTTCGCGGACGCGTGCGGGCTCGCATCGCCTCTCAAGGGTCAGACGGAAAATATCGTAGGAAATTTCGAATTCCCAAGGGCGCACGGTTAATTAGCGCCGAGTGAAAAGCAACGGTTTAATTGAAAACTGGTTAAATAATGCAGGCGAAGTGGGAGGGGGTCGGGAATATTTCAATGGGACTACGCTAATTAAATTTACATAATACACGGTGACGCGGGGGCCGCGCCTCAATTCAAACACTCGCGCAGGACTGAATTTTCATAGTTTGCCAGTCTGGCTCGTCGCGCGGATGCGCGCAACTTTATCCGCGCGGACTGCACGGCGGACGCGGGCTGCGAGTTTACTCGATGCCTCGGCTCTTCCTGTTAGCGCGCGCCCGGCTAATGACTGCCTCGCCGCCCCACGTTGTTCCGCTAAATTTCTATTTGGCCTTTGCCGAATTTTACCGCCACTTCCACGCGCGCTGCCGCTCGCCCGCGTTTATTCTTTGCCGCGCCGTCACTTAATTGGCTCTGCTGACAAAATCACGCTTCCGCGATTTTTTTTTTTTTTTTTTGAGTGCAAGCTTAAACGAACTTTTTGTGCGCGGAAATGAGCTTTATTTTTTTTAATTGACGGTGTAAATTTCCTTTATTTTCGTTGCGCTTTCAAATCCCCGGCAGAGCGAACGTAATTGTTAGACGGAGAGAAAAGTTCGAGGAAAAATTACTATACTGCTTTGTAAAGCAGGGACTGACTTGACAAGTAAACATTTTCAGTAAAATGTATGTCTGGCGTTACAGTAAATTTTGCTGAACTTACAGTAAACTTTACTATACTTTGTACTAAACGTTTTAATTTTCCAAGTACGTCCCTGCATTACAGAGCAGTGTAATAATTTTACTAGAATTTTTTTCTCCTGAGGAAAATGTAAGAGAGTTGTTATTCATCGACTATTTCTACTGTGAAAATTTGAACGGCGAAGGATTTTCTTATAAAAATAATGTGATGCAGTAAATATTTTCAGTATAATTGATTACTTATATCGGGACTTTAGAAAAAAAATTCGAACATGTTAAATTTACGTTTTAATTTCATACCAAATTACCGTGTAAATCTTTAAGTGGTGCAAATAACTAATATAAAAAAAAATTAATAAAAATTGCTATTGTGATTAGGAAATGAGTGACAGTCTTGATCAGCGAGAAATTTTAGTATGAAAAGTAGCAATTTGTGATACTCAAAATATCCATTTTTATTATTAAAATAGTAATTTTTATAATTTGCGTACTAAAAATGACTAAATTTTTCGTACAAAAAATTCTCGTCTGTTAAGACTGTCACTCCTTTCTTAACCATAATATCACTTTTTATTAAATTTTTCCTCTCAGTGTATACCTGACAGTAAATAATTGTATAAATGAAGAAGTGATTTTTTATTTTCATTATTAAAGCCAACAATAATTTTTTCATAGCTAAAATAAAAATTTCGTTTGAATTAATAACACACGTAAATTCGTACTTTATATTTTTAATAAACCGTAAAATTTATTACGTTCAGTTAGGTGTAAAGGTAGCGATGAGTATATCAGGATGAATATCAGTAGCGGCCTAATTCTCTCCATCTCCGAAGAAAAAAAGTAATCCAATTTGGGTTGCTCACAGTATCCAATCTATCTCTATCAGGATAGACGATGTAGGAGAGCCATAAATTGAAAGAATCTAATTCTGCTGCACAACAACCCCCTTCACCCCTCCCCCCGTCGGTACTTCCAAGCTTGGGGATTCCAATGTATCTTACAGTCGAATAACTGAAAATAACTGTAACAATTTTTAAGTTTCAAACGAAAAACAATTTTTTTTTATTTTTTATTAACTTCCAAGCTTATGTAGTGCTGTCACTATAGGTACAGCAGAAATTGCTCCACAAAATTTTCTGCACGAAGTAGCACATCTCGACGCACGATACATCGTCTGTTACGTTTCTCTCATTTCCGGTAGATTAATCCCAACGTATTTTTAAATTTTAACCCACATCGCATGAGAAAATGAATAAGCTCGTCATTAATTATTTACTCCCACGTAGCATTAAAGTACTTTAATTCGCACAACGAATTGAATTCAAGCACTCAACTCGCCTCATTAAAAACTAAATTCGTAATCCATAAATGCGAACACATCCTGATGTACAGCATCCCAAAAAAAAAATTCTTCAAACAAGGCTACTATGAAACTTCGCAAAAGAAACGTCGCCTCAAAATCAGCGATTACAAATAAGCATTAATCCCCGATGAAAAAAAAAGATAAAAGAAACCAGAACCAAAGCAGAATTCGCGGATGAAAAAAATTTCGCTCGCAAGTCGGCGAGTAAATTGAAAAAAAAAGAAAGAAAGTGAGAGAGAGAGAGGAATAAAGAAAATCCAGAGCGCGTTCCACATCGGCGAGCTTTTTTGCGGGAGCGCGGGGATCGTCCGACAGACAGAAAGCGGGAAAGAGGCAAAGCCTCGGCATTGTTCGCAGGATCATAATGAAAAGGCGATGCCCTAAAATGGAGCGGGCTTGAAGCACGCGCGCGCCGGCGAACAAGGCCAAATTGCGTAAAGCTCGCGCGTGGAGCGCTTCTCTAATGCAACGCGATATATTGGATTATAGGCGTAGCTTTATGAAAATTGAAGTACTGCGAGGGGAGGGGGAGGGGGCGGGGATGCCTTCACCCGCGGAATTAAGGTCAACAGGTGCGGTTCGCGCGCATTTTAGTGCCTCTCGTCCCTGCGCCCTGATGCGAGTTGCCTTTATATCAGGCGAGCCTCTCCCCTCCTGGTTATGAGAGACCATCGCGCTTCTTCGCAGAATCGGTGTATGGGCTTTATTGAATTATTTTCGAGCTTGCGAGGATTCCCTTGCCTTCTTTTTTTTGGGTGACGTAAACTCACCCCTGCGAGCTGACGGCCCGATTGCGATTAATAAAATAAACCCCTAAGACGGAGCCCGACGATGTAGTATTTATTTTCTTGTATCTCTGTAAATCTAAATGAAGCGAAATTTTGCTTATTATTTTTACGTGCATTTGCACGTATTGGTGAAGTGCACAGTCGTCCACGTAGTATGAGTGAATATTTACATTTTAAATAAGTGCATTTTAATAAGTAAATATACACTAATGTTTTAGTTATTATGCACGTATTGAATAAGTGATTACTGTTACAATATGTAGAATAAAAAAACCTTTTATTATAAAAACTAGTATATAAAATCTAGCGCTCTTCGAGTGCTTTTTATATTCTGCTTTTTGCGATTAGATTAATTTTTTCAAGTTTTGACACCATTTCTTTTTTTTTTCAAGAGATAATACATAAACTTATTTATTAAACCAGATAAATTTACCAAGAGTAAATAAATCCTAAAGAAATTAAACAAACTTAACAGTACATAGGCTGGTATAATAATTAAAAACTAATTAAAACTAGTTGACAATAATAATAATAATAATAATAATATCAATAATAACATTCGCCTTAATCATAATATAATTTTAAAGTTTTGTATATTCAAAATTAAAGAATTCAAGTTCGTGTAACCTACTTACGTATTTTGGCGAACAATTAGAATTAACGCATTAAAAGCTTCACGACAAAGTTTGAACAATACAAAATTTGAATTTTCACTTATTTATTAGTGAAAAACGACATCACTTTTTCAATAATAAATTGAAATTTCCCTGATTATAGATGTAGAGAGTAAATTGTTTACGCGATGGGTGCGGAGAAATATTTTTTGCTTCTGTTTCATATATCATTTACGTATTACACTCGCGTGAATGAGTAAAAGCCGAAGAATAAAAGATAAATAAAAATTGTAGTATTTAAGCAAATAATTATATTTATAAATGTACACGATAAAACAGTGAAATAAAATATTGTTTATGCACGAGTGAGAGCGGCGATATGAAAGTTGGATAAAATATATAATTTACACGAATAAGCGTAAAAGTTCGTTTGATTTATGCACTGCGCGCTGAAAGTCGAATGATGACGTTGTTTTAGCACAGACTATTTGAATCGAGTAAAGTGTTTTCTTTCTACGCGCAATACAAAAGTAATCTTGCAGGAGAAGCACAGCAGCCGGCTGGAATACGGCGCGTCATAAAAAACACCAGCCGCACGTGTTCGAAACGTAAAAAAGGCAAAATTTGCTCCTTCGACTTTACGCTTACGCTTATACGCACCAATAATAAACGTTTTCATTTCATTTCGGCTCTCGCGGAGTCCATTCCGATTTTTCGAAACGAATTCGAGGCATCAAATACACGGCAGACAAAACTGCCTTCCTTTAAAAAAAAAAAAAAAAAAAAAAACGATAGGAGGATTCTCGACTTTGCGAAAATTTAAAATACTCTAATTAAAACACAGAAGTTATTTATTTTTGTTTACTATAACAAAATCTAGCGTACCTTTTAACATTCTGCTTTTTCCAGTTCCATTAATTCTTTTGATTTTTGCAACATTGTTTTTAAGAATTTACAAATTAATACCGCAAGACACGAGTGATCCTCCTCCTCCACAGTGTGTCATAAGTAAAAATGAAATAAAAAAAAAAAAAGAAAGAAATCCAGACTCTCGAGGTTGGCTGCAGAGAGTATTCGAAGATTCGCCGGGCGAGCGATGATCCCCCCGCGCTGGAGATAAGTTGGCCTGGTCTTGGCGCGATTGGTGTGTGCGAGTATACGGAAGTGGAAGGCCGCGCGGTGTGCGCGCGGAGGGGCCTCCAGGGCGTTCGACCGTCTTTATGGTGTCGGTAAATTCCGGGCCGATAAAATCGCCCGAATTCATGGGCGCCGCCGATAAAGTATACGATCGCCGCGACGAGTGAGCGCAGGGGATCGGAGTCGCAGCCGAAGAAAACAAGCGATTTCTCGGCGAACGACCGTTGGATTATCGATACCGCTCCGGCCTATCTTATATATGTATGTATATGTATGGGTATATGTATAAGCTTCCGGCTTGCAGACTTGATCCCTTCTTCGTCGCTTCGTAGATTTTTTGCAGTTCCTCGTCCGGGGTAAGATAAAAACGGTCGATATGGAAAATTCGCTGAGAGATATATATTTTTTATTTATTTTGAGATATATGGGTAAGACCGAAGTACTGCGTAAAATAAAGGAGTTGGCGATTTTTTTTTAAAGGAGATTTACTGAATTTGTTTAGATAGAAAGACACAAGGTTTATCGCTTGCAATTACTTTATAAAAAGGAATGGAGATTAATCCGCTGAATTTTTATTAGAGAGTGATGGCCAAATTACTTTAGGAATAGAATAGAATAGAATAAAATAGAATGAAATGAAATGAAATGAAATAAAATAAAATCCTTCTGTCGCTTGTTGTCAATTTGTTTTATCAACGATGCTCTTCGTACTTTAATTAAAAGCTATAAACAAAGTTGTTTGTTTTCAATAAAGAATATATATATTTTTTCTTCTCGTTATTCCACTGGATTGTTTAATAAAATCACATTTCCGCGTGCACTCTATCGTTCCTTGTTACTCCTCGAATTTAATAAACTTTCAACATAAAAAGTTGGGAATAAAAACGCAATGACACGCGTACACCGCTATCGCCCCGGAGAACAAAGTGGCCAGCATGACGCCACGTATACAGAACGCTATAAGCCGCACCCCGCATTCCTGCCGTTTTTCATTTTCAAATCAAAAACGCTTTAATACACCGACAAAACAAAAAGAACGTGTACATCCGTGCCCTCGGTTCATTATCCTCTCGACCCCCGGTCACCAAAAAAAAAAAAAAAGGTGGAAACATACTGCCCAACAGAATCCCGCGGATCTCGACACAATTTTTACCGAGCAAAACAAACGCGACAGCGACACCTCGCTCGCAACAAGAGATCGCCCGGGTCAGTAGTTAACAGTTTATCAAGGGCGACACGGCGTCCCCTTTGTTTTCGAAGCGGTGCGCAATAAAAAGCCACTCGACGTCCCTCTCGCACCCTTTCCCAGCGCCGGCACCGAGAGATACAGCCTCGCGTCCGGTCCGCGAGGCACACTGCATTTCCGCGTGTGCCCCCCTCTTCGCGCCGACTTTTACAAACGGGATTAAGAGGAGCGCCTCGCGCCGCTGCCTTATTCCAAAGCGCCGCTCGAGTAGTTCAACTCAACGCTGCGTCCGACGTTCGCGAGAAGGACGTGTGGGCGGGTTTAAGTAGGATTAGTCGTGCTTAGTTGAGGTGGCGACTGTTATAGTAATTAAAAAATATCGTCGATTGCAAATCGAAATCTTAGCGTAGCCTGCAGCGCAAGCGTTAAAAGGTTGAAGACGATTATATTATTTCCTGAATACTTTCGAATTCAAATGAGAAATACAAAAAGTAGCGATTCAATGTTACTGTGTTAACGAGAAAAAAGTAAATCATAACTATTTTGTGCGAGAATGTAATGATTTGACGTAGGCGATTGCAGCCTGCGCTTAGTTTAAGTAGAAACAGGCGAGTTTGGTCAGACATCTCCGTATATTCATTTTAATCGTAGGTTTAAAGCTGATTTATCTGGATGAAATTAAAATGAATTATTTAAATTTGACTTTATGCCATGGTGATGTGTATAGTATTATTTATATGGTTATAGTATGTGTATATATATTTATGCTTGACATAAGTAGAAACAGGCGAGTCTGGTCAGACATAAATACATATCCGTTTTAATCGTAGTTTTAAACTCGATTTATCTGCATAAAATTAAATTAAAATTATTTAAACATGGGATAATGCAATGTTAGCATAATCAATAAGCTTGACATAAGTAAAAATTCATTATTTTATTCTTTTGAATTCAAATAAAAAATACATAAAGTAGTGGTTTGATATTATTGTATTAGTCAGAAAAGAATTAAACTTATATTATACGTAGGCGATTATAGCTTATATGCTTGGTTTAAGTAGAAACAGCCGAGTCTGGTCAGCCATCCCTGCATATCCGTTTTAATCGTAGTTTTAACTTTTATTTATCTGTATGAAATTAAAATGCAATTATTTAAACTTGACTTTATGCGATGTTGGTGTGTATACATGTATTTATCCTCGGCGTAAGTAGAAACAGACATGTTTAGTCAGACCTCGTCAAATAGCCTTTTTAACGCAGCATTTTTAGACTTAACTATAAGAAGGTTTTAATTATCAAATATCTTACTATTCTTTTCCAAAGTGCAGCATAAATAGCGAGCAAACTATAATACCTTGTTTTGGAAAAGTGTAATGTACGATGCTGTACTACATAATGCAGGCTAAAAGCAGCAAAGCGTACATTTTCATCGAAATAAGAAATTTCGCTCAACACATTTTAAAAGCATCCATTAAAAATTATTTACTATACCATGAGAGTATGTCCGTCCATTAAGATTAACTGAAATGAAAATTTACTGACTATAAATTATTACTTTTCTCGTATATAATCTGCAATATTCCCATTTTACAATAAAAAAACAAATTTTATGGAATCGTTGATGCCAATAAATTGTGCAACTTTATTACAAGTCTTAAAAGAAACTGATATCTCATTGACATTTACATGTTAACAAAAAAAAATGGAAATTGATAAATGGTTGAAATCGCGCTCAAATATCTTTTTTAATCCAGACTGGTGGCATTTGATAATAACTTTACGGTCATTCGTCATTCTCAAACGTAATACCCGATTATATTTTAAAATATACCCTTTTCATGCAGAAACTATGATAAGTGCGATAGCACCTTCAGATAAGAATAAAATATTTCGTCAATAGCCCCATCCGTCTTCGGCGCATGATGGATACGCTGCATTAGCCTCCTCGCGTTACCTGAAAAATACAAACGACCTCTGCTACCTCGCCCAAAAGAATTTTCCTAAAACTGCGTACAAACACAAAAATATGAGAGCACCAAAAAATCTTCGAGAGAAACTCAAGAAATCATCGATCCAACTGTAATAAAAAAATAACACTTTTTCGAAGCAATAAAAACATACATCCTGATAAAAAAATCTTATCGTTAATCGTGCCAGCAACAAGGCATACGCTAAAATGGTTGGAGTCAAATTTCACTCTTAGTTTATAGTGAAACACTCGCAGAGTTAAATTTGACTCTATTGGAAAATTAATGGTCTTTCCTCTTCTACATTATCGCGCAATTTGAATTTTAATTAACTTTCAGACGCTCTTCAATTTGACTCTACATGAATAGACTGATTTAAATTCACTTTAATGTAGAGTAAAATTCACTCTAAGGTAGAGTGACATATTACAGTTAATCTACCTTCGCTTACTTAAAGTAAAAAAATCACTCCATTTTAATCCACCAAGGAAGTTAATTTCGCTATAACATTAGAGTGAAAATTTGACTGCAGTAGAGTTAATTTTCACTTTCTTTAACTCCAGCTGATTAATTAACATCCAGAAAATCTTAACGAAAATAAAGCTCAACAAAAACTTCACCGCGCCAGCAAAAGAACACCAAAAATCTTGTCGAATAGAAAAGATCAAGAACGCAACAAATCTTATCTTTATCTAAAGTGCGACAAAAATTTCATTACGCCAGTAACAACAACGAAAAAAATCTTATCGCAAAAAAAGACGCAACAAAAGTTTCATGGCATAAAAACACACTTCTTCCAATCAACCATCAACAAAAAAAAAAGAAGAAGGGGGCAAGTAAATCGAAAAACTGTAAAATGGACCGGACTATCTCCGGCGCCGTCGGTTGTGCGCAATCGTCAGCCCCTCCTTACGCGATTCGCGGCGCGACTTTACCTCCGCCCCCGCGCGCCTTTCAATTCCGCGCATAAGCGCCCCGCCGTCCTTTTTTCTCCTCGGCGGTGCAGTCGCGGCGCCGCGCGTGGTTTGGTCGAATATTCCGCGCACGTCCAGGTGCCGGAGGAGAGGCGCGGCCGAGTTTATCCGGGCGCGAGCGAAAACCGCGCGTCGTCCCTCCTTTCTTCCTGCGCGCCTTTTGTATATCAGAGAGGGAGGGAAGAAAGGGGCGGCCGACTTTCTTCGATTCTTTTCCCGAGATTGTCGTATTGGGGACTCTGCACCGCGCGATGACATTTTCCGGAATTCTCTCTGACGCTGCACCTCTTTTTTTTTTTTTTTTTTTTAACGACGTTCCGTTTTAATCAAGTTAAGCATCGCGCGCCGGGCAGACGATGGAGGATGAAATAAAAACGGGGCTTTTATTTGTAAGCGTCGGGGAGCACGCGTGACCTTTGGGAGAGGGTTTTAGCCAGGGTTTATGGGAGGCATCACTGTTTTCGTTATATACAGGGTAGTGCGCGCGATGTTCGATCTCCGGTGGGCGAATTTTTTTCTGTCGTATACAGTTTGTCGTATACGAGTCGAAAATTGAAGTGGTGAGTCTAAAAAAAAAAAAAAGAAAAAAAAAGGACACAGTCGTACTTCTCGCGGACAGTAAAACAAGCGTGATCGTGAACTTTATGGCGGAATCAATATTTCTCCCGGCTCTAAATTTCTCGCACGTGCGCGGTAAAAAAAAATTCTTTGATAAACTTGTTAAATCCGCATCTGCAACTCCAGTGGTAATACAATTCTGCTCAACAGACATTTTGTTTTTAAAAATCGTATTAATAACGTCTGTCTCGAGAGCAGCACTATAAACGTTTCCAAAATGTTTTCTAAACGCTTTTTTTTTAGAAACTTTCATACGTTTTAAATTCAGTCTAAGAAACTTTTAAGAAACGTTTAAATAACGCTCCGTATGTGCACTAATTTTATTCCGACGTTTGCATATGTGGTCGTAAAACGTTTCCAAAATGTTTTCGAAACGTTTTACGACCACCTATGTAAAATTCGCAATAAAATTAGCGCGCGCATGGAACGCTATTTAAACTTCTCTAGACTTAATTTAAAAAGTACGAACGTTTTCAAAAGAACAATTTTAAAAAGTTTTGATACTATTTAGGATACTTTTTTTACTTCTGAATAGTAATCACAAATCGCTCGTGGCATTTGATTCGACGATATGAGTCTGAATTGTTATAGTACAAAAGCCCGATGGGCGTAATACTGACGTTTTTATCGCGACCGATGGCTATTACTTATTGCAGTCTGTTATTTGGTAGTTAGGCGATTTGCAATTACAAGTACAAATGCCCCATGTAATTTTCCATGTAATTTTCCACGGTTAACGGCTGCAGGCTCGAACGAGAAATCGCATACAATTTCTACGGGAAACCACCTCTGATAAGCGTGTTAACACGAATCGCACTGACAGCATTGCAAATACGCTTCATGCTCATTTGCAACGTTAATGGAACCTAATCTCAATCGCGCAAATCTTACGCCTATTATTTCTCAAATCAGAACTGGATAATCGGTGCAATACGATAATTAATCGCATGATTTTCGTCATCAATTTTATTGATAAACGCAAAAGATTACGTATTACACGTAATTAATTCTTTTTCGTACGTAAAAAAAAGTTTTATGTCAAAAATGTACAAAATTAAATTATAATTACATTCTTAAATTAAATTTATGTATTTCTAAAATTACGTATTACATGAACATAATTTACTACAAATTGCATTTCTTATTGAACACCTATTAAAAAATGATATTAGCTTAAATAATAATAAATTAAAAGAATTGTATTTAATTAGAACTAAAATTATTGTTGTTTAATTATGTATAATGAAAATATTTAAAATTATAATGAACGGTATTTCATTTTGATATACTAGTAGTTCAACTTGTGTGTAATGCATTTTACGAGAATCATTTGAGAATAGGAATGCACAATTGTTTCGCTAACTTTAAAGATTACGCTTAATTTACAATTTCAGGTGCCGACTAAAACAGTGGCGGCAGGATCTTCCACCAACTTCCGTGATTATAACTTTTCATAATGAAGCTCGCTCGACTCTTCTACGCACAGTTGTCAGGTAAACATTAATTTGTGGAAACATTATGGAAAATTGAATTTGCAAGCTGCACTATTTTTATTATTTTTCTTGCTTGCGCGAAATTAATTAATTATTTTTCTTGTACACAAAAAAAAACTTTATGTCACAAATGTACAAATTAAATTATGATTATATTGTTAAATTAAATTCCTAAAATTTAATTATAACGAAAATCCTCAAAACGCACTAAAGATTAGTAAAATATTATCATTCTGTAACGAGTTCATTTAATTAAATTTTCATAGGTACTATAAATTCTAATTCTGTTGAATTAGTGCAATTTTAAACGCGGATTAACTGTCGAAACTTTAATTTATTATTAAACATAAAAATTCATTTAAAAATAATGTTTATAATAATTGCACACAGTTTCTAATTAATCTACACGTGCTGTCATCTCCAAACGGAATTGCACAAACGAGCAGAAAAATATTTTTAATCAGAGACGACACAGAGTCAGAGTCGGATTGAACGAAAGTTAGATAAAACTGGGGATCGAAATAGAGTAGAAGAAAAAAATGGCCAACATCTCCGATAGACGCGCGAAGCTTAAGAAACACTCGGCTGCCTGTGGCTCGTGGGCGGGGGAATTGTACGGGAAGGAGGCAGGGTGGAAACATCCACGATGCGACCAGAGGAATTTTCTAATCGCCATTCCTTAGTCCGCGCGGTGACGGCATTCAATTTCCGGGGCGCAGACCGAAACGCGCGGATGCGTTAAACGCCGACATAAATCGCTGATCATTTTTTTTCTCTCTCTCCTTCTCTCGGCCGTATGCCCCGAGCAGAGCGCGGCATCAGAATGCAAATTTGCGCGGACGATCTACTCCTTCTAATGGCACGATCCTTAATGAGTTTCTGCGCAGGCGCACGCGCGCGAATGAACAAGCCCCGGGACTTTCACTCTGGCGATTTTCTTTTTCGCATCGAATCGCTAATTGAAGTAGAAAGTCACTGATATCGATTGTGAAAATTAATTGCTGTAATTGCGCATCCAGATACTGCTGCGAATCTCTCGTCGATTCGCTTTTTATTCGCTGTTAATTAAGGGTATTTTGAGTAGCTTCTTTAGAAAATGATTATACTTGTTAATTTTTTTTTAACAGGGTAGTACGATAACTGAGTATAATGTATTGAAGATGCGGATAATTTTTAGCGAAAAATGTCGTGTAAATTTTAATTGATATTTTTCAATTTGTTTTCGTATCGAAATTACTTTAATTAATTTCTGCACGTGCATTATTTGTAATCGCTTTTCGTTATTAATCAAGGGGTATTTTGATAGTAGCTTCTTTAGAAAATCTTTAGACTTTTAATTTTTTTTTTAATAAGGTAGTAATCACTGAGTATTATATATTAAAGATGTAGATAATTATTGGTGAAAAATGTGATGTAAATTTTAATTGACAATTTTCAATTTGTTTTCCATCGAATATTCCAAACTACTTTAATTATTTCCTCTGCGTGTATTTTCTAATCGCTGCTTTTTTTTTTAATCATCTCCAGCGTTTTAAATAGAAGTCCCGAGCATCTAATCAAAGAGATCATCTTGGTAGACGACTTTAGTGACCATCGTAAGTACAAGAATTTATTTATTAAATTTTCTCATAAAGTTATTTCGCTCGTATTTTTTAATTAAATTCCTTCAAAAGTAGTAAATCATTTACCTAAAATGTAGTATTACAAAAAACGATAGCAATAAAAAAATGCCTTTAAATCTAACAACTATAACAATTAAAGAACTAAGTAAATTAAAAAAAAAAAGAAAAAAGTGGTACACGGTATGTATGTATATTTTAAACGTATTTATTTATCAATTTTTTTTATTGAAAAAGAAAGGCTTCACTGACAGCTATTTGTTCAATTGAAAAGAAATATCCGTTGCTTTATTAATACAACAATATTGATTCTGATCTGAGAAAGAAAGAGCAATTGAAACTAAATTTGCTTCGCCCGTGGTGTCTTGAATTCCAGCCGAGGACGGCGAGGAACTATCAAGGATCCATAAGGTGCGCGTGATCAGAAATGAAAAGCGGGAGGGTCTGATGAGGTCGAGGGTGAAGGGGGCCGATGCTGCGACGGCCAACGTGCTAACATTTCTGGACTCGCATTGCGAATGTAATACTGACTGGCTGGAGCCTCTCCTTGAAAGGGTCGCCGAAGATCCTACCAGAGTTGTGTGCCCTGTCATTGACGTTATTAGCATGGACAAACTTTCCAATACATCGGTATGTATATATATGCGTGTGTATATAAATATATATATATATACTAGGGGGTACCTCCCTAGTCGCTCCGCTCGCTCGCTATATATAAAATTTTTTTATATTCGTCGCTAAAAAATCTACCGCGACAAATACCTCCCTACATAATATAGGATATATATATATATGTATGTATGTATGCATTATGTTTACGGGTATGTATATATATGGCGACAGCAGCGTTATCTGCCCAATTCCGTTATTAGTATCGGAGTAATCCTGATGGAAATTTAATCAGCTTTTCTGCTGACTGCCGCGTCATCGACGTTATTGATATTGATGATTAATCTCGAAAGTAGTATTAATGCATGCGCTCAAATGCAGGCTCATTGAATTTCAATGAAAAATTATTATAATTATAGGAACTTGGTCATTCTTGAACAACATAAAAGTCAACGGAATATTTTATTATGTTATGTTGCCTTTTTTCTTTTAAATAGTTAAGATTATTATAATTAGGAACTTAGTCATTCTTGGACAATATAAAAGTCAACAAAAATCTACATTATTTATTTGTAATAATAATTTTTGTATCCATATTCTCATAATAAATAGTAATAATAACCTCAAATAATATCTTAACATCAATCTGAAGTTTATGCGGAGCTACCGTACGCTTAAAAACGGTAGCGCCAGTAGCTACGCGTAAGCTATTTTTATTAGCCTACGTAAGCTAATTCTGCAACAATTAGCTAATTATTACTATTGCAAAAATGGTTAAACAGAAGAAATAATCGACGATACAGAACAAAAGAATTTGAATTGAGCGTCTGCTCGTCGCACATGCGCACAGCGATTCTCGCGTCTCTGCGGAGTGCAGCTACGCAATAGTCCGCCAGGTGGCGCAGAAGCCAATTTTACGTTCGAGTAGCCCGACTCTCGATTTTCCCACAAGAGAAACGCCGAGTTGAGGAGATAAATAGGCAGCAGTGCCGGCTGAAAGCATACTTACCTGGCGCAGAGGTTACCGTGATCACCAAGGCGGTTCCTCCAGGGCGAGGCTCTTCCATTGCACTACGGTTGAGCTGACCCTTGCGAATATCCCTAATGTGGATATCTCGGGCGTATAATTTTTGTTAGCCGGGACTGCGTTCGCGCGATCCCGAGTTTATTGAGGTCAAACAAAAAATTTTGCAAGCAATTGCAATTAACACAACTATTTAAAATTTATTTCTTAATTAATTTGAAAATAGTTTCAAAAGTATCGTCTAAGTGTCCACACGTGAAATACATTTATTAGTTCCCTACCGCATTTAGTACGATAAATATTTCAGCGTACTTCTTTGTTCTATTTAAAGTTTATAAAAATCAACGTTGATTTACTTTTCTTTAAAGTGCCTATCAGCTGATTCCCAGGCACTTAATTTTAACAACAAACAAGGTCAAAAGGTTTTTTAAGAGGATTATAATTATTCTTAAATTCCGTACCAGGCGCCTCGGCGGATTTGAGAGGAGGTTTCGACTGGAGCCTCGTCTTCAAGTGGGAGTACCTAAGCCAGTCTGAGCGTCAAGCCCGACAAAAAGATCCGACGCAGGCTATAAGAACGCCGATGATCGCTGGAGGGCTCTTCGTTATAAATAAGGCGTACTTCGAAAGTTGGGAAAGTACGATACGCAAATGGATGTATGGGGCGGTGAGAATCTAGGTAAGTGCCCTCCACAGCCTTTCTTTTACACTCGACAGCCCACTTTAAACTGCCGCGATATTTTATTTATTTTAGGCTCGGAATTATTGTTTTATTAAGAAATATATATATAAATTCTGTAATTGTCAGGCGTACAATTTGTTTTACAGATAATTTTAAACTAAATTATTATATTTATTATTACGCTCAGAATTATTATCTTTTAAATAAATAAAAACTCTGAGAGTGATAATAAATAAGATAAAGTTAGTTATTTTATTTAAAATAAAATTCTGCAATT
Organism: Sycophila sp. Sp_5; assembly: GCA_018906775.1. Lineage (NCBI taxonomy): Eukaryota > Metazoa > Arthropoda > Insecta > Hymenoptera > Eurytomidae > Sycophila > Sycophila sp. Sp_5. The sequence continues at coordinate 6,123,021 of JACCID010000004.1, forward strand.
GTCATACATTCAATTTGTTTTGCAGGTCACTTTAATATAACTCATTCTATTCATTATTACCTCAAAATGTTTATTTTATTTAAAAAATACAAATCCTGTCATTGTCAATCCTACAATTTTCATTAAAGTAATATTCAAACGATAAAAAAAAAACGTTTCAATTAAATGTAATAAATTTTAGTCATTTTCTTATCTTCCATACTACTACACTTCTATACTCATTCCACTAAGATAAAAGTAAAATCACAGTTACTCATTTTTTCCTCAACTTTTATTTTCTTCAAGCATTAATTAAAAAAAAGTATATACCCATCAGAAAATTTAAGACTTATTACCCAGAGTATGTCGAATTCCATTTTAAACTAACACATTCTACGATAACTCCTCGGCTACCGCACCAATAAATAAAAATCGAATATTACAATGTCAATTTGTCCGATAGTCAGGGAGCGAGCGCCTCGCCATTGGCAAAGAAAAAAAATCCGCGCGTCTCAAACAGATCCGCCGGAGTAATTTCCGCGCGTCAAAGGGGTGAAAAAGTCGCGAGCAATAGACAGCGAATCCGCGAGAAACTCGATGCTACTTTCTTCTTTCTCCCTCTTGCAGAAATCTCGTTCCGAGTGTGGCAGTGCGGCGGCAGCCTGGAAATCATCCCCTGCTCCAGGGTCGGTCACGTATTCCGCAAGCGTCATCCGTATTCCTTCCCCGGCGGAAGCGGAAACGTATTCGCGCGCAATACCCGACGTGCGGCCGAAGTCTGGATGGACGACTACAAGCAGTTTATTATAATGCCGTGCCCTTGGCGCGTAACATTCCCTACGGCAAGTAAGTATCGTCCCTCCCCCCTCCTCCCCCCTGTACTCTTTATACCGTAAGTTTATGCCTCCGTATTCTTCTCTTTTTATTAACTTTTGCGCTTCTTTACTGCCTTTTCGTTTGCACTTTGCTCGGGTCTTCTTATATTCCTTTTATACTTTTATCGTTTGCCTTTTGCTTCGTCGATCGAAACTGGCAAGATGCTTGTTGTACGTGACGAAGCGTTAATTAATTTTCTTTTATACTTTTTTTTTTTATTTGTCAGGTAATGAAAATAATTGAGTGCAGATTTGTTTATTTATTTAACTGTGCTGAGGTGTCGGTGGAGAGTGGAGTGAACTAAATTTGAGATTCACGAGTTTACGAAAAGTTGGATTATTTGATTTTATCAGTGGGTTGAGTAGTTAACTGATTTTGAATTTTCGGATATTTGTTGAATAACGTAAATTTATATTTGTACGAAAAATTTTATCGCGTGCGCGTTAAAAGCTCTTTGTTTAAAGTGTTAAAATGTTTTATGAAAAATTTATTTCACTCGATTTCGTTATTCACCAACGTGTTATTCGTCGGAAGGAAAAGTGTACAGTGTTCAAATATGTTCTTAATATGAAGCCATTTTTCGCAAAAAAATATGCAAATAAAGGGTCGCTGGGAAGAAAATCTTCCCTCTCAAAATATAGATCTGACCCTCCCCGAGTAAACGAGTGCGAAATAATTCTCCGATAAAAAAAAGGGTGGATTATAAATTATCTGAGGATATGATACTACTTATCACCTGCTAAATCATTTGACAAATTATTTAATTCTTAATAAACCAGGTAATAAATTACTGGATATCCTCTCTTAAAACAAATGATGGCCTTTGTTGTAAAGTTTTTTTAATGCGTGATTCTAACTAATCATCAACACGGTCACCAAAATACGAGTACGTGATTAGATGCCTAATTTTTACATTAAGTAGAATTTTCTAGTTTTGAATATACAAAACTTTAAAATTATGATTCTTACGATGGTAATTAGGTAACATAAATCTTGTGATAAATTAAATAATAATCTTTTAAATTTGATATTTCGAGCCTTTGATTAAATCGAATTTTCGCTTTGATATTTAGTTCTTTTTCAGACCCTTATTGAAATGATGAGGTGTGTTCTATAATTTTTTATATTTTTGATTGTCACTCCACAGTACAGTTCTTTATCAATCCATAAAACTCCAAATAAATTATTAGCTAATATTATAAAAAATAATAAATAAAGATTTATAACTTTATGTGTCTATTTTTTTCATAAAACAAGTTTTATAAGAATTGTATAAATATTTTACAATTTTTTTAAAATTTTTATAATTAAACAGAAAGAAATCTGGAATTTGAATGGAGCCGAAAGTTAGCGTTTATCCACAAAATAAGCTCCATGGGTTGATGCCGCAAGTCAGCCGAAATCGCACGGTTAATAATGCATTCCAGCGAGAGGAGGTACTGAGGTGAAATGAATTGTTTTCAGTATACAAGACAGAATGGAGCTGAAGCGTAAGCTGCATTGTAAGCCGTTTAGTTGGTACCTGAAGCACGTTTATCCGGAATTGATAATCCCGACGAGCGAAGGAGGTCCGGGCGGCTCCTTGAAGCAAGGCACCGCCTGTCTGGATAGTATGGGCCACCTCCTCGACGGGAACGTCGGACTTTATCCGTGTCACGACACCGGCGGTAATCAGGCAAGTTTCGATCAAAATTCTCCCATCCCAGGCTCGAGATAAACTCGAACTCGGCCAATTTTACTCCGATTAAGTAGTATTAAGGGCGAGTTGCTTCTTGCCAACTTGGTGGAATCATTAAAACGGTTGACGCGTGATTTCTTATTTTAATTGTTAAAAAAATTTATATAAGATTGAGTATAAAGATTTTAAATTGAGTCTTGCGTAAAGTTTATTTCGCTGGGGAGCGAAGAAGCCTAATTTTTGTCGCGATTATTTAATAATTTGATTAAATAGTATTAAGGGCGAGTTGCTTCTTGCCAACTTGGTGGAATCATTAAAACGGTTGACGCGTGATTTTATTTTTTTTTTAACTGTTAGAGAATTTATAAGATTGAGTATAAAGATTTTAAATTGACTCATACGTAAGGTTTATTTTGCGGGGGAGCGAGGAAGCTTAAATTTTGTCGCGATTGTTTAATAATTTGATGAAATCATTAAAAGTATGAGATTTCATTATTCGAGTTACTTATATGATACTTAAAAGTTTCTAAGTGCTCGAAAACTTCTGGAAGTTATAAAAGATCGTTAAAATGTGAGAAAAGCCATTAAGATCTTGCTTATCTTGCCTACCTCGTCTCTGCTAAATTGACCTTTGTAAGCCGGTTAAACTTTTTAATATTTAATTAATGAAAGAATCGAGTTAATGGAATGAGACACGGGAAAAGAATATCGTTTGTCGATGCTCGAGATGATTAATTGACTATTTTTTTTTGTCATATATCGATCATTTTTTTATTTTTTTTATTAAGTATTGCCACTGCAGCGAATATTTTATGATTGATATTCAAAAAGGCGCAAACATTAAAATCGGATGTCAATATTTTATGAATTTTATACGGAATAACGTCGCTAAAATCACGCGTTTAATATTAAAAATAACCACGAGCGGTTACAGTATACATAATAACTTACCAACATTTATATTACCTTTTAAGAAAAGAAATGTTTTTTATTCACGAACATTTCAGTTTTACACGAGATTTTTTTTAATTTGTTTAAATTCAATTTTTATTATAGTAGTAACAATTTATTATTTTACAAATCAATTCCTTGATAAGAAAAGCTTGAATAATATGATTTTTTTTACATTTTTCAAGCTTTTCTCATTAAGGAATTGATAAAATGATAAATCGTTACTTAACGGAGGGCAAGTATCACTTGATTTTTCGATATTTCCTTAATACTCTTTGTTATAAGCAAATTAATTGTTTACATTATGGCGCGAAATTTGAATTTTTAATTCATTAGTTGTTTTTAATTGAATTTGACAAGTGATTTTTATTTATTCATATTTCGAGGGTAAACACAGTTGCCAATATAATTGTATTTTCGTTGGAAACAGTGTACAAGACATTACGTTCTATAAATTTAATTCATTATATAAACATTTTATAACCCGCGATAATTTTTTTTACACGGTGATTTTATTATTCATATTTCGAGGGTAAACACATTGCCAATAGAATTGTATTTTCATTGGAAACAGTGTACAAGACATTCCATTCTGTAAATTTTATAAAATGTTTATAAATTTAATTCATTATATAAACATTTTATGAATCCGTTATAATTTTTTTTACACGGGCCCTTATTCCAAGTGATTCTCACTTATTCATATTCGAGGGTAAACACATTGGCAATATAATTAATATGCATAATACAAGCCGATAGCAGCCGAGCTTAAAGCCACTTGACTAAGAGCTTTGCCGCTTGCAGGAATGGGGCTTGACGAAGGACGGCCTGATAAAGCACCACGACCTCTGCCTGACGTTGCCGGTGTACGCCAAGGGTACGTCCCTGCTGATGCAGATCTGCGACGGCAGCGAGAACCAGAAGTGGCGTCACCTCGAGGGCGGCCTCATCCGTCACGCCCGCATCCCCGTCTGCATCGACTCGAGGTATCACGCGCAGCGCGGCATCACCGCCGAGAAGTGCGACTCGAACGCCGAGAGCCAGAGGTGGCACCTCTACAACCACAGCCATTAGCCCTGGATGATGGTCCTCGTGGACGCGAGCCTCGCCTGAGACCCTCGTCCGCGGGGCCGAGCACCGCATCTACTTAGGAGCGACTACGCCGATCCGGATGCTTTCGACTTTGCGAGACTCTGATTGACTCTTTTTTCTATTTTATTTTTTTTTTATTTTTTTTAGCTTGTGCGCTTACTCGCTTGCTTTCGAGTGGACCTTCTTATTTTACGCGTATGTACATATACGAAGGCGGACATTGTGTAGCGTTACTCCGCGCCGGTGAGAACAGCAATCTGTCGATCGTGATATTTTTTAAGTGGACTATACTCGGTTTATGCGTACGAATTAAGGGATAGCTGCTTCTTTGTTTTTTTTTATACTTTTTGTCTTATTTGTGTACTGAGAGACCAACTTAGCATACCGAAAAAAAAATGAAGTAGTTCTTACTATTTCGCAGTGGTAAGATCTACTAGATTAGGAAAAAGTGAAAACTGCTTTGCAAAACTAATAAAATTAACGTTTCTTGCTGTAAGAATGGCAGTTTAATTTATACTTTATTTGAAAAGCTAAACTTACTTTAGTGAAAAGTAGAAGCTGTTTTTTCTTAAAATGTAGAATCTGCTTTGATAAATAAAAAAGTAGAATCTCCTTTTTAGAAAGGCAGATTCTCCTTATTATGATCGATATTAAAAATAAAAAAAAACTATATATAATATCATTATTTTAATCAAAATTAAATTTTCAAATAATTTAAATTACCAGCAGAAACGTCTTATTTGTAAAGTAGAATCTCCTTTCTTTAAAAGAAAGTAGAAACTGCTTTCAGAAAAGTAGATACTGCAAATTTTCCCTAGCAATTTTAACTTTTTCAATCATAAAGTAGATCTTACTATACAGAAAAGTAGATTTGGCAGTTCTGCAAAGTAGATTCTACTGAAAATTAAATCCAATTTCACAGTTAAAAAGTAGAAACCACTTATTTTTTTTCCGATGTAGTTTTCAATAAATGTTGTACTTGAATAGAACTTGTTTGTTATTTGTTTGAATCGAATAGTTATTTTTTCGAAACTGCTATCAATTTCTTTGAATTAATTTAGTTTTAAAGAAATATTTAACAAGTACTATCGAAGTAAATATTTACTGAAAATTACCAATTTTTTTTTCAGTGTAGTACAGTAAAGAAACTTGAACTGCCGTTTAAAGAGGTTTCGAAAAACGATCTACACCCGCAAACGCGCGATTTTTAAGGAGACTATGTATATGCATCATTCGGCGAGTCTTGTGAATTCATTCGTAATCTCCGGTATTCTTTGTTTTTCGTAACCGTTTGTTTGTCTGATTTAGGGAAATTATTTATTTGGGCGTAGTGGATAACGAACGAATGCTCATACGACGAGACTATAAACATTGTACTTACGACATATCTCGCTTGATTTCACGAAATGTACATATTTTCCTATTTGAGTAAGGGATCGATTGCTCACTCGCGTATATAGCTCGATTCGGGAAAAAATAAAATATTTTTATTTGAAAAAAAGTGCAGCCGTTAATTTTTCTTAAATGTTACATTACGCTTTATTGGATGCGCGTGCGACGAGCACTCCTTGGCGAAAGGACGAACGAATTTTTTATTGAACCGTTCATAAATTTTCAAAATTTATTTAATTTCTTCTCGAATCGCATTTTATAAAAACCATAATTTACTTTTTTTTGTAAAATCGACGTAACGTTATTGTTAACTTTTTTTTTAAAACAAGGGAAAAAATTAATTTTACATTGGCTTATTCCATATTATCATGTTAACTACACAGGATGTAAGTTAGGGATATTGACTTTTTGGGTTTTTATTTTTAAAAAAATCTACTATTTGGTAATTTAATATTGAGTTAGAAAAAGTAATTTTTTTTATCTTTAAAAAAAGTAGCTACATGAAATTTTAAAAAATTATTTTACTTTATGATTTATTATAATCAGTAACGTCTACAATACTAATTGTAAATAAGTCTTCATGTCATTTCGTACTACTGTTATCAAGCTGAAAAGCATAATTTTTCTCGTTAATATTGTGAATATTTAAGTTGATCTCCTTACGCATTTAAAATCACTATCAACAAAGTCTCAGTTCTATGGTCTTATAAAATTATTTTAACGCAGAGTGAGTGATTTCTAAATATACATAAAAAAAGTAGAAATTGGTACACGATGACTAAAAAATTTCGATTAAGAAATTAAAAAAAAAATGGCAAAATATGTGATTAGGGTAAACATAAATAACATTGTTTGTAATTATCAAAAATGTACTTTTGACAAGTAACCGACGAGCCAAAACCAAAATGCATAAAACAAGTTTAGAAATGTGACACAAAAAAAAAATAATCAAAGGTAGATGTTGTAATTCTGTATTTTCGACACAAACATCCGGGCAATTGTCTACCTCGTGAAATGATTTTTTTTAACAATTTTTTTTTGTTTTTTAAAGACAGTTCATAAAAAATTTAATTAAAACAAATTCTGCTGTTGTGATTTTTCGCTGCGTAAAATTCAATTTATCTTTTAGGTGTAATTTTTATAAAATTGTATTTACAAACTTTTATACGAGAAACTGATACAATGAAAACGAAGAAAACATGAGTGCTTGGAATTGAAAATTGAACACTGTAGTAAAATCTGTATATTTGAGTATAAGTACATTTTTGCATAAATGCTATAGCTAGGAACCTTTTATTTGAAATATTAAATGGCATTTAACGATGCATTTTAGTTAGTGCGAAATAAGTGAATGATCATTAGTTAACAGAATACAATCTTTTGTTTGCATAAGCAGCAACTGGAAAAAAGAAACTAAACTATTTTGTATCCGATACAAATTTGTTTAGACTAATTTTAGCTCCATTAGCAAATGAAAAACGATGAAATTAATAATCACAGGCTGTAAAATAAAATGTGGTAATGTGACGTGCATAATACCTAACTATAAAGAACTACTGCTGTTAGAAATAATTATTAATCACATTTAAGTCAGGTTATATCGATAAAAAATTTTATTATATTGTAAATAATTGCAAATACTTGTGCGAGGTATGATGTTACTTTTATCACGCTTTATCACCTATAAAACTGCCGTTTTTATATTAATTGACAGTGAGATTCATTTGCAATACTTGATTTTTTAAAATTATGTCACAACTATTCAAGAAATTTCAATCATCAGCGTGCAATCATTTTTATAAGTAAAGAGAATTATTTTTGTATAAATAATAAAGGTAAATTGGTTGTGTGTAACTAATCATCGTAATATTTAGTTAAACCAATCAAATAAAAATATAAATGAAAATATTTGTATACTATACCTACATAAAACTCAGAGGAATAGTTAATCAATAATCAAATAGTTGATATACATACTAAAAATAAAATAAATAAATTCGTTTTTAATTAAAACGTTAAACTTGTTTATATTGTTTTTTAATTTAATGCAAAAATTAATTTAAAAAAAATCAAATATACAAATATGCAGTGTACTGTAAAAAAAATTAGTATATGAATATTTTCATTCGATAAAAAGATTTCATTATTTTCAAGATCAAATAACTATTAAGTATTATAGATTGTGAAGTTTCTTTGTAAAAAATTTGTTTTTATTAAAAGAAAGATATAAACTACTCAAAATAATATATTACAAGTGATATTTTTAAGTAATGTAAATTTTTGTAAAATGAAATTAAAATGCGAGTAAGTTAAAATTAATCAAGAGTAAAGAACTCATTATCAAAATCAATTTTGATAATCATGTACTAGAATATAAAATTAATCGCAAAAGTAAAATGTAATGATAGATTTTAAGATTACCTGTTCTACAAAATGTTTAAATTGAAAATTAAGCATAGAACTAATAACAAATATGTAACATGAACACAGATTCCGTAAGAAATCAAATTTTTAATTATTTACTTGCTGCTCATCTGATTTTGAGTATATTTTATAATATTGAATCATAATAAATTAAGAAAATTGTAAATAATAACAGCATAAAAAGCTATATAATTGTGAAAGTGTTATATTTCTCAAAGAAAAAATTGTCTGGAAGTGTTTAAATATATTTTAGTTTATTTCCGTAAACATATTTAAAATATTTTTAAGAAACAATATTCGATTTTATGACTATGCAACACTTTTGCAAATATTTTGTTATTAATTTTAATTTGCTTCTGTATATCTTAAATGACTAAAGTAAGGAAATGGTATTAAACATTAATTGTAAGATAATGTTTTTTAATAAAACAGGAATCATTCCGCAAATGTGTGAAATCTGTACAAAATTTATTTCTACCTACATTTATTTCAATAATTTACGTTTTCTTTCCTTTTTTTTGAAGTCCCTTTTTTACCTTTTTCTTAAGTTCATTTATGTCAATATCACTTTTTTGCTCCTCAACTTTAGCTTTCTTTTCCTCGGGGGGTACAAATGCTTTAGCCCTACGTTCTTCTCGTTTCTTATTTGCTTCTTCATGCCTTGCTTCCTGTTCTTTACGTTTCTTGGCTCTCTTCTGCTCTTCTTTGAGGAAGTATTCACCAGAAGCAAGTTGTTTATCGATCTTACTTTCTTGTTGTGGTGGTGGGAAGGGTGTGTATGGTTTCTTAATCTTCTTATTTTTAGGTTGTTTACGTTTGCTAACATTCTTGCTGTTAAACGTAGGCAAAAATCGTTCCCAATTTTCATTTTTTAATTTAGGATCTTTGGCCAACTCTCTTTTTATCATAAGTGCTTTAATATTATATATTGGATGAATATTTTTCATTGTATCCTCTACAATTCGACGCACCTGTTGTAAACCTTTGTACGGTCCTAAAGCAGCAACTGTTTGGCCTTGTACTAATACATAACAATTTGTTAACAATTCGATAGATTTTAATGTACAACCATTGGGTCCAATAAGCCTCTGTCTCCTCTTAACAAATTTTTCCTTATTCCTAACAAACGAAGAAATTTTAATAATATCAGCACCGATATCATCTTGAAGCACCCGAACAGCTTGCTCAAAAGGTACAGATCTTGACATAAGTTTGATCATGTCTCTAGATTTAATAATAATGTACGGATCCCATGTTTTTCGAGTAGTTTTCACGGTCATACTACCTTCAATGAGATCAAGCTCTGCTTTTATATGATGTTCGCTCAATGCTTTCTGTACCAAAGGCCAGCATTCTTTTAAATACTTTTCTCTGTATTTAGGAAAAAGTGTGGCAAAAGAGCTCTCTTCTAATAAACGATGTCGATTATCTTCTGGTTTAAATTCTGGAATCTTAAGCGACCATGCATTCTCTACTGGCCCTGTGATTTTAGGCCCGCTATCACTGTCAGAGTCACTCATTTTTGTATTATGTTTCCACAATTTTCGAAAATCTGCAATGGTAAAATTACGTATACAATAAATTTTCATTAAATAAATAAAGAACTAATCCATTACTCGAAAAATAAACAAGTATAAGAGGTTAGAGTTTGGTTTAAAAAATTATTTGTAGTTTCTTAATTCCAGAAGCATAAAGTTAAATTTTTATAAACACCTTAAACTTACTCAGAAAGTCTTCATATTAAAAACCAATCAAATCACTATATAAATTTAAAAAACAAGCGATTATTTAATTTATAACCGTAAATCAAAATTTACTGCAGCAGTATCTAAAAACACACGTGTACTGACGTTACTTTATCGACGGGGCGGCGAAATCCAGTGAAAAAGAGGGCGTTCAAGCGGTAAATTTAAAAAAAAAAAGCCATCTACGATTACATTGACTAATTCACCTCTTAAAAATCGCAATCACAAAAAAAAAGTATTTCTATACCTTAAAATTCATGCGCTTATTCTTTCATCTTCCAGATCCAATAAACCTCTACCACGTCCACACCCATCTGCTAAAACATTAATAGCCTCATAATAACAACAACAAATCAACATTAACAAGTTCACCGAGTTCCGCGCCTCCACTCCACATATAAATAGACGATAATAATGCGCTTGCGGCTTCGCGATCGATTAACCTTTAAACACACTGTCTTAAAAAAAAACGTGCGAAATAAAAAAAAATAAGAAAATAAGCTGACGAGCCAGTCAATCATAAACTAAACGACATAAACTCGCTCCAACAGAGTCGCTCGCCTGCATCGGAGTAAGTACACCGCAAAGCAGTGCAGGCGATACGGAGCCGTGCTATTTTGAGCTCCGCGGCCGCGCGACTATACGCCGGAGGATCGTAGCTGCGCGACCTTCGGACGGCCGGTGGGCACTGTGCGCCCGACAGAGACGGCGAGTGGCCGCAGCGCGTGGTAAACTCCCGTACGTACAGCGTAACACTGTGCGTACGCACACACACGCGTGCGTATTTAACACACTCGCGTCAGTTTTTAAGTGCGTCTCTCCGGCTGCGCCGCTCCGCTGAAATTCACGCGCAGCCTCGGCCGAAGGGAGAACAAAGGCCCGCGATTAAACGAAAGAAAAAAAAAAATAAAAAAAGAAGAAGAAGAAGAAGGAAGAGGAGGAGAGGAGCAGACGAAGCGAGGACATCGGAGCGCGCCGCTGCGCGAGCCTGCGCGAGCCACGAAGGCACACTGCGTGCGTGCCGTCATTGCGTTTGCGCCTTCGTCGCGGAAGGAAGGCCTTGTGTCGATAACATCAATACTCGCGCGCCGAGGAGCAAGAGGGAGAGAGAGAGAGGAGATCTGCGAGGGACGGAGATCACTCGCTGGCGTCGCGGAGCACCGCCTGTGTGATATGTCGTGAGCTGGTGGTGCAGTGCGCGCAGAGGAGAGCCTGCCCGAGGGACAGAGAGAGAGAGAGAGAGAGAGAGAGGTGGGATCGTCGGCCAGGGTGAGCTGCTCCGGGTCGCAGGGATAACGGGACTGAGCTGCTCGACGGAGCGCTTTACATGAAGGAGCAGGACATTCCGGAGTACCTCGAGGGTTGTGGCTTGTCGGCTACGGCCAACGACAACAACATGCCCGAGGCATGCGAGCTTCTCCGGGAAACGAGCGCCCAGGTTAGACCAGCTTCATTGTCGTCCAAGTCTTTACGGCGTCTCTCCTTAGCCGCGCGCTCGCCTTGCCTTTTTTGCAGTTTAACTGTTTCTTCGCCGACGCGGTCGCTGTACACACCTTTGTAGCTTTTTTTTTCTTCGTCGTGGGCTGTACAGATACGTACACTTCTGTGGCTTTTTTTTTCTTCGTCGTAGGCTGCACAGATACGTACACCTTTGTAGCATTTTTTTTCTTTATTGTAGGCTGTACAGATACATACACCTTTGTACCTTTTTTTTTCTTCATCGTAGACTGTAGAGATACATACACCTTTGTACCTTTTTTTTCTTCACTGGAGGTTGTAGAGATACGTGCACTTTTTTTTTATTTGTTGTAGGCTTGACCTTGCAAGAGACGGGTGTAATTTTTTTTTTATCGGGGGAAGTTTCTGCTTGGTGATAGGGTAGCTAAGGGGAGCGCCGGTTAATTCTTGATTTTATTTAATGCATGGTATACTTTGGAATGATGTTTTCATTGCACTGACGCTGAGTTTAATTGTTGGAATTAGGGTAATAAGGAGCAGCCCAAGGAAAAGAAACTGTCAACTGCTTCTATATCCACCGGAGATACCAAGAAGACAGTCACGGTCAAGCATCCTGAATCTAACAAACCAAAGCCTACCGCTAAGAAAGGTAAACCCATACAGGCTGATTTAGATGTTTCAAAAGAATTTATCAGGTGCAGAGACGAAGGTTTTAAAAGGCTTGACCTTAGTAAGTCCAGTATAACGTACCTTCCAAGCAGTGTCAAAGATCTTACGCATCTAGTTGAGTTTTATTTATATGGTAACAAATTAGTTACTCTTCCGCCGGAAATTGGATGTTTGACAAATTTAAAAACATTGGCACTTAGTGAAAATTCATTGACAAGTTTACCAGATACACTAGAAAATTTAAAACAATTAAAGGTTTTAGATTTAAGGCATAACAAGCTTAACGAGATTCCAGAAGTTGTATATAAACTTACTTCACTGACAACGCTCTTTTTACGTTTTAATAGAGTAAGATATGTTAGCGATAACATAAGAAATTTAACTAATCTGACAATGCTCAGTTTAAGAGAAAACAAAATCAAGGAGCTTCCTGCTGGTATAGGTAAACTTGTAAACTTGGTAACATTTGATGTGTCACACAATCATTTGGAACATTTACCTAAAGAGATTGGCAATTGTATCCAATTGTCTACTTTGGATCTGCAGCACAACGAGTTATTAGATATTCCAGAAACAATTGGTAATCTAGTGTTGGTCACTAGACTAGGTTTAAGGTATAATCGAATGTCCAGTATTCCCAAATCTCTGGCTAATTGCAAATTAATGGACGAATTCAGTGTAGAAGGAAATCAAGTATCTCAATTACCTGATGGTCTTTTATCAAATTTGTCAAATTTGAAGACAATTACTCTGTCCAGAAATGCTTTTACCGCCTATCCCTCTGGAGGACCTTCTCAGTTTACTAATGTTTACTCTATTAACCTTGAGCACAACAAGATTGATAAAATACCATATGGTATTTTTTCAAGAGCCAAGAATTTGACAAAACTGAATATGAAGGAAAATCAGCTTACTGCCTTACCACTTGACACTGGAACCTGGATCAATATGGTGGAACTGAATTTGGGTACAAATCAGTTGACAAAAATTCCAGATGATATTCAGTATCTTCAAAATCTTGAAATACTTATTCTTTCCAACAATTTGTTAAAACGTATTCCTGCCAGTATAGCCAGTTTGAGTAAACTTCGAGTACTTGATCTAGAAGAAAACAAAATTGAGTCTTTACCAAATGAAATTGGCTTCCTTAGAGATTTACAAAAATTAATTTTGCAATCCAACCAAGTGACTGCTTTGCCACGAGCTATTGGACATCTTACCAATTTGACATACTTGAGCATTGGTGAGAACAATTTAAATTATCTTCCAGAAGAAATTGGAACACTTGAAAATCTCGAATCCTTGTACATAAATGACAATGTAAACCTTCATAATTTGCCATTTGAATTGGCATTATGTGCAAATCTTAGTATTATGTCAATAGACAACTGTCCTTTGTCACAGATTCCACCAGACATAGTTGCTGGTGGCCCTTCACTTGTCATTCAATTCCTAAAAATGCAAGGGCCATACAGATCTATGTAACAGGATCATAATTACGAGACACAGATAAGTCGTAAGCAAAATCTTTGATATTGTGTTAGTTTGTAAAAAGTGGCTGAAAATTTTGAAATCAATATGGTTTCATTTTTCTTATTTTAAGTAAATATTTATTTAATTAAATAAATTTAGATTTATAAATTTCTTTTATGATTAGGTTAATAGAACAAAATATTCAAGAGATTATCAAAATAATTATACAGGAAGTTTTCTAATTTTATGAGTCGGTAAGAAGAAATGAAAAGAAAAATTACCATATTGATTACAATTTCAATACTATATTGAGTTTCATTTCAAAGAGATACGATGGGGAAAGAAAGTAAACTTGTTAAATAATGCTGTGGCAGTATGTGCCATAAGCTGAATTTTGTATCCATGGATCGAGTCAGTATATATCATTGTAGTGCTGTCGATCAAATGGTTCAAGTGCCAGAATTTTATTACTGCAAGTCTTTCAACTATTGCAATTATCGCAACTGACTTTAAAGTTGTGCAATTCATGCATCCCACATTTCTGCAGGATTTGTGCAATTTTTCATCAATTTTAAAAGCAGAAAAGAATGTAGGTTGCTTTCCTTCACTAGCCTGTCACTAATGAAAATAACTATCATGGTTTCCAATATGCAATATTTAAAAAATGTTTGCATTTAAGCCCATCTACATATGTAAGTCTGAATTAAGCAAGTCGTTTAAAGTTCATTTTTTTTAATAAAAATTGAATCATTGAGTTTTTTTACTCGCTGTTAAAAAAAGCACATGTCCTTTGTTTAAAAAAAAGCCAAAAATTAGATTAAGTATTCAACAATTATAAATTGTTTTAATTTAACCAATTGTATAAATCAAAGATTGGAAGTCTTGTTTCTACAATTGCTTCCACTTGCTAAGCACAAATTGATCGTGCCAAATTTATGTTGAATTAACTTTGTAGATTTGACTTATTCGTTTAGATACAAGGGCTGACATCTTTTTTTATTTTAATTATGTGTCTATAACATTAGATAGTCTCTATATGTGCTAGTAATACATTCATTTCATATACGTTTGTAGTACACTGATAATGTGTAAAATAATTTTAAAAGAAGTTGTCTTAAATTACAATTTATTGTCAGATTAACTATTATGAACTATTGTAACTACATTTGTAGTATCTATTGATGCTTGTAGATGATATAACGCTAAGTATTTTTCATTTGCGACTATCCACTTCGCTTTTATTCCAAATTCATCTGCTCTTTCCTGAAGTCAATATTTTTTGTTTCATAAATTATATTCAGGAATGGAATTTCTCACTAATTACTTTACGTCCATTATTTTAACTTAGAAGAGAAAAACTTTTTTAAATGTCTGAACACGGATGTAGTATATTAATATTGTTCATTAGCACAAACACTCTACTTTGTAAATCATTTATGAATCATGAAAATTTAAAAAGTAATTCCAATGCTGGTAGAACCACTGAAAAAAATGTTATAATTACAATATTGAGAAGAATTGGTACGACTTAAAATCCACGAGTAAATTTTAATGTTTTTAGTTGTATAAATATACTTTAACGATTACTTATTTAAATTATTATTTTTATGGATTAAAAGTAGCGTATAATCTAGTTAGTTATTTTTAACATAGGTGTAGTCGTCGTGCAACAAAAAAAAAGTATCTATTGACATTTTAAATTCAGCTTTAAATTCGAAAAAAAAAAACTTCGTATTCCATTGTGTCTTACCCTTTATTTTTCTGTAAACGTAAAATCAACGAATTGCAAAATAGGATATTTTTTAAAAATCTATTAATGGCTGTGTAATGCGAAAATTCTCAAAATTATTTTATTACTCTCTTTGTATCCTTTTACTGTTAATTTTAGATTTGGTTTTATATATCATACGCTAATAACTTTAAAAGGAAAAAAAATTGTATGCGCACAAATGATATAAAAAAAATGAACGATTATCCATCCTATCTATAGAACTTCACGTAAGAATTTCAACTCTCTGTACATATATAGCTGTAACGCAACATCCAAAATCTTTATAGACTTCTTCATCATATTTTAGACACTTGAAGAAGGAACTGTAGAAAAGAAGTGGGACTTTGAGCGTGGAAATTGAAGTATTCGAGAGAAAAAAAGTCAAATTTTAATGTCTCGCCATTTATTGTATTATTCAATGTATGATGTATTTGCGTTATTTTATTGCGTTAACGTGTAGAATATCTAAAGAAAAAAATTCTCTGACATTATCGAGTTTAAACGAGTTAAACCTTTCAGATATTTTGCTTGTACACGGTTTCAATATGTATTACACGATTGATTCGTTTCCTTTTTAAATTATTGTTGACAAATTATTAAATTTTTAATGAAAACTGTTTAAATCGACGTTTATTTTTAAGTGAAATAACAGAGAAATTTTTTCCCTGCTAAAGTAAGATGTTAAATATGTAAGTATCCTTAAAAAAACGAACGAACTATATTTGTCCTTCAAACTTTTATGGAGAATTTGACTTTTTCATGCATGAAATTCAGTTGGTTATAAAATAATTTATATAAAGCGTTAAAAGTACGTAGTAAAAAATGATGTTAACTTTTTCTTTATAAGTGCATTGCGTTGACCAACAGTTTGCAAAGCAAAATAAAATAAAATTTTACAAAAAAAAAAAAAAACGCGATTTATTTCATGTGTGAAAAACTTGAGTTTTCAGTTAAGCATTTCTTGTTTTGATGAACATTTATAATTTTCTACTGGACAAGCGCGAGATGGTAAGCCAACCTGTAATTTCAATAAGTGTAACAGAAAAAAAAATTTTTATATTAAATGTTCATCATCACGAACCGTCAAGATCTATCAGATGAAAAAAGGGGGTATACGTGAAAATGAAAAAAAAAAAAGACGACTGCAGATGGTGTTTGCGCTTTAAAAAGCTGCACAACGGAAAGATAATATTTTGTTACGAAAACTTGCTAATCAATTTTTCTATGTAAATTTCCATTAAAAACGAGAGAAAGATAGAGAGAAAAACGTACACTGCAAGTGAATTTTTACTAAAGGCTCGCAGCTCTAAAAATCTTTGGAACGTCTTAAAACGCTAATTAACTTTTACAGCAAGAACTTTTGTAACGATACGTACAACTTTTCAAATGCAAAAATGTTTTTTCATCTACGTTGGTTATTGACATTTACTACACTTATTGATTCTAACGCGATGCGAACAAAAAAAAAAGAAGCTTTAATTTATTTACGATAGGTGCATTTTATCGTACAGCACAAGTAGCGACGGAGGCATTACAATTGTAAAGGACGAAAAAAGAAACTTTTTCGAAGTCATCAATGCAATTTTAAGAGATCGAAAAAAAAAAATACGTTGACTATGAAAAAATAAAAGAGAATTTTTGTAGGAAAAATAAAAATAAGAAACAAAACGTTTTTACTTCTACGCGCTGTTTTGCAATTTAGCTCGAGTGATGTAATAATAGAGCAGTATAATAAAACAAGGCAGGAAGCATATAATGAAAAAGTCGCCTATGTTCCTCCGGTAGTCCAAATATCTGTGATGCAAGAATAAAGAAAAATAAAATTTTAAATTACGAATGCAGAATAACAAAAAATAAGGTGAGGTTTATATTTTTTAATTAAGTTATTGATTTTTTGGTAAACTGCAGATTAAATCTGACAGGCGAAGAGAATACGTATTTTTTATTCAATGCAAAGGAGAAAAAAAAACAGTGACGACGACGGTATTTTACATAAATAAATGAAGAAAAATAAAAGACTTTTGCATCTAATTTTAGTATGTACATTGTATAGTGTAATATAAAAAAAAAAAAGAAGTTGAAAGCGAATCACACAAACGAATTTTCAAACTGCAGTTAACGTTAGACATCGATAGTGATACATCGTTATTTATTTTAAGTTGGATCTAATAGTGACGGAGCATAAAAAAAATCATTCTTTCCGATTAGCGAGTCGTTCGTTTTGTTTATCGCTGAAAGAAAATCTGGAAGAATAAAACAAGAAAAAAAATTATAGCCGAAGGAGAATAAAATGGAAAAAATAATTATTTTAATAATGACAAATTTTCGACGCTTTGTAACGAAAAACGTGTGACGACTTTATATAGTTTATCGGAAGTGGCTTACCGTTTATTTCAAATAATCACATACACCTCGGATTAAAAAAAAAGTATCAGAAATGCGAACCACGTCACTGTAATCTGTCACGTTATATCCCAGGGCAGAAAGAGGCTCTGCCACAAAAGTTCTTGTTGATTAAAAATTTTAGATAGGATAAAAAAGATAAAAAAAAAATAAACGAAAGACAAAAAAAAAAGAGATATAAAAAAAATACATTTTGCGCTAATGCGTGTATGTACAAATGTGCATTTGTTACACTTGACGTAACTTCGTATATAAGATATAAGGATAAAAAAAATAAGCAGCGATCGCTTTCTACAAGAAAGTTTTCCGATAAGCTACAAGAGTGCAATTTTCATTACTGTAAACTGTTTAACAGTCTTCATTGAGAAAACGCGGTGAATCACCCAATGTATCCTGAACGAAAGCCGTGCCGTAAATAATAAAAAAAGTAATATAAACGACGGATTTAACCGATAAAACGTATTAAAAAGGAAAAAATAAATAAAAAGATTGACGAATAGCACATTATTCTCATATTACGAAACTTGTTGAATAATAGCCGGAAGGGCGTAATATTGTGTGTAAAATTCACAGAGTGTAATATTATAATTCAATCACTGTAATTCAATGTATATTAAATGATGACATAGATAACTGTATAAATATTTCTAAATATACGTACGTACATATGTATTATAAACAATTCTGTTTTATTTACAATTTTTATAATCCATTGAATTTCTTAATCTAATCTCTTCCTTTTTCCCTGAGTGATGGTACTTTTCGTTTTGAGAACAAACTTTTTCCTTGGCTGATTCTAAAAAAAAATTAAATATTTAATCATATTTTAAGTATTTAATTACAATCTAAATTTCTTTTAAACATAATTTTATACGTTAGTTTAAAAAAGTTATGTACAACTGTGTTTCGTTTGAAAATATTTTATACCTTATTTATTTTTGCACTGTAAATTAATTACGTTTAAAAAAACAATGAAAAATACTTACTACAGTTTCAAAAGACTTGTCATTATTTGAGACAGCTTCAGAAACATTTTTTTCGCATAATAGAGGATTATTGTTAAATTGACTTTGACTTTCGCCATTCTTTATTAAAGTGCTCGCTTTGACAAAGCCAGAATCTCCACTTGAATTGCCACTAAACTTTGCCAAAAGGTTATAATAACCATCATTTTTTGGAAAAACAGATTGTGATGAACGGAGCTGAGTAAAATTGCGACTTTTTGAGCAATTAACAGCGCTCGGGTCTGGATTAAAATCTTCAAAATCATCGAAATTCATAATTTCATTATCTATTCTTGTAGAATCCTCTTGCCTATTATCTTGAACAGCCTTAGCGTTCGTTTCAATTTTCTTTTTTAAAATGGCAATTCGTTCTTTAGTTTCGCGTATCTCCCTTCTGATTCTACAATAATAATTGTTTTTTTATCTTTCATATTCGTTTAATTAAATAAAAAAATCGGAATTGAGATAATTTTTACCTTTGCATCTCCGCACTTTCTCGTTTGCAATTGCTCAATTCTTTCTCTGCCGTCGCAAGATCCTCTTTCATGAGTTCGTGACTTTTGTCATTTAAAATCGATTGGATTTTTTCAATTTCTGCTCGAATCTGTTGCCCATCAACTTTTTCTTCATAAAATAAAACAAAAAATTAATTTTTCCTTATACATTTTTGGTTTGCATAATGCTAGCGATCAAAATTAATGCTTACCTTTCTTCTTTGCCCATTGGCACTGACAATTTAAAGGCAATCGAAAAGGGACGTTTGGACAATCATTTAAAATGCCAATAAAATTGTGTTTCGCCGTGAAATCCCATACTTCCTCACACTTCTTGCCTTGCAAACTCCATCTTTCCTGTTGCAATTTATCCTAAGCAAAAATCAACGGGCGCTTAAAAATGCAATAAAAAAAATTATAATGAATTTTTTATTACCAACTCGTCTGTTTCACTTTTTAGTAAGGACCTTTTCTCTTCCGCCAATATTTTCAGTGTTTGCGACGAGTCCTTTAACACTTCCAATTCAATGCTCTTACGAATGAGCAGATTTCGAAGATTTTCAACAGAATCAGCAGATAGTTCTAAAAAAAAGTAGTTTACTTTTTAGGTAACTTTTGTACTACAGCACTAAATTTATTATTGTTTTCTATATTTCGAAATTTTAATTTTCGATGTCCTCAGTTTATAAAAAAACTTTTTGTAATCATTTTATTTCTCTCTTTAGTCGGTAGAATTAATCAATAAATAAAATAAATAATAAATAATAAAGAATAAATAATAAAGACCTTACCCATCATTTTGGTTAAATCTTAAAATTTGATACTTCTATCTATCGCGATTATTAAACACTAATTATTCTTTGACTGCAAAAAAGTTCATCAAAGTAGCCGCACAAAATGAGATCGAATACTTAACCAAAGTGGCCAAGCCTCCACTTGGATCCGTCAAGTTTGGGAGACTGATCGAGAAGTTCGCTGCCGAATGTATACTTAATAGTTGCCGCACTTGCGCGCCAAAAGCCGCTGATGGATTTTTGAGGTTAATGTTTATACAAGTACAATAATATTCACGGCTCCGGAAGAAATACAACGATGGGAGGCTGCGAACAAGCGTCTGCCAATGGCAAAAAAACGTAAGGATGCTTTAACTTAATTAGTCTATTTAATTTTCTGTTTTGTTAATAGAATGATGTTAGACAATTCACGTCTTTGTTCAATGTGTACACTGCTCCGATTTTTAACGCCTTTGTAAACATTGCAACGAAAATTATGGTTTTTATCTTAGTAATTTATTGTGCATTTATTGTTGCTGTGTCTATCGAATATTTGTTTTAAATAAAGAGAAGATATTTGTAAAAAGTTGGCGTCTAATGAAAAAAAAAAAAAAAACAAAATTGCTCCCAATGTAAACATAGATATTCACATTTAGGAGATTACATATTAAATGATCAATAATTTATGGAAATTTGTATAAAAGTTTTAATTTTAAACGTTTGAAATGTGAAATTTGACTGAATTAATACATTTGTTAAAAGCATTGAATATTTTATACTTAAATTTTTATTTTGAAAACTTCAATACTAAAATCACAATATTTTTATTATTACTGCTATTTTAATGAAAACATTATATTTCAGCAAAGCTTGTCCAATACCCAAAGATAAAGTAAGGTGTCAAAAATGTTTGGAAATGGGACATTGGAGTTACGAATGTAAGGGAAAAAGAAAATATCTACAGCGTACTTCACGCACTGTGCAATTAAAGAAAGCTATAGAAACCACTAAACAAATGACTAAGTAAGTATTCTTAAAAATCTTAAATTGTAGACATTAAATAATATAAAATAATTTAAAAAAATGAAAAATATCTTTTTTTTATAGTTCCGATAATGTAAATGACAATTCTGGTGAACCTGTGACAAAGAAGGTAAAAGTAAAAAATTCGAGTTCAAGTAACGACAGCAGCAGCAGTAGTAGCAGTAGTTCTTCAGATAGTGAATCAGATTCAAGTGACTCAGTTTCTAGCAGTAGCTCCAGCAGTAGTAACAGCAGCAGTAGCTCTAGCGAAAGTGATAAGGAAGTAAAGAATAAGAAAAAAAAAAGATAATTCAGAAAATTGAAATAAGGCATTTTCTTGAGATGGCTTAAATTAACCATTTAATTATATATATATAGTTTTACTTTCTATAGAATTATAATGCATAAACATCCTAATAATTATTAGTATTTAAAAAAACAGAAGCAACATATTATGCAGAATCAATAGTTATTAGGCAGAGAAATTTATCATCAGGAACTGTTAAATTTTCTAACAGAAAAAGCTGTTATTTTACCAGAGTTGATCTTGTCATAAATTTAATGAATTTTCCTGTATAAGAAAGTCTAAAGAAATATTGTAAAATATTTGATAAGAGTATAAATTTTATTGCAATCATTTGACTTCATGTTAACTATGATCAATTTTTATTTACAAGTTCATTTAAACATATCTATTTATTAACACTAGGATTTCTAAAAGTTCATAAAACATTATAATTTTATGTGTTTTTAAAAAATTGTTAATATTTTAATGTAGCTTTTAAATAGAAAATACAATTATACTTACACAGTATTTATTTCGAAAATTGTATCTTATGAAATGAAATATAAATAAGTTTTATTTCAAAGAGGAAGTATAAGAAAGCATAACAAATTCAAAGTTAATGTATACGACTTAATATATTTTTATAAAAATATTGCTATAACTTTTTACAATAAAAATGAATAAAATTATAAGTATTAGGTGTTTTTTTTTTCGATAACCCATGTATCTTTCGCACAATACGTTATTGTATCGGAACAATTACAATTAAAATCAAAGAAATTAAGAAATTGAAAAATGTTTATAATTGGGCATTAAAAAAGTAGAATAAAAATATTTAATCTTCATCAACTGTAGGTAAAATTTGCATAATTACTTTTCGTTTTGCATCATACGTGAAATTATTCGCCTTGAACAAATTGCTTTTGTAAAACGATGAAAGATCATAAACTTTGAACTGTTTGACCTGTAATAAAAGAAATTATTATTAAAGAACGAAATCGAAAATGTTAAAAAAAGTAGATAAATTACGGCTGAATTTACCTTATCTAACAATTCTTTTTCTAAAATTTCAACTGAACCTATGTTAGTCCTATGCAAAGATTTTTGGAATGCTATTGCATCTAATGTGAGTCCGCGAAGTGCAAAGTAAACCAATTCATTGTGATTCTTTTCATATGATAAGAATTTCTGGAAACTCTGAAAAACAAAAACATTTATTTAAATTATTATTTTTAGTCATTTTCAAAAGAAAAAACTATTCAATTTTACGTAATGAATAAATCAACCAAAATGAATAAGATTTCAAAACTTACATGTCTTATCTTTTTCATTACTGAATATTTTTGAGTTTCGACAAAGCTCTCTAATTCCATCCTAATGGCTAGATTTATATCTTCTTCTCTTACGAATTCACGAAGATGCATTTTTGCATTAGCTTCCGACATTCGAATAATACTTTCAATATGTCTAACTGTAATTGGAAGACTTCCTGTTTCCTTAAAAGTTAAATAAAATATTTAATTTTGTATATTCAACAGGAATAAATCGTAAAAAAGTGATTACATACAAGACTTTCTTTTCTAAGTTGACTGTACAATTTTGAAATTTTGTCTTGATCAATACTGTTTAATTTAGGATGAACGTTTTGCTTTGCATAAACAAGATATTTCTTTAAAACATCTTGATCTAAAGGTTCAAATTCTTCAGGATCTTTTTCGGCAGTTTCTACTAATTGTGAAGGCACTGTTCTGTCTTTATTTGCTGGATGATGTTTAATGTGTGAATTAACAACAAAGTTAGCCATATGCCTGTCTTGCATAGGATCAGCTTCGTCTCTTACAATACACAACACATCAAAACGAGAAATAATTGGTTCCGACAAATCCACCTACAATTAAAATTATTTTTATAAAAATATCAGATACGTAGTATTCTACTGATCACAATAAAAAAGATTTTACGTTTTCCGAGAATGTTAAACTGGAATCATATCTGCCACCAATTGGATTGGAAGCAGCAATTACAGCGCATCTTGCATTGAGAGTTGTAACAATACCAGCTTTGGATATCGAAATACTTTGTTGCTCCATGGCTTCGTGAATAGACGTTCTATCTTGATCAGTCATCTGTTAATAAGAATAAATTAGCATTTGATTTGTTTAATTTTGGTAAAGAGACTATGAACATTTTAAATATTCTATATTTACTTTATCAAATTCGTCAATAAGGCACACTCCATTATCTGCAAGTACTAAGGCACCAGCTTCTAATGTCCACTCATGGGTCATGGGTGACTTTCTAACATAAGCAGTAAGACCAACAGCAGAAGCACCTTGACCCGTTGTATAAATTGCTCTTGGAGATGTTTTTTCAATGTACTTCAAAAACTGAGATTTAGCTGTTCCAGGATCACCGCACATGAGAACGTTAATATCACCCCTTACTTTGTGCTTCATACCTTTAAATTTAACAAAATAAATTAATTTTAAATCAATGAAGTAAAAAAGTGAATGTTTAGATAATAGCTTAAAAAATACCTGGATTTTTAGAAACACCACTAAACATTGAAAGTGCCAAAGCTTTTTTAATAAATTTGTGTCCATAAATCGAAGGAGCTATGCTAGCTGTAATTCTATTGCCAATGTGAGGATCTTTACTTAATTTCAAAATATTATTCACATCTTCCTCTGTAAGAGAGTCAACAATTTCTTTTGAATCTTTCACGTGTAAATGATTGGCTAACAGTACTGTAGAAAATACTGGAAATCCCTGCATTACAGTTTAAGATTTAACAATTATTACTAAATTTATCTTTCTAATTAAAGGGATGATAAACCATTAAATAAATCACATTTATACCTCCTCTGTATTTAAAGATCCACTGTAGTTATTAGTATAAATTGCAGTAACATCAACTTCATCTCCTGGTTTGCATCTGTCAACAAGATCAGATAAAAGAATGCAGTCTTTGCTACGTGGCATTCTTCCAGCTGGTATTCTACCAGGCGATTCTTGAATAGTAATTTTTTGGTAATTCCGATAAAGGGTGTGTTCCATGTTAATCTGTGAAGACAAAAATAATTAATTAATAATGTTTAAAATATAAAGTTTTTATCTCTAAAACTTTTCAGAAAACTGAGATTACGAACCATAAAGGGACCACTGCTTTGACACTCTGGACATTTATTTGGTTTTATTTCTTCACTTTGCGATTGTACATATGGCCCCAAAATATATCCACATTTACTGCAGTCATACTTTACAATAGATAACTGAGGCAAAACTCCTGTAGTAGCACTCACAACTCCTAATGTTCTTACTAATTGATTTAAATGAAGTTTTCTACAAATTTCAAATAACAAATTATGTAATTTATTTTTTAACAGTCCTGTTAAATTTTTATATGTATTAAAGTTTTACCTGAAGGTTCTTAATTCTTCAATTAAAGGTAACTCTGATATTCGAACATGAATTTCAGTTGTTACTCTTTCATAACTTGGGAAAATAGTAAGAACTAAATTTTTAGCAACTTCATCAAATATTTCTAACATTTGGGATGGTGCTTCTGGTAAAAAGTAGGCTAAAACGTGTTCTTTACTTGCAAGAACTGTGAATTCAACAATAAAACTTGACTGTAAAATAATAAATTAGTTAATATTTAAGACAGGATGAAGCATTTACATTATTTTTTTAAAAATAACTTACCTGATTACTTTCACACATATGCCTGATACGTTCTTTATAGATATACTGTCCTTTAGAATTTGTATAAGTTCTTAAAAAGCTTTTAAATCTATTTGCAATTTCATTTCGGGGAGCAAGCATAGTGACCCACTCCTTAATACTATGACCTTTCGTGTCTTCTAAATTTTCTATTGATTCAATCATCTGCAAAACATTTCAAATGAGTTACATTAACTTTTATAAAACTTATTATATTGATGAAAAACAATTTCAATTGAATTTATACCTCTGTATCCTCCAATTCTCCAGCTGCAGCTTTTTCTGCCATGCGACGTCTCTTTGAAACGTCCTCATCATCACTTTCATCTGAATAAAAAAAATATATTTCTTAGAAATATTCTTAAAATTTCATGTAAATAATAATTGAAGTATAAAATTAATCCTATACCGTATAGCAAATCATCTCTGATAATGCCTGCAGCTCTATCTCGTTTTCGCATAGCTGCTTCAGCTGCTGCTCGGTCTCCTTGCGACAATTCTGAATATTCTTCATCATCAACCATATTGGGATCATATCTATCCAAAGCTGACATTGGCCGATAGTCACTGCACAAAAGTACCAAACCATAGTTTTAAAAAAGAAATGAAATAGCATAAAAACATTTCTGCGTAAATAAACTATGAGCTATCTTACGCTTCCATCGCATCTCCAAACAGTTCTTCCCCATCTTCCTCTTCTTCGTTCATGTCATTGTCATCGCCAAGTAGTCCTTCATCTTCGAACGGTTCATCAAAATCTGGAGCAGGAGAGGTCATTGCATGCCTCTCCGACGGTCTTGGAGAATTAGTGTCACTCTACAAATAATAATAACAAATTTTTACAATCGCGTACCTCCTCAGCATAATGTGCTAAAGTTCCATTGATAAAAACTGATGATTTTACACTCTGAAAACTTACCATCTTTGCAATAAGCGACGATTCCGTAGAAATTGAAGATCAACTACACTTTCTAACGATATTGAATAAATAAAACTCAACAAACAGATAGTAAAACAAGACAAATAATTTGTATCAACAAAACAAAACGTATCATCAGTTTGTATCGGCAACAGTAAACGACGAACTGAACACGCGCGTGAAAACGCGCGGAAATTTGGCGGCAAGGAAACACCGGAAAATAGTCGGTGTCCATAAAGTCATCAATTTTTGCACACAAAGTTGATTCGCATGAGGAATTTCGCCCCTCGAAGTGGGGGGACCGCCGGGACCAATGGCAGGCCGCTCTACTTTCGTAACGTCGAAAATCGCGATTCAAACGAGTTTTTAAAGATTACACAAATTTATATTTGTCTCTTCGTAAAACACGTTTTCTTTAAAAAAAAAAAAAATTTATTTTTAACTAATAAATTTAAATTACTCTTAATTATTATAAACATTAATTATCACCCTGTAGTCCTAATACAAGTACACAAACAGGTTAAAAAAACAACAAGAAATGTAATTTCATAAGATTTCGTAAATCTATAACATTATTATACACAAACAAGTAAAAGAAAATCGTAAAGGTGCAAATATAATTGTAAAATATATAAACATTATTATCACTGTGTATATAATAATGATAAGTACGCAAAAAGCATAAAAAAAAAACAAGAACAAAACATATAATTTCATCAAATTTCATCAAATTTCGCAAATTCGTAACATTATTACACAAACAAATAAAAAAATCGTAAAGGTGGAAATATAATTGTAAAATACGAAAACCAGCGTCTTTCCGAACGCGCGGCGATCGAAACGTCGCGATGTTCGGTATACAATGGAGCTTAGGTTAGGTTAGGTGCGGGCCCGAGGGAAGCAGTAGGTCGTCGGCCAATCGCCGCTCGCCGTTGAAATTCAAAAGATAAAACGTTGGTGGATTTGCTTCGCAAGAAGAAGTGCCTCGGGAGTGCAGGGAACGCGCGCGTACGGCCAGTGTCGCGAGGAAGCCGAACGTTGCATACCCTTCGAATGCCAGAATTTGGGCTGAGCGCGTACCTTCTCAGCCCGTTGCAGCGATAGCGTCAGTGTGCGAGTTTTTCTGATCAACAGCAGCAGCCGCGGGGGAGCCGGAGATCCGAGCAACATGAATCCCATCAGGTGAGCGCGTTGTTTTCGCCGCTTGTCAACCGTCACGCGCAAGGCGATGGGCCTCCACGGGAATTGGGGCTTCAGTCCTCCTGGTGACTTTAATCGATGAGGATTTTAGCGACTCCGTCGTTGCATTTTCGTGGCGGAGAGCGAACGGAGTAGTTTTTGGAGAGAAATTCGGTGATGGGTTTGCCGGGGGTCTTTCGATGACGCTGTTTGTTGGGCTGGAAGATCCCTGGAACAGGTGTGTCCATATGCTGAGGGACTGTAAAGGGACGGACGAGATCGATAAAAGGGCCTTGTCGACATGACCAAGAAAGTCTTTGGTTTACAGATGGAATACTGTTATTTTTAGTCGTACAATCGTTACATGTTTACTAGTTTATTTACGGTGGATAGTTGATGCCTGGTTTCTTCTTAGTCGTTTCATTAAATTTGTGTTTTTTTATTAAATAGAGTAATAGTCCTTAATAATAATTAATGTGGTACTTGGTTTCAATTTATAATTTATTTAATTATTTTATTGAAAATTATCGGGCAAAAGCCTTCTAACAGTAAATTAAAAACTAGGTAACATTAGCTTGTAAGCTAATAATGATAATACATATAACAATAATTTTAATATCTAAATTAAAAGAACCATACTTTGTAATATTTTCAGAATACTCAAAAGTATTTTAGTAATATTAATTATTATGTATATGTTTCAGAGATAATTTGATAGACCAAGCAAAGCTAATTTGTGAAAAGCAAATTAGCGAACTTTTTAATGTATGGGAAGAAACAGGTATTAGACACGAGGTTTTGAATACATATGCTGATCAAGTATTGAACCATCTTATTGTAAGTAATAAATTGTAAAAATAATGATTGAAAATATATCACTTTTTAATTCAGATAAATTAATTGCTAATTATGTCTAATTTTACAGGGTCTTATGAAAGATATGGTAGAGGAATCTTTACAAAAGAAAAAAGATTTTGTAAAAAGTGTAAAATCTTTATTGCAATTAGCTACAAAACTTTCAAAGGTATAAGCTGTTTCTAATAAATAATCAATTAATTCAATAAATTTAATACTAATTATTTATTTCTTTTATACTACTAGGAATTAGATATTTCATTTTCTACAGAACCCTATACAGATTTACCATTGATGGAATTAGAATATAATTTGAAAGAACAAGTGGAACATTTAAGGGATTTAAAAGATAAACGTTTACGGTATATTGATGATTTAACTGCGAAAGAAGCAGAAATCTGTAAGAAGCTGGGAGCCAAACCTACTGGATTTGATTCTGATTTACCTTCAGAAGAAAAAATTAAAGAATTTGAGAATTATTTACATCTTCAAGAAATTGAAAAGGTGCTTTTTATATTCTTAAAAATTGAGATGATTGACCGCAATATAACAAAATACAGCAACACAAAATTAATTGTATGTTTCAGGATCGATTGTCGGAAATGTTTAAGGATGCAAGAAAGTCAATTATAAAAATGATGGAAGAGCTTAAAATTAATCCAGCTTTAGATTTTGAAAAAGTTATTTGTCAAGATCACAATAACTTCATTTATTCTACAAATAATATGAGTAAATTAAAGGACTTGAGAGATCGTTTGAAAGAACAAGTAGAACAAGCCAAATATGAAGTTCAGGAAAAAAAAGAATCTTTAATGGCATTGTGGGACTACCTAGATGAGCCAGTTCAAAATAGAGAAGCTTTCTTTGAAACTCATACTGGTTTCAATTTATACACATTAAATGCTGTGAGTAAAAGTTTTATGGATTCATTAATTTAATTGCTAAATACTCTGTTTATAGCACAAGCTTTATTTTCTAGATAAATGCTGAAATTAAAAGGTGTAAACAAAAGAGAAGTGAAAATGTAGCTAATTATGTGAACAAAATTAGAAAAGAAATTGAAGATTTATGGGATTTGTGTAAGTACAGTGAAATTCAGAAGAAAGGTTTTCTAGCATTCAGAAGTCATACATATACAGAAGATCTCTTAACCCTTCATGAAATGGAAGCTGAAAATCTTCGCAAGTATTACAATTTCAATAGGTAAATTTCATAAAGATGTTTGCTGCATTTATGTAAATGAAAAAATTGTATTTTTTATACAGAAATATATTTTATATTGCAGGAAATTTTTTGAACTTTTGAATGAATGGGAAGTTCAATTTCAAAAACTAAAAGATTTAGATCAACGAGCAAATGATCCAGATCGGTATCACAATAGAGGAGGACAATTACTAATGGAAGAAAAAGAAAGAAAAACTGTAGAAAAGGTACTTTCTATATTTTTTAAATACAAACTTTTAAAATATATTAATCTACACAAAATTCATTATAAATTTTTAAACCTTAAATTTTAATGAATAAAAAGTAAGTGATAAAATAAAATTATTTGAATTAATCTATTTTCATTTTTATTAGAAACTTCCAAAACTGGAAACTCAGTTATTTGCGTTAATCGATGAGTATGAAGAAAAACATAAAAAGACCTTCTTAATATACGGACTTTCTTTAAAAGAATTTATGGAACATCAACAAATTAAATATGAAGAAGAAAAAGAAAATTTAAAGATGGCAAGGGTACGTTAAAAAAATATTTTCTTGTCTATTATTATTTTCTTGTAATTTATTTTAATTTTATTTTAGAAACAAGCAAAAGATAAATCAATGAAGAAAACCCCTATGAGTACATCAAAACGTACACCTATGGCAGCAAGTATGCTTCGTCTTACTCCAGCAACTAATAATAGATTACGCACACCAGGTAGAAATGTATCCAGAATGACTCCTGCAGCCAAAAGGAAGCTACCTTATGATTCATCTCCAAACACGTCGGAAAATAAAAAGAGAGCAGTTTATGCCGATAAACATAAGGCAACTGTACTTCATAATAAAGTTAGAAGAAGTGCTAGGGTAAGAGAATTTGTTTAATATGCCTTACTAAAATGTAAATTTATTAAATTTTCAAGAAAAATCAAGAATTAAGTTAAAAAACGCCTGCATTCCATTTCAAGTCAGAAAACTTTTTTACAAACTTTTTATTATTATTTGTAGTAAGAAAATTTAATAATTGATTAATATTTCAGTTATCTACCGGAATCACCCACAACGGAAGTGGCCGTGTGGTAAAGAAAATCGCAAGTAAAAAGAAGCGAAGATCAAAGAATGATACAACGCTATCGGTATCATCTTATGGTAATTTCCAAGAGCACCTTGAGAACCGTGATGAGTTGAGAAGCTCCATTCTACCTGAACAAGTACTTAAAAAGTCGGCGATAAAAATTATTCCTGTAAATACACCAGTAAAACCCTCGAGGAAGAAACCATTGGCAATTAGTACACCAACAGTCGCAAATTCCACGCGCACATTGCAAGGCACGCCGAAAAATCCAAAGTACGGCTCCAATCCACGATTAATTCCATTAAAAAATTCCACTCAGATCGATATTTAACACATCCACACGACGAACATCACAGAATTTGCTTAGTGACGTTGCAGTTGAGTGTGTTTTTTACATTGAATTATGACTAAGATTCATGGAGGTACAAAAAATGTTCGAGCTAATCACGGTTTTACTGCTGGAACAGTTTATATGCAGTCTTACACCAGTTAATATACTTGTGTTATACATTTAAAAAAAAGTATTGTTAATTTTCTAAGAAAATGATAACTTGGAATATCTTTTTAAATGCACGACAGATATACTTTTTATATTGCTTATTGAAAATGTATTTTATAAGCGCACTTACTGTATTTATCTTTATAGGTGTATGTTAAGCTTATTGCGACTTTGTACATAGAAAAACTTTTTTTATTGATATAAATCGTTTCTAAGTTGAGATTCTAATAATTGTCTATTCAGTTAATTTTAGTATAAAATTTAGTATGATAATATATTGTATGTAGAAAAAACATAACAAAAGGACGAAGCAGATATTAATAGCTCGGTCCGTGAAAATTGCAATAAAAATGTAAAATGTTATGTAAATCAAAATCGATTTATTCATTTTTGTAATATTGCTACACTTAGAATTATTTTAAATATTAAACCAGCAGATCATTCAGTTAAACATAATGTCAAAAGTTCGTAATTGTAAACTACAATAACAAAAATGAGTTTTTTTTTTAATAATTAATGAAGTGACTTCAAACTTGACAGTAAGAGATAGTCATGTTGCTTTTACTATGTTAATCTTTACTTTTGTTATGTTTAACAAAAGCTCTTATAACATTTTTCAGTAAGCTTTTCATTATACGATGCGCAATGTTGTAAATATTTTCTTTATCACTGATCAACTAAATTAGACTAGAATAAAATAAAATAGTCGTTTATTGTAAATTACGATGTTTACAAAATGAGAATCATATTTGAAACTCAACTGCTTATGCGAACTAAATTTAAATACAAATTCAGGGTTAACTTCTCACACTTTTAAATTTTTAATTAATACAAATGATTACGAATGGAAAAAAAATATTGTCCACTCAGACGTAAAAAATAAATTTTATTCGATATTAAAAAAAAATGATTCACATTCAAAAGTGCATGTAACACCTATCAAACTAAATCGCTAGCAGAAAACGCAATGGAAAGTCTCCTTAAAAAAAGCAGTTTCTCCTAAAAATTTATAAAAAATTCTCCTTTTTCATAAATTAGAAGTTTCTGTTTTTTTTTTTTTTAAAGAGAAACTAGTAATTTATGAAAAAGGAGAATTTTCTATAAGTATTAGGAGACTCTCCTTTTCTTCAAGCGTGTACGCGGACCTTTTAAACTAAAAAAAAAGAAAGCCGATAATTTTGTAAAAGAAACATTCGTCAAGAATGAAGCTTCTCCTTCATTTTCGAGCTCGCCGCGTCCATCTTACGACATGCGCTCGATGCGCATTGGGCCGTCGATCGGCGTAGGCGGTGGGGACAGGTGCGCGCCGCGACAGGCAGGTGAGAGAGCGGCCTAAAGGTGCGGCAGGCGAATGACCGCTCCGGTAGGTGTGGCGAAGCCAGGTAGGAGAGCGTACTGACTCCACCCACCTGCACTCAGTGGCGCACCTTGACGACCACCTACGCCGAGCGTCGGGTATTGTAGGCACACCTCCCTCGGCTTGCCTCGTTCCCCCTGGCAGAAGACATCGGCAAGGGATTTTAAATCGACTCCCTGTAAAATGGACGCGTGTGCCTGTGTATGCGGTGGCTTTAATTACAGCTGTGCTTTGCAGACGAATTTGAGAATGTTATTTATGAATATTTTATTTGCGTTATTTTATTGTCAAAGAAGATTAAAATCTTTTATTTAAAACAATGGTGGAACGAGTAACGTGTAATGCAGGGATTTAATAGAAATTTGTACAATTTTTTTCTAATTTTTTTTTTTATATAAAATTAGTGTATACATTTTTATCATTCTGTTTAAAAGTGTACAATTATAATTTAACAGTGGCGAATAATTGTTTCATTATTGTCGAATCGAATTAAATGATAAATGTACAAATCAATTGATTTAATTTCTACAGTATACACATTGAAGGAATTCGATTAACTAAATTGAATATAAAATCCTTGTTTATTCTACAAATAAAGCAAACGTCGGAAGTCAAAGTAACTTTTGTAATGCAAACATCCAAGCGGCACGTTATAAACAATATGACAGTGTACTTAGACTTGTAAGACGCGTCCGAGGGATGATAATTTGAGATACGTGTAGGATTCATTGTTGATCCGGACCTCCAGGCAATAATCCTTCGAAACTATTAGGTAAACCGATGGACGCTGCAAGCCTCGGGGAAAAAAATTTACGGGCTTCCTCCCTCCGCCTTTCAGCGAGAGGCAATTTCTAATCCTAATTAACGATCAACAAATTCTTAGCGAGTGGCGGGGATTCGAGGCTCGTCAGCACGAATTCGCCGGGAACGATGCATCCCCCGACGGGCGTGTATCTAACTTCTTAATACGCAATATATTTCCATAGATTCGCGTTGATTGTACCTTCCAAAGTGTTACCCGAAGTTGTTAAGATGGAAAGGGGGAGTTTTATTGCGGAAGATACGCGCCAATTATATAAACAATTTGGCCGCGATGCATATCTCCGCGCTACACTCTAACTGATTGGACCGAGGGAAATTGTC
The DNA here is from genome assembly GCA_018906775.1 of Sycophila sp. Sp_5. Classification (NCBI taxonomy): domain Eukaryota; kingdom Metazoa; phylum Arthropoda; class Insecta; order Hymenoptera; family Eurytomidae; genus Sycophila; species Sycophila sp. Sp_5. The sequence continues at coordinate 6,156,465 of JACCID010000004.1, forward strand.
ATTTCTCATGCTTTCTTATAGGGGGGTAGATGTTAACGGGAAATTCTGTTGATTGTTGTCTAAACTTTTCCTCGATTAATGTATGCGTTGTTGAATGTAATGCTTTGAAAATATTGTTTATTTATCTTGAAACTTGCGGGAAATTATAACGAACGAATGATTTAATTATTTTTAGAGAAAATGACGTTTAGAGTGTATATATGTTATGCAAAAAATACTGGAAAATAAAGTGAACCTGCATTGTAACTATAGCTTTGTGTAGTTTTGATCCGTCGCATTACTATCTTATTAATTTATGTAATAAAACAAGAAAAAATACTTAACGAGTATAACATTTTTTGTATACTTTAATGAGTATAAAAAAAGCTTTGCATTCATTAAAAGAGCGAAAAAAACGGAAAAATTATATCACGAAAACGGAATTCATGCAGGATTCATATAACTTTCCGCCGTTTTGTTTTGTACTATTTTGTATCTCAGGGACAGATTCAACGAATAAAACTTTTTATAAGAAATATATAGTATAAAATTGACTAGACTTTGTAGTAAAATTTAGTAACATTTTACTATTCTTTTTATTCTCGAGTCTGTCCCTGCGTTCCAAAGTATTATACTAATTTTTACTAAATGTTTCTCTCCCTATAGATAAATAATAATAAAAAATAAATAAATAAAATAATAAATTGTCGAATAAAGTGTGGCTCAAGTGCTTCAATGAACGAAACAGCACAAAACAATCCATCCGAACTCGGCGGAAAAAAAAGAAGAAATTGGAGTGACACGTCCAAGTCCAGAGGGTAAGCGTGCAGCCCTTGCCACTCTCCGCTCGAGAGGACACGCGCAGCTCGCCTCGAGGGAGTTTGCGGATTAATCGTTAAGTTTCGCGGCGAAGTCCCGTCGAGTCGCTTCGCATTTGCCGCAAGGCTCGCCACGCGCGGATTAGCCCTTGAAGGGGGAAGGGGGGAGGACACAATAATCAGCCGCATCTCGCGCGGCGTCTGTAAGTATATAGAGACGTTATAACTGCGCCGTGGATAGGAGAGGAGAAAAACATCCCCGGCGCCTCTGCGCGCGCAGCGTCGCCACGGGGTCGAACAAAAGGTGCCTACTCGCGGCCGAGGGTGGAACGTCTAACGCAGCCGATTTACGCTTCCGATAGGCGCGGAGGGAAGGGCTCGGCACTTTGGATATAAAAATCACGGAGAGGAGAGGAAAAAAAATTGTGTTGTATGGGAAAAGCGGCGGATGGTTTTTCCTCGGGGTGGTGGGGGGGAGAAGGGGGGAGATCTCGAGGTCCCTCGGCCCATTATCAGGGAAATCTTCATTTGCTTTAGGGCTGTTTGTGAAACATTACCTCAGCCATTTTCAGATTGAATTGTATTGCTCGAGCAGGGAGGGGAGGGCCGGAACGACAATAAAACTTTTATTTTTCATCCCCCCCGCTCTGATGTGGCCGCGCGGCCGCGATGACCCACGCGTTTCTTATTCATCCGCTTCGAGGTCGGACGGCACGCGAGGCTTCTTAGAGCTTCTTTTCTATTTTTTTTACTGGCTGTTTCGGTGAAGGAAAAGTAGATGGATATACACCGTGCAAAGGCAGATAGATATGTAGGCGCGCTTCTAAGGGGGAGAAATACATCTCATTTTTCTGAAACTCAGAAAAGCTTTTTTCATTTTTTTTTTGTAAAGAAGACAGGCACTTTTCGTATTCTTTTATCGAAGTAAAAGTCCATTTTTTATTATTTGTGTAACGAAGAGAAGCTCCTTTCGAACTTTTTAAAACGAAAATTAGCGAAATATTAAAAAGTGATCGTGAAAAGTGCTTTTTTGAATTGACCGCGGAAAAAGCTCGATTTGAATGTAAAGTGCCTTACTTCTTTACCGTAAGAAATTTTATTGTTTTATTGCATATGCATACGGACAGTTTTCGCAGATGAATCGATCAAAAATCCTTATTTTTTTCGACACGTAGAAGTGACGATACGTCGAAACAAAAAGAAACGCGTCTCGTGAAAAATTCCGACTCATCGAGGCTTTCATCTGGACGAAAGTAGGAAGGGCGATCCCCGACGAAATAGAAAAAAAAAGTGCGAGTAAGAGAGAAACAGCATAAAAGTCTCTAAGAGAAAGACAAAAGGAGGCCGAGTTAGAAATTGCGCGATAAGCCGTATATAAATTGATAGAAAAAAAAAACAGAATCACCTTAAAAAAAGGAAATTCTCCTTCTTCATAAGTTAAGAGTTTCTCCTTGAAAGGGAGAACTCCTAAAGAGGACTCCTTAACGAACAAGGAAATTCTCCTTAACGAATAATGAAATTCTCCTTTTTCTAGGAAATTCTCCATTTTCTAGGAAATTCTCCCTTTTCGTTTATGAGTTTCGCCTTGTTCATTTAAGAGTTTCTCCTTTTTATAAAAAAAGATAATTTCTTAAAAGTTTTTAGGAGAATTTCTAACCGAAAAAGGAGAAACTCCTTAACGAACAAGGAAATCCCCCTTATCGAAAAAAGAAATTCTCCATTTTTCTAGGATATTCTCCTTTTTATATATATAAAAAAAAGAGAGTTTCCTATAAGTTTGTAGGAGAATCTTCTAAACGAAAAAAGAAATTCTCTCTTTTCTAGGAGATTCTCCTTTTTCTAGATCTTATAGGAGTTTCACAGTCTTACAGGTTTTTAGGAGAATCCTCCTTAGGAATCCTTAGGAGAATCTCCTTTTTTCTATCAGTGTGTCTATATATACATGGAGGAGAGCGCGGAAGAGAAAAGCTCAAGAGGGCACAGAGTGTAGGTGGAGAGAAGGAGCCGGTTGTCGGGCGGTAGGCGGTTATCGGGCGTAAATAATGCCCGCGCGACGCCGGATTGATAAAGATTAAAGGTAAGAGGGAGGTGGCGACGCGGCGGCGCCGTTGGCGCGCGCACAATGCGCCCCGCGCGCGGGGGGAGACCGGCACGAGCGGCGTCGCTGGGGCGCCCACCTATACGAGGGGTCGTTTGGACTTTAGGCGACAGAAGTCACCCGGCGAAACGAAGCGTGGCCCGGGCCGCCTGACGCCGACACGTAGCACGCGCCCAAGGACCGAGGGGGATGATGTCATATAGGGGTTCGCTACGCTCGACATCCGACACACTCATCCCGCGGACTCCCCACGGTGGACCGGAGTCCGCCTGGTATAGGTGCTGGATCGGCTCGACTACTTTTGCGCGGGTCTTCTCTTCTTTCGTCTTTTTTTTTTTTTTTTTGGTGGGCGCCGCGGTGATTGGCACGCGTAAAGAGATTAGCGGTGGGGCTGCCAGATGACACCCCTTTTTTTTTTATTTTAAATCGCGGAGGGTGGGGTTCTTTCTGTGTGAGAGGCGAGGAATTAATGAGATTTTATACGGGTGATTAGTGAGCGAAGGTCTTTTTTAATTGGACGTACTTCGGCGACGTTTTTGATCGAGGGCAATTTTTTGTTCTTTCGGAGCTTGCGAGAGAGTTCGGAAAAGGCGCTGAGCTTTTGAGCAGTTCTGAGTGTAACTTAATCATTCGGCATGTTTGTTTATTAAGAATTCAATGGACTTAATAGTCCTTAATACAAATTTATACAAAACGTAATTTCTACTAGAAATTTCTCTCCGTGTACAAATATATAAAAGCTAATATTTATTAGTAGGAAAATTCTATAAGATTTTCTTCATATATTAATTCTTTAAAAACAGTGTGCAACATACGAATAATTTTTTTTTTTTTATATAAAAGAAATAAATTTAAATAGTATCTAGCAAAATTATCTGCGCGTCCATTGAAGCCCAAAAATTTCCTCGCATCTTATCAATTTAATTTATCAGCTTACAGTGGAATGTCATTATACGCCATCATTGAGCGTGGAAAACAAAGCTCATTTAAAGCACAGTTAAGCGCGTTTCAGTACACAGCATCTTTAGCCGTGACAGTGGGGGGGGGGGGGGGGTGCGGTGCTCGCGTCAGGCTTAGGAAGAATGTGGAGATGTCTCCATTTGAGGAATCCGCAGAATAATTGAATATCTCGAGGGCTGCCTCGGGCGCCGGACGATTGTTCGCAGGTTGCACGGAAATTTAAGAAGCTTCTGTGCGTGGCCAAATGGTCGCGCGAATTTGAATGTCGCCCGGAGTAATCGCTAAAGCTTAAATTGCTCATATCCCTTATTTCGGTACAAGGGGGAGCTTAGAGACCCTTCGAGCAGACCTTCGATTCTGCTGATCCTTCCAAAGCACTTTATGGGCCCGCGTAGTGCAATACACTGGATGTGTTATGACCAAATAGAAGTGGCCAGTTTGTCATCTGTCGTGTTTTAAAAATAAGGCTTCTTTTTTAGGTGTGCGCATGAAGAAAATGTTGTGTTCAAGACGACGTAACAATATGAAATGATATTTTTATTTGTTTCTTTGTAACGTATCTTATTTATTACATTAATTACTTTGTAATTACCTTATTGCCTTATTCATTACATTTTTACAAATAAAGTAATGCAAATCCCGAAAACAATTATATCAAACGAAAATATTATAGATGAAAGTTTTGGATACTTATAAAGACATGAAAAATCGAAATTTTTATGAAAGTGTAATTTTGTTCCAAAAAATATTGAAATTAATAATGAATTTCATAATCGTATACCGATACCATCTACAGAATAGAAACGATAATAATGAACATAAAGTAAAATTAAAAAAGGTGCTGAATTATTATATTGCTGAAAAATTGAAATTGAAATAATGGTTTTAAAATAAAATAAAGGTTGCAAAAATTATTTTCTGGAAATTGACTGAAAGAGTAAATATATTCAATTATATTGCTAAAGTAAATGGGTAAATGAAGTTTTGTATCGTTTGTAGAATTCGTCTCAAAAAATGAATAGATTCAAAGATATCGGTAAATCAAAAGGGTAGACGAATTTAAGCATCGTTTATGAGAAAAAAAGTTCAAAATTATGAATTTCTAGTCATCAACTCAAAAAGTAAAAAGATTTAATTGTATCGCAAAATAAAAAATAAAAATACCTCCTAGTATATATATATATCTTTATATATATATATATTTTTATTATTATATATTTTATATATATAGATGTACATATACGTGACGCAGGCGGCGTCGAGTCAACCCCACGCGCGCCCGAGTCAAGGCCGGGCTTCCCTGAAAGAAGGTGAGAGCAACCCCACTGACGCGGGCGCACGTGGTCCAGCGGGGGAGGGGGGGGGTGGCTCGTACGTGATCATCGGGCGAGTGACGGGGAATGCCGTGGGCCGCTGATACGCTTGACTCGGCGGATTTTGGATTACGTCGCGCCGAGATTTTCTATTAGCGGCGGGGCACTTACGGAGTTATGGATTTCTAATTTTGCTGAGAGCTCGGGGATGGCGCGCGAGGGGTTCTGTACTTTTTTTTCGGAGGGGGTGTTAGGATGGCATTTTTTTTTTGTTTTTATTAAACTGCTCGAATGTACATACACGCTAAATCAGCAGGAATGAAAACTGATTCTATTTGAGTCAAATTTTCAATCTAATTTTATAGTGAAATTGACTCCCTAGATGGAGTGCAATAGAGCGATTTTTTGACTCTTGACTAAGTAGAGCGAAAGGTTGGAAATTAATCAGTAATATGTTTTACTCTACCTTAGAGTAAATTTAAATGACTCTATTCATGTAGAGTCAAATTTGATGCTATTGAAGTCAAATTTAACTCCATAAGTGGTTTCACTATAAACTAATAGTGAAATTAGACTCCAACCATTTTAGCATGTATTACTATTATTGTTGTATTAATAAAGTTGGCCGTGGATGGTGTGATCAAGTTTGGAGCAAATTGTAAAAAGTATACCGAAGGAGAATAGCTGCAATTTTTAGTCTAGCCGAGGATAATTTTTACCTGAAAAAGTAGTCATTGGATAGCTTGCAAGCTCTGCGACGTTTATTGGAAAATTATCGAAATGTTTACCTGAATTGTGTTTAGTTTATGAAGCTTTTTAATTTGTCCAAGTAAAACTCCGTGATTTTCTTACACGAAAGGCTCCGTAAGTCTCTAATCTCAAGTAAAGCTTTAACAATTTTTTGGAATAAAGCTCCGCAACTCTATAAATTACCACAACTTTTACAAAGCTTTTTTCTCTGTTAATTCCTACAAATTACATTTTTTCCTTCTAAAACAACCTAACTTTAACAATTAGAACGAGCAAAAACATGATTTGTACAAGCACGGTGAAAAAAAAAGCATAAATCATGCGCGAAAGTCACCTCTACGAGATCCGCGCTCATAAATTCGCTCGACTACGTCTTCGAAAAAAAAAAGGAAGAAAACGTGGGAGATTCCGGAAAAGCAGAAAGTGGCAATCAGAACTTATCCCGCGCTCCTCCTCCTCAAAAGGAAAGGAACCTCAACTCAAAAAAAAAAAAAAAAAAAAACTTCGTACATCGAAGCACGCGCTAAAGGCTACGGGATGACTCAGGGTGGGAGTTGGTCGGCGGCGCGTCGGAAGAAGGAGTCGCAGGCACAATGGAAGAGCGACTCGTGCGGGGAAGCAAAGGTGACCCCCCGAGAGCGGCGCAAGCGCGCACCGGAAGGACGCACGCGCTCCGGAACCCCATCGGCCGAGCGGGTCCAGCGAGTATTTTTTTTTCTCTTCTGCGCCTCCTCGAGCGGCTTTGATGGACGACGGGGGGACCTCCCATTCTTCCGCGAGCGGCAAACTAAGCGCGCGGCACTGCGCTCAGCTCCACAAGGGGGTGAAGTTCTTCGCTCTTCTTCCTCCGCCTCCTTCTCTATTTTTTTTTCTTTTTTTTTACGATGTTATTGTTTTTCTTGCCGATGGTCGGGCTAAAAAGCAGGGCCTATATCGATTAACTCCCTCGGTTTTGCCTTATGGGATAGAAAGTAGGTCGACGTGTGCAGAGGACGAGGAAGTGCAGCAATATTTTCGCTCTGCCCCGTCAACCCTTGGCACTTTTCGCTTTATCACCGTTACGATTTGTTGTGTACGAATAAGCGGATGCCCATTATGGTGGATTGTCTCCATTAAGGCGGGCCACGTGGATCTTATACAATCGAGCGCATTATCGTTTTAGGACGTCGATATATGCGTAAGTGATTGCAAAAACATTGCAATTGAATAAGCGTCGTGATATTTGTCGTTGTAACTGTTACGATGAGATTTCGAATGAAAATATTTTTTATCTTTTCGATGATTACTCTTTAATTTATTTATTTATTTATTTAATATAAGTTTAACGGACTATGAGTCGTTAATTACAAACTATGTAGCTTAATCTAGAGATAATATAGACAATATATAAAATAATGTTTAATCATACCGACGATGAACGTCAAAATACGAGCACAATTTTGCACGAATGTGTAAAGAAAACCTTAAACTTTAAAATTATGTTATAATTATAGCGATTATACCCTTTATAAACGAATGCACTTATTTAAATTTAAAAGTCTTTCACTTATTCGATATTCGGAACATTTTTCACTTCGAATAAATGCATATACACTTATTCATGAACATATACATACAGATTGATATATTATCTCTTTAATCATCTACTAAAAAAATCCTACTCTTACATACCTACACTAAAATTACTCTAAATTTTCTTAAAAAAAAAAAACGAAAAAAAAAATCGTACAAAATTTAAAAGTCCATAAAAAATAATCCTCGCTAATTTATCCAGCGCTTAATATTTTAAAGCTAACAATGAAACGCTAGATGCAATTCCCTCGCGAGCGTCTCGAAAAATACCTTTGTTAGCCGCTCTCGACGCAAGTCGCTGATACACGAAACAAGATCGCGGCCCCGGCCGTTCAATTGCGCAATGAAGCCCGATGAATTTCCTAAATTGGTGTCAACTAGCTCGAAAAGCAAGCCGCTTACGTAAAGGCGAGATTACGAATCCGAACCGAGCAAGAGAGAGAGAGATAGAGAGAGAGAGAGAGAGAGAGAAGAGGGCGGTAGCGAAAAAGCACGAGTCATCGTCAGAAGCACAGAAACGCAAGAAACAAGAGTGAGAGAGAGAAAAGGATGGGGAGACTTTAGTAGAGCATGTAGCAGGGTCCTCGATCGTCGGAGAGCGAAAAGCTCTCCTATCCATCCAGCGGTGCGTTGTAACCCGAACCGTGCGAGTGTCGGGCCAAACGACGTCCTCGGCTCTTCTCACGAGCGCCGCCGGCCGCACTTTGATATCCCGGCTGATTGACCTCGCGGACAATTTGAAAGAATTGCCGGGCGCTGCCGCTGCTCCACGTCTGACTCATCGCCGCCTCGTCTCCCGGGCGGAATCGCGTTATATACGTGGCCGCTGCACGCGCGCACCGAGAGCGTCTCTGCCTATTTGCTATGTCGACTTGAGTACGGCGAGAGAAATGCTTTGGAAAAATTAGTATCCAGTCTGGGAGCGGAGACACACACTGCGTTTAGTGAAAAAATTACTATTTTGTATGATAAATTTTAGTAGAACTCTAGTAAAATGTACTCTCTAGGTTGATTATAGTGGAAATTCCACTAATCAATAGTACAATTAAACTATTGAATAGTAAGAAAGTGTAGTTAATTAGTAAAAAACACTTTTACATTAGTGGAAATAAAGATAAAAATAAAAGAATATTTATTTTGTGATTTTTCACTAATTGAAATAGAAATTTTACGAAAAAATGTAGGAAGGAAAATTTATAATACAGAATAGAATATTTTTTTTTCACTAATGAAGTCTGTGCCATCTTAAAATTGAATTGCTGAATTTTTTTTTAAATTAGTGGAAGATGACTCCACTAATGCATAAATTGTTAAAGCTCTTTCCTTATTTTCAGGGAAAATTCCACTAATTATAGCAGTTTTTCACTAATTCAACTTCACATAGTGACTTCCTTTCCCAGACTGGCTAAGTATAATTTTTATTAGAATAACAGCGGATTTTCTAAATATTCTCTCGGTGTAAGAGGCAGCTCTACTCTCTAAATTTGAACCAGTGAAAATTAAACGCGTTTGCCACGTGAAAATCTTTTTCACTCGTGAATATGTTAATTTCAGTTATTAACTAGTGAATAATCACTGAGAACTTTTAAGAAAGTATATATTATTTTCTTTTGTAATATATTCTCGGGTTGTTTTAACTCGATAAATGCATTCAAATCAGAGAATATAATTAGAAAATAATACCCTCAGGGCTTTTTGTGCACCCACGACGTCTCGGAGCTTTCGATCGAGGAATTTTCTGTGATGCTTATTGATCCGCGAAAGGCGCGGGATTGAATTTCGAATCGAGGGATAGCTGCACTGTTTGCTGGACGAGAGAAAAAAAAAGGAGCGATAAAGCGGCGGAGGAGTTAAGTATACGCTTTTCGGGGAAGGGAAATTGTGCAAGACAGATTAAGCGCTCTGCTGTTTGATGACGGGGGAAAAAGTTATCTGCGCTTTAGAATCGAGCTCGATAAACGTTGAATAACGAAAGGCTACCGTAGGAGCTCCGGGGGACCTTTGTACTAAGAGCTTTGGAAATTTCTATTCGCCCGTACGTTTCTTTTATACAGCGACTTCGATTGTACTGTCATTAATAATTAATAAGTTTCTGTTGACATGTAGGGCTTGATGATTTTGAAATGTGGGAATAATTTTTAAGAAAAAAAAACTTTGGCAAAGAAAGTCTTACTATAAATAAAGTTTCATTAATTTTTTCCTACACTGAGAGAAAAAAATTAAGAAAAATTGCTATTGTAGTTAAGAAAGGAGTATTAATTTTTTGTAGTATTAAAGTTTTGCAAATTAATTTGAAAAACTTTGAATATTCGAAAAGCTTTACAACTTTGTAGGATAAATTATTCAGAAAAAGCTAAGTACACACATTTACTTAAATATTTATACGAAAATCTCCGTAATTTTTCAACAAAAAAAAATTACTTGTTAATTCACTCAGTATACTTTTAGATAAAAAAGCTTTTAAACTTTCTTTTACGTTGAGCTTCCAAAAAAATTTTGATCTCACAGGCAGATTCCTTTACTTACATTTCCATGTTTTTAAAACGCATCTTCGTAAGCAAAATAGCTGGAATTGTTTTCGAGTGTTAAAGCAGATCGGTGAAATCGCATCGGGAACTGGTTAATAGTCGAGTCTCCGAATGTATTTCGAGACAGGATGCAAAGCTTCCAGCATTGTTTGCAAATGTACGGGCGCACCATAGATTACACGCAGACAATCAATGTAATAATTTCCACTCGGTGTGCGTTGGACAAGAACCTCGGAGATTCTATTCAGCGCTCGGAGCCTCGGGCAAAGGGTCGGGATCATGGCGCCCCACGGCTCTCATCTACGCCGGTTCTATATAAGACTTCTCGGATGAACAACCAGGCTACCTTCTGCTCTTTCTCTCTTTGTCTCTCTCTCTCACTCGGTGAGCTTCGCCCTTTATTTCTCATCGGTTTAATCACTGACTTGTATTTCGTGCGTTTTATTAACATTCTCGGATAAAGCTTTTAAATTTTTTTCCCTACGTCGATTAAGGGGGTCTGAAAGTCAATTACAAATTCAAATTTCGCGCCATAATGTAGCAGATGAAAAAACAATACTGCGGCCTCCGTTAGGTAATGATCTATCATTTTATAAAGTTCCGAGTTTTATATATTTTTTTAATTTTTTATTCTATTTTTTTATATATAAATGTTATAGTTATACAAGCATCTGACGATAGTCACGCTCGACGAACCTGCGAGGCAAAAAGAGGCACGAAGCAGAGGCAAAAACAGAAGTGATGGTATATTATTTAAAGCGCGCGGATGGCGCATTAGACATCCAGCGAAACGTCTGTACGTAAGTATAAGTATAATGGAGAGGCTGAAAGAGCGAGGCGAGGCCTACGGTCGCGCGCGTATTTTTTAATTAATTAATAAGCCACAATCGATCCAATTAGGCGTGGAACGCGAGCCTATTTCGCTCGCTGCCATATTTTTCCCTCCGCGTACAGCAAGAAAGATAAAAATCTTAACTCGCGTCGTTTAACCGCACCGAGCACGTGTTCATTCCTCACTCTCCCGCATCTGTGTCCGTATATCTCCTCCTTCTGCATACGTACATTCATACATACGTGAATTCCTATATTCGTATATAACATGTATGTACAGTGATAATACATACATACACACACATATATATACATAAATTCCTACTTTACTCAAATTTACCGTTTTACTCAAATTTTCTTCCAATTTAACAGAGTCTGTATATTTATAACTTAGATTATACATTTTTAAATACGTTTTAAAATTTGTATACATTTATTTAATAAGTAAACGTACATATATTATTATTATGCTTATTAACTACTAGTTTATACAAAATTTGCAAAGCTTTATATTTCATTTACTTACGTTTCTAATTTTTTCTTTTATGGTCTGCGTTTGTCTGTAGATGTACTTATATATACACGTACATTCATACTATATATATACATGCATATAAAATATAACGTGAGTGAATTGGCTCGAGTAGAAAGCTGAGTATACGCGAGCAAACGTACAATGTATACGATATAAGTACTATATATATATACATCTCCTTTCGCTCGTTGAATGTATATATATATGTACATATGAGCGACGTCGAGTTGCCGGGGGCATCGAGCCGACGAGCGTGCGAAGCGCCTACGGTGAAGATCCTTAATTAAACAATTACACCTAAATTGAGCGAAGGCTCACGGGCTGCGCCCGCATGCCGGCCGGCTTTCCTCCTCCCGCTGCCGGCTTATACGTACGTACGTGTACCTATACGAGCCCGCGTCAATTTAACTCGTTGACGCTGCCCCCCTCCCCTCCCCCTAGAAAGGTATCATCGCCCTGCATTATGCTACTTGTTTTTGTACACACCAGGAAAGGTGGAATTTATTTAATTGATTTGGAGTTTTAAAAAATGTTTTCTTCCTTGCGAATGAAATTTTGTACTCGGTTCACTTTTTCATAGCTTTGTATAGAATTTAATTTTTTTTACATATAAATGTGTGTGTGTGTGTGTGTTTTTACTACAGATAGTAATGAAATAATTATACTACTTATATTCAAAAGTTGGGAGGAGAAAAATATTTTCTTGAGCTCTTTTTAATTGAGTAGGACAATTATTGGGTGCGAGGGTGTGTATTCATTAATTAGTGCCGTGTTTAGTGCGCAACACTGTTCTCGGAAGAAGATAAACGTAAATTAACGCAGATGCGAGGCAACGTCATTTACGCAAAAAAAAACTCGCTATAATCGCAATATAAAAATTCGACTTAAACTTCACTTTAAAATCTTGGCTTCGTTTAAGTGAAAATTTACTGCCGCTTTATCAAAAAATTGACGATCCGGTGAAAAAAAAAAGATTAGTTTCGAATTGGTGTACAAAAGGCGCGGGTACAGGAGGAAAGAAGTTCTATATATATACGAGCGCGCGCAGCGGTCGTGGTGTGTGCGGCCGTTAATAGGAGCCCATTGCCCCCATCTGAGCACGTCTGTCCCGTCAGGTATTTCATTCCGGCAATTTCAGTGGATATTTTTTCTGATCTCGATCTTGATTGACTCAATGCCTTTCATTTACGATTGGCGAGAGGGTGAATTTGTTCAATTTGATGCTGGTTCCAGCCCACATATGTGGCCATTCTTTCTCCGGGCAACGCGCGCTTCGGCCCAAAAAATTTTCAACGATGCTTCAAAAACATTACCGGATTAATCGACCTTCTGTTACACTTTCTCTTTCTTGTTCGGTTTTTACTTTAATCGTCGTGCCTCATTCATTAAATCGAACCAACGCAGACGTTGTTTTTATTTAATTTGTTTCCGGTGGTGATTCATTAACGATTTATTGGAAAAATCCGTATATTTGAGATGAAAAATAAATGATCGAGTTCAGTTTTAGCATGAATAGATATGAGGAACATGTCCAGCTTGCATAACGTTCTATTTATTTATTGAATGATTTATTGTATTAATATTCTTCGTTCAAGCGAAAAATTAAATTAAAGAGCGACAGCAAAGTATTTAATAAAATAAAAATACACTTTTTTCCATTTTCATTTTATTACTTCATATTTTTTTTTAACGCAAATACAAATTTTATCATTTATAGCATAAATACAGATTACATTATTTATATCGGGCAAAAAATTATCACAACGTTTAGGATCTCGTAAAAAGAGCGATATCTTCTATCCGCACGTACACCCAAATCACTCACACGTACATTACAATAACTTGATCTCGCTTAAATACAAATAAAAGCTCCCAAAATCACCTTGGTAACGAGAAAAAATTATTCCCCGTCACCGTAACGCCGCATTTAAAAAATCCACCTCGATAAAAAAAATGTAAATCCAAATCAATTACGAAGCGTACACCGCCCCCGGGAACACACGGAATCAGCGAGACGCGCGGGGTCAATTCAATTCGATCGCATTACCGGAATGACTAAAAGCATCCATAAAAAAATGGGCGTCGTGTGCAGTCGGAAAAAAGGGGCCATTTTCATCCCCATAACGTTTGTCCCCCCGAGTCGCAATAAAAGGCGAAGAAGGCACGCGGACGACTGCAGACGCGGAGATACGAGGAGGAGAGCGCGCGCAGCGTCCGAAGGGGGTGCCAAGGTAAGGGTGCGGTGGACTGCCGGAGGCTTTCTCTCTCACTCTGCCCGACGGCCTCGAAATTGCTTCCCTCGGACCAGAGAAAGGGACGGTACGTGCCCGACGTCGGAGGTGGCCGTGCGCGCCACGTGGCCCGCGGCCGCCGCAACCTCAACGTGATATATATATATATATATACACATTTAGATGTCTGTATATGTATATAAATGTGTGTATTATAGATATTATAGATAGTTATTAAAAATAAACTTAAAAATTTTATTATATCAATGTTAAAATCTTGGGAATTATATGATATACTGTTATTATAGAGTAATTCTAACTAAGGTATTAACTTTTGCTATACCGTGATTAATTAAACATTTATCTGGGGAATTAAATTTAAGTTAATCATTGAGTTATTTTTTGTAACCAGATTAATATTAACTCTTTAAGTAGGTGCAATTTTTTTCTGGTTAATAAATTCAAAACTCAAAATTCAAATGTCTGTATATACGTATATAAATGCGTGCATGTATAGATATATATTGATATGGATAAATAGGAGTGTATAGATAGATGAAGCGGTGCGGGCTGCCGCCATAGTGGAGAAGGAATATTTATTAGGGCCCGGTCGTTGTGCGATAAATTCCTTCCGCTGTTGCTCCGTGAGAATGGAAAAATTACCGGGGGAGGTGAGAAGGACGGGAGATCGATTGTTTGGCCCTTTTTGAAGAAGCTAATGAGGCTTGAGCTTTATGGGATCTTCTTTTTTCCGGAATTGGATATATAAAGTGATAGAGATTTTATTTATTTATGTATACGAGGGGGCGAGCGACGTTTCTAGAGGCTACAACGCCTTTAAATTGCAAAATAAAAGAAGAAATTTTTCAGAAAAAGTTTAGAGAAAAATGTAGACAAATTTTTAGAAACAAATAACTAATTTATTGATTAATTTTTTTATTAATTTTAACATAATTGGATTGTAATTTTTTTTTCTACATATTCATAATGAAATCCCTTTGTTCATAACAGAACCAACATACTTTTACACTTTTACACTTTTTAGTAAATTGTTTTATTTGTTTAATCTGCCCTTGCATCACAAAATAGTACAGTAATCTTTACAACAACTTTTCTCTTCGTGTACAAAATGCGTATAATACTCGCACGAATGATGCATATACAGTTTTACGTCCGAAAAGCTTGCACATAAATATTACCGAAAAACAATAAAAATTCTTTATCAGGCGTACAACCCAAGCCGATACAAACAAAGTAAACAACTCTCCTTAAAAAAAAAAGAAAACAGAAAAAAGAAGATAAAGCTCCGATACACAGGCGCAATGAGATCTCATCAGCATAATCGTCTGTTTAAACAACCGAAAAAAGCGGTGCTTTTCCATCAAAGCTCCATCGAGCCTCCGCTCTAATCCCCCCCCCCCTCCCCTTACCGGCGCTTTCCGCCGACCTCGCAGCGTCCACCCGACGAATCTCGCCTCGGGATAAAGGTGAATGACTCCGGTAGCGGTGCTCGCGTGCCTGAAAGGCGCGCACCCCCTTGCACGCTTCATCCCCTCCCCCCTCCCCTCCGATAATGCGCGCGGCAGTCACGGCTCACGTAGAAGTGACGCGCGCGCGCGCATATGCGGCCGCGACTGTTCAAACAAGGGAGGCACGAGGGGGTGGCCGCACCGGAGGGGGAGACTCGGACCGAAATCGGGTCTGGCCATTGTGCTCAGGTGTGAGGCGCGAGCTTTTAGGTAGAGACGCGGGGGACCCTGCTGGATTTGCACACGCGGCACGAGGCTGCGCGGGGGGGGGGGGGGCGACGACAAAGGGATGTAACAGATTGGAAGCCATTCAGTCGTCCCGACGGAGCGACGCTCTGTCTTTTCTTCCGCTTCGATCGATCGGCCGGAGCGACCGGGCGCGCGTATACGCGAGTCCGGGTGAGTTTAAGGGATGGAGACGGTGCATTCTCGCTCGCGAGTTGATTCTTTTTGTTTTTTATGTTTGTACACTGATAGAAAAGATCCTTTGATCCAATTAATATAAAGCCGTGCGCATTTAGAATACAATCTAAAGGTGTAGGTATTAGATATAATGAAATGGTGCGTTAACTATTAAGCCATCCACGGGATTTTCGTTGTTAAAGATGAGCGCGCATTAACCATTAAGAAATGTTTCTTTAATGCTAATGCATCAATTTCTTTATTTGAAATTATTTTTTAAACCCACGAAGACTTGGTTAAGAATCTTTCTGTCGGTGTTAGGAATTTTCATTCGGCTTTTGAGCATTTCGCTTAATATTTTCCCAGGTGCTTTTATAGTAATGCACAAGTAGACTTTCCTGTTAATTAGAAAATTAAGAGGAAAACGTGTTATAAATTATTTATATACGCAGCAGGCACTTAATTTTATTATTAATATTGTGGAAATATTACAACCACTCAAAGCACGCGAGAATGACACACGACAGTTCCCACACGAGGCAGAATTTCTTCTGCGCCTTCGAATCAAGCCAACATCTCCCCTACTGCACGCTAAATTTATGATTCATCTCATTTCAGAATTCCGAATAATCCGCAAAAACGCCATTCCCCTGTCGATATAAGTCTCTCTTATAAAAAAAAAAGTACTAATTAAATTTATCACACTGAAATTTCCTTCGTTCTAAAAATGAATATGTGAAATTCACATCGAATAAGTGAATGTACATTAAATTCTACGTGATAAGTCGTACACGTGAAATTTTAGAACGTTCCAACCACCTCGCAGTTATAAACAGCTTTCTTCTAAATTTCTATTTATTCAAGTATTAAAATTTAATACTACGCACTGATATTTCGAAACAATTGTACTAGTTTCTCGTAAATTTTACAGTAAATCCAATAAATAATTTTGCTGTAGATCTTAAAGAAGTTCTCTTTTAAAAGTATTTAATGAATCTCTTTAAAAAATCTCTTTTAAACGTATTTAATGAATTTCTATAAAAAAATCTCAAATGTATTTAAAAAAAAAATACTATATACGCAGAAAAATGTTTAGTAAAATTTACAGACGCAGTAAATAAGCTTCGTTTATAAAAAATTAATTAAACGTAGTCATACAAAAGTTACTCGCACAGTAACAAAATTATGCTTAAATCTTTTAAGCCATTTTTACTTACTTGAATAAGCGAAACACATAAAGCGTCAAGTATACATTGCTTAAATATTTAAACAAGTTTTATTTAAGTACAAAAATCATTATTTTTTACTGAAAGCCTTTAATAAAATTCAACTGACAACTTTCCACCCCTCACGTAAAATAAAATAGTGTTAAAGCTAAAATAATCCCAACGAAAGGAAGCTTCCTTCAGGCTGCGCACACGGAGTCGCCTCGCGAGGCTTGTAAATTTTATTTAAGTACAAAAATCATTATTTTTTACTGAAAACCTTTAATAAAATTCAACTGACGACTTTTCACCCCTACGCGTAAAATAAAATAGTGCTAAAACTAAAATAATCCCAACGGAAGGAAGCCTCCTTGAGGCTGCGCGAGGCTTGCAAACGGCAAGGCCGAGCGACTGGCAGGAGTTTAACGAGCGTCGCATCCGCCCGTTGCGAGTGCGAAGGTGAACGAATCGGGGGATGCTCACCCCCGCGGCGCGCGTTCGCCACGCCGGTGACGCGCTCCCGTGCCTTTTCCACCCTCCGGAGCCGCGCGGCGGAGGGGGTTGACTCATCCCCGCGCCACCCCTGCGACGAGCCATTCCGGTTTGACGAAGGACCGCGTCTCTGGATGCATCTCGTTATGCGTGCGGATGACTCGTCGCTCTCCGGCGTTTGACTCTGCGAGAGCACCGAGGACTGATGAAAATGTATAGGACGCGACGCGTCGACGCTCGGAGATTATCAGTGATTTAGCGGGCGCTTGGATGCTGCGATAAGCGCTGGGTTCGACTGGGAGGGCGTAATTTTTTTTAGATTTATGGGGTATCGATGGGTGGCGGGGTTCGTTAGGTGATTGTTGGTATCGGTGGGAATCGAGTGGAGTACTTTTAACGAGGACGTAAAGAAAACTTCAAAAATTGCTTTTTTTATAATAATTTGTTCTTCGCTTATTTTACACAAGAGCTGATCGTTTATAAATCTTAATAAGTAATAAATGTTTGTAGGGGGTTTAAGCCTAATTTTATTTTTATGAAATCATTTTCAGAGTAAAAATTGTAATCTAAAGTGGCTGTTTTATTTAATATTATATTATTGTAAATTAAATTAAGCTTTAATATTATTTCTAAAAAATTCATCTACCGTAACTTATACATGTCCTACTACGACGTTGTAGAACATAAAATTATTTGATTAAGCCACATTCAAAAACTACTTTATAAATTCTTCATTTTTATACTTCATTTATATAGTTACTGAACTTTTTTAACTATTTAGTCAAGTAAAATAAAATCCTGCAGCATTTCACAAACCAGAATCACATAAATCACAAATAATTTACCTCCATAAATTAGCAATAATTTAAGTCCAATCCCGTGAAAATCCACCGAGCGAAGGGTCCTGTAGATTACAACAGATGATTTTTTTAGAAATAAGCATAGCGTAAGATAAAATAAGTTTAGAAACTCCTATGTAGGCTCATTTTGCGAGCAATTGAATATATTTATATATATATATGACATTAAACAACAGTCATTTTACATTGTAACGTTTTTTTAATGAAAAAATGTAGTAAAAAAAAAAAGATTTTAGATATAAACCCTCTTTACTGTTGAATAGTTCACGATTTTATAACTTTGTGCATTTACAACTCTTTCTTTAAATCAACTGACGTGAATGTTTTTCCGGGAAAAAGGACAATTCAATGCGGATATTGTTCCAAAATTTTCGTGTTTTCATTTCCAGCTTTCATTGGCAAAAATCCAAAGGCAAAAAAATATGAAAGTAAATTTCGCATTTGAGCTCTATATTTCATTGAAAGGCTAGCTATCGTGGTATGTCCATTCATAGCGTCAATGCAGACTGTCTAAAAATGACTATATTTTTTAGCAAGAAAAATGACTATATTTTTCTAAAATTTACAGTACAGTAAAAACTAAAAAAAATTATTTGAATTTTGTTTTTTACGTTTTAAATTAATAAATTAAATTTTATTTCACACACTATATACGCGAATATCCACATTTAATCAGTGGGCGTGTTTTCACTCTTTCAAAATGTCACTATTCACATTTAGTATGTGAAACTTCACATTTTCACATCTAGAGAGTGAGATTAAATTTTTGTGAGTGCGAGAAACTCGCCACCTCCAGTGGATTCAAAATAATGCAGTCCTTTCGCAGGGTGAATCAGCTCAATCTCAATTGCACATCCAGTCCGGCCGCTATAAAACGGCGCGTATAGAAACCAGCACGATCCTCCCCTCCCCTCGCCGATACTCCACTTGGGCTTGGCGCAGCCACCCCCTCGCAACTTCGCATTTGTATACGCGCGACCGCGAGCATTAGGCTTCCTGCCCTCCTTCCGGGGCTCGCGCCATCCATATTCAGCGCGGCTCGCCGATTTAAAGGGGTCGCATCGCGGCCAGCGAGCCGATCGGGGGAGAAGTCCGCCCGGAGATAAAGAGATGGATGTAGGACGAGAGAAAGTTGAAAGGCGAAGATTGAAGCAGAAGAATGGCTCGTTTCGTGGGGGTGGCACGGGAAAAGGGGGTGTGCTACTCTCCGTTTCTCTCTTTTACCCTCTTGGATGTAAATATTGGGAGGGATGACTGTTACGCGGTGCTTCGGATTTATATATATACGCCGAGGTATTTATGAAGGAGAGGCTTGGAGTTACGGAGAAAAACAACTGTAATGAATTATCTCGGAGATGAGTGATGTTTCATGGGATAAATATTCATCGGGTGACTTTTCGATTGAAAATCGGGGATTGTATCTGTGATTCTGACGTTTGGAGGGGAGGGGTGGAATCTCTGTTGGGCTTATAATTAATTCGATGAGTGCAGCAGCGCGCGACGCCCGGAATAAGAGGAAATGTAAAGAGTAATAAAATAAATTGCACTGGCTGATAAGTCAATGGGTACGGGCTGCTGTTTGGGAGATAGTAAAAGTAGGTAAGTGAAAGTCATGGCGTCCGAGGTGGTTTTTACGATGTCGGCCTGCCCGGGGAATCTCCGAAACTTTCATTCTTATAAGTGAACATTTTTTTCGGGCGTTCTGAATAAATATAGATTTCGAGATTTACTGCGATTACTCATATTTGGTATAGATGATGATTTAATGCTTTCGTGAATTTTCGTGTAATACTCATTGTGTGATCTTTTTTCTCCGTCTTATTTATTTATTTATTTTTTTAGTTTGACATAATATTCAATTACAAATCCGAGAAACTACATCTACAGATAGATAAATACGGAATGAAAGATTTGCATTGTAAATTTGTTGAAAATGTTACGAGAAAAAAGTCTAGTAAAAATTATACTATTTTGTAATGCAGGGACAGACTCGACAAATAAAACTTTTAAATTTAAGCAAAAAAATTTTACTAGAAAGTACAGTAAAATGAACTATAAGACTTACAGTAAATTTTACAACAAGTCTATCAAATTTTACTATACTTTTAAGTAAAAAAAATATAATAATATTTATGATAGAAGCTTTTATTTGTCGAGTCTGTCTCTGCGTTACAAAATAGTACAGTAATTTTTACTACACTTTTCTCTCTGTGTATAAAATGAATAAAAAAACTTTTTTTCAATTAAATTCACCGTAGCTTAGCGTAGAACATAACTGTGGAATGAATCGTTTGCATTGTAAGTTTATCGAAAATGTTAAAATTGACAAAAACAAAACTTTCGATTAAATTAAGCGTAGTAAGTGTACCGAGGAAACTGAATTTTTCGAAAAGTCACTGTTTACCTTCATTCAATCACTGGCGGAGTGCGTCACTCAAAAAAAGGCGAAAAAGTTAAAATATTCCGTCCAGCACGTGCCGCAATCTAATCTTAATCGCCATGTTGGTCACGTCCCACTGGCAAGAAAAGCGAGAGGAAGACAATGAATTCGATAGGAGCTCGTGGCTCAAATGAGTCCTTTCAAACTCCTAACGAACGGCGATAAGGGACGCTCGAAAGAACGCGACTATCTAAGAAAGAAGAAGCCCGGCGCTGATTAGAATAGCTCACGAGATTAGTCCGCCGGTCCTGTTGTCGCGAGGCGTCGCTCCCCGGGATTACGTCGCCCCCGCACAAAAGGAAGTCGCCCCCGCGCGGTTATTCGGCCCGACACCCCCTCACCTTGAAAAACGCATTGAAAATCGTTTAATTGCGAGCCCCTGGGGGGTGGCTTCTCGCGCACAAAGCGCAAAGGAGATAAAGAAGAGAAGAGGCGGTAGGTACCGGCGCGAAGGCTTTTGGCGCGTATATACACAGAGCCGCGGTCGCATGGACGGCTCCATTCAGCTTATTGCATTACTGGCTTAACGGCGCGCCCATCGTGGGGACGACGCCGCGCCGCTATGCGCACGTGTGCGGATCGCCGTGCGCGTTGCATTTTCCGCTGCGCACCTTTTTTTTTTTATATATACGCTTGTGAATACTTAGATGTATAGGTGAAGGTATACGTACACTAAATACACTGGTAAATAACTGCGTGCACTGGTAGACTGGATTTTAATTATAATCAAAGAAGCAGTGGGAATTTACATACCTGATTTGACCTAGTAACGATTTTACTAGGATAAAAGTCATGAAATTCACTTTTGCCTTTGCTAAAGCAGCGATACTGGCAGAGATAATAATTAAATTCTGTTAGTTTTATGGGATTGTGTCAGTGTGAGCGTTAAAATTTACACGATTTTTTGGGAATTTTTAAAAAGAAAACTACTGCATGGAATTTTCAGAATTTGACTTTTATTGAAAGTCATTTACAGAATTATTTAATGTAAAAGTAAAATTAAATAAAAAAACGAAGAATTCGGAAGCGTCTAAAAAATGACTCCACTGCTGTCACGATTTAGGCTGAAAAAATAGCTAAAAGCAAAAAAAAATGCATTGTATGTAATTGTAATCCAATTTTTTTATTTATATTTTTATTTAATTACAATGACTATAGGATATATAAATATAATAGATACAAATGCATATAACATATAAATAACATTAATTATAAACCCAGCAGACGAAGTAAACTTCCTGTTTGCTGGTCTGGCCTATACAAGAACTAAGACCTTAAAACTCATTACTCGAAAATTAAGAAAAATTCACAATTATATTTGTATATTCTGTACTCTAGTAATAATAAATAATATGCATGTGTGTGTGTATATGAAGGTATAACGTGGACGGTGGGTCCCTTTAAATCGCACGGCGGCTGCGAGCGCTACGGGTGTGTATAACGCGCTATCCGTAGGTGGAGGGTACGATTTGGGGGGGTTGAGGTGCGGGGTGATCCGTTGGTCGCACGCGGCACTTTTCGACGGGCGTGCAATTTCACACGTGATGAATGGCCGGCTAGATGATTTATTTTTCGCGCCCCGGTGCCGAGCGTCCCTCGCGCATAGGTGCAGCTTTATTTACATTTCGTGAGTTGGCTTTGTTGGCGCGGGACTCGGATTTTTACTTGTTTGCTGATGACTTATTTGATGATTAGGTTCTTGACGCTACTTTATCTTAGTAGAGTGGGATTTTGGGAAGCGGTACACTTTTAGGTGATTCACCGATTTTTTTTTTCGCCGGGAAATTGTGTTTGAGGAGGTTGCGCGTTACGCTGAGTTAATAATTGAAAAGTTATTAGACAAATTTACGTTATTTTTTGCATTCACCTTTTTTTTTCAGCGGAGTAATTGTATTTGAGGAAGATTCTCGTTACAATGATAGAAAAGATGCTTTGTCCCAAAGTCAATGTCTTATAAGAAATTTAATTAAATGCCGCCCGGCTTTATATTAAAGACACTGATCGTTGTACTGAATCAATAATCGCGATCGATTTTTACCTAAATTTACGTTATTTTTTACATTCACCTTTTTTCTTTCAGAGGGAAAATATATATTTAAAATTATTAAATCCTATGTTATAAAAATAACATTTTTTTTTTCAGTGTATAACGTCCTTTGAAGTATGAATTTGATAAAGCCGCCAATCGATCGTAAAAATGTTTGTAAAAAAGTGAGTTCAATTGTAAAGGAGTAATCGCCACGAGTCGTCTCGCAAACGTTTAACCAGAATGTACAAATAAAATAAAAATAGAAAGAAAAAATAGTGTTTTAATATCTCTTTCGCAGGCAAAATTCCTGTCTTAGTCCTCTCTAAATCTAAAAATGTGAAATTCACATAGAAAATGTGAAGAGTGACATTTCTTATGTGAAAAATCGTTCACATATTTAGCATGTGAACGACTTTTCACTCGTTAAACGTTACTATTCACATTTTCAGATTTAGAGTGTCGTGAACAAGTATTAGAGCGTGCGAAAACGCTAAATAAAAAAATATTTTCTTTCTCGGCGTTGCAGCGCCACACGCGAAAATTGATGGACTGTACTTTATAAACATTGCAGTTTATCCGATTGCTGTATAACGGACATTACACAAAGGCATACAGCGAGCGTTGAGCCGAGAGTTCATTACTGCAGCCGTGCCCCCGGCGTTCACGCACATCGATCACTATTACGCCGCATGTAAATATAAACCGCACTTGCGCGTGTATTGTGGGCCTCGTGCAGTCTCGACTCGTGCGTATGGATCGCCGAGAGCCGCGCCACGCATATAACGGCGATGGGCGCGATAATACGGAGGAGCGCTTATTACGGTGAAAAGCCACGTTCATCGCGAGCCTTTAATCAGCGCCCCTCCTGTGGGGTGACCATTGTGGCTCGAATTAAAGGATTACCGATTATGAAACGCTTATTGAACGATCTTTGACACTGGGCGGCCTCTATGGAGCCATCCGCTACAGCGACCAGATATATTAAGGGATGGAGAGGATCGTTTCCTATTGTACAAGCGTATTTCTATGGATTTTCAGTGTTAGATTTCGCTGCTCGATTGAATTTCTTCTTCTTTTTTTTATTTGCGTACTTGAAAATATTTTGTATAATGATTTGACTTCTTATACGATTGTGTAGATACTGCCTAAATCCAAATAAGTGAAATTCCACTTATTTTACGTGCATTTATTGGCCAGGTGCGTAAAATAAGTGAATATTTATATTTTGAATAAGTAAAAATGATCGCAAGTAGAATAAGTGAACAATGCACATTATAAATAAATGAATATTTTCGATAAGTGAAAATGCACTTATTGAATAAGTGAATATGAATATTTTATTAATTGGCATTAAATTAATTAAATAATTGAATAATAAATTATTTTGGTAATTTGGATTTTAAATAATTTCAGAATTAGCACAAATACTTTATCCGTCCTTATTGTATATCATTTATTTATGTAAATAAATCATTATGTAATAATATTTCTCAATGGAATTAATTAATCCTTAATAAAAAAATTCCTATAGGAATGTATTTACCGCTGAAAACGTCCATTGGCACTGTCAAAACCGTGCAAATACTTTTTTATGCTTCTTTTTAAATCTGTAAATGTAAAATGTAAATATCCATGTTTAGATAACAAATCAATCCGAGATTTAAATTCTAAATAAAAAAAAAATAAAATAGTTATAATTTGAAAATTGAAAATCTTCCGATTACATTGACTTATTGATTTTACGATTCAGTCACCTCACCTCGTTACATTTGCCAAGGCATTAGTGTCTCTAATTTTTTGTTTAACGAGAAACTGGAGAATGGTGACGCGGGGATAAGAAATAAGGAAGATTTAATATTCGATAAAAAAAAAAGAAAAAAAACGAAATGGTGAATAAAGAAATAAGATCGCGGTAGGATCTGTCGAATAACGAAATAAACAGATCCCTAAGCTACTCGTATTTCAGGATAGAACACACACGATCACCCTGAAAAGTCGCTGCTATTCTCTACGTCAGCGAAGGGCCATGTGCTCCGACCGCTACAACTCACCCTCATGCTTCATTTAGGTACTATATACTTTTAACTGTACCTTACCCGCTTCTCTGTAATAAACCACACTCCTGCTCTGTTTGACCAGGCTGGCAGTTTATTTATTTATTTTTTTTTTTGTTGTTGAAAATATATTTAAAGAAAGGTACGTCTGTGCGCTTTAAAGACTAAATCTTTTACAATCTCGTTTGATTACGTGTTGCATACACTAATTGTACTATTTTTGACAGAAAAAGAAGTGCTTTCCGGCTCGAATTTATGAGTCTCTTAGATGAAAAACAGATCTATCGTTTTTTACTTGATTTGAATTTCGCGGGCTTTTCGAAAGCTCCCTTTATTTCAAAAACTACCAAAGAAAACAGATAAAACGCAGCATTTCCGTACTTAAAATTTGAAATACACGCTAACGAAAGTATAAATTCGCATTAAAATTTCTAAGCCATTGAACTTATTAATAGACTGAGAACCCGAAGCTCGCAATAAATAAGTCCGCAAGCAGTAGCGCAGCATCCCGCGGACGGGGGAGAGAAAAAAAAATAAATGCGCGAGAAAGGGATGCAGAGTTCGACTGGTGAAAAGTTTCTCATCGGAGTTACCGTGGTGCGAGGGGGTAAAAAGCGGCCATGTGCGGCCGCCTTCGGCTGCAGCGACTCACCTAACCCTCGGCCCTTTCACGGCTCTCGAGCTTAGGTACACGCCGGGCGCGTGGCCTCGCCTCCCTCGGGGGCCGCAGGCTGCCGTCCGCCTCTCCTCTCTCTTTCTCTCTCCAGACGCGCCTCGAGTTCGCCGATCGATAAATCAGAATGAGCCCTTTCAACCGCGCGCCCGCTCTCCTCGTCCTTTTATCAAATCTCTCGCCCCCTCCTCCCCCCCTTCGTATACCTCACCACCCCTGGCGACGTACACTACCTAACGGTGATGCTGAATGCATTAGTGCCACTCATTGCCTGCTGCTTGGTTAAAAATAAAAATTGTCCAGTTCTTTTTTTATTTTTATGAGCCAAAAATAGTACATTTTGAGATAATGTTTAAAAAAATTGAGTACAAAATTTGTAAACAAGAGTAAAGTTTTATTTACGGCAGAGAACTTTCAAATGTTCTATACAGTATGCTTGATGCTCATGTTGAAGACGTTAGCGCGAATCACGGCCTCCTGCTTTGTTAAAAAATAAATTTTGTTCATTTTTTTTTATTTTTATGAAAAAAAAAATAGTATACTTTGAGAGAATGTGAAAAAAAATCAGTACAAAACTTATAAATAAGAGAAAAATTTATATATATTTAATGAATATGCAGTTACGAAGGAGCAGATCAGAGAGCTTTTAAATAAACCAATCGGTATGATAATATGTTCATTTTTTTTGTTTAAAATCAGTTTAGGGTGTTTACACGGAGAGAAATGTTACAGTAAAAATTACTCTTCGTAGGAACAATGGGATATATTCGACTTATGACGATTTTTACTATAAAACATAGTAAATATTGTGATGTACATAGTAATTTTTACTATGTACATACTATTTTTATATTATTTTTACTAGCAATTTATCCTATGTTTTATATAAAAATCGTCATAGAACAAGTATGACCTATTGTTCCTATGGAAAATAACTTTTTTTTCTCTTCTATAATAACATTTCTCTCTGCGTACTAAAAAGAGGGAAAAATTAGTAGGTAAAAATAAGACGGTATATGCACTTTTGCGTAAATTTTTCATTTTTACATTTCCAGTTTTCAGGATGAGTGATTTTTTTAGTTTAAATCGAGCCAGTCCAGCGAACAGGAATTGAGCTTCCTCCGCTGGATTACATTATGTAATGTGATTTTATGTTCAATTTATTTTATAATTTATGTACGCAGATTTTAATAAATAAATAATTAATAAAATACTAATACATAGTTACTAATAACTATACTGATATTCTAATCCGGACAAAACAAAATATGTTAATTTTTTTTTCTTATTATCGTTACGAGCTAATACCACCCACCCTTCGTCCATTTTTTTTCTCGGCGAGCGGCCTCCCCCGCGCAAATGGCTTTACGGCCGGGCGAATGGCCCTCGAGTTAATCCGTTTTCTCGCGTCGACGATGTTTAAACAATCGTACCGCGGGACAGGCCGCTGCATCCCTGATTTATCGCGACGCTCGAATTGGAGCTTTCGGAGCCACACGCCGCGGTATTGCGCTCCGCTTGGCTCTCTGCGCTGCGACGCTTCTTTTCGCCCGGGGACGATTATTGCGAGCGGCGCAATTAAAACTCCTGTGCGTGCGCCCGGCAGTGAGTCATCCGAGTGACGCTATTTTATCATCTGCTGGAAATTAACGGGTCGGATGTAACGCGGCGGGGAGAGCAGCCGAGATAAAAATTTATCGGGGAGGTAAGATTTTTTTTTTTAAATTTTGTACACACCGAGAATGGTAAGTTGGCACCGTGGATGTTCGTGCGATTCATTAAATACTGCAGATGAGAAATTCATTAAATCGAACTGCGAACAGTTGGCTTCGTTTCCTTTGGGAAATTTCATTGGAAGCTTGATTATTCAGATCCACGATCCTTTGATAAGACTCTCCGGTTACACTCAATCATCCGCCGATCTAACAAAGAGTAAACGGATAAACCATGAAAATAACATTTTTATTAGTACTGTAGCAAAATCTCTTTGACGCGTTCTTACATTCTGTTTTTTTTTTTTGGCTAGATTAATTTTTTAAATTTTGGCGCCTTTTTTTTAAGAGATAATATTAATAATCATCATAATCATGATATAATTTTAAAGATTTGTGTATACATAAAATAGAAAAATCAACTAAAATCACGCAAAAAGCTTCACAACAAAGGCCGTCACTTTTTTTAAAAAGAAATCCTCTAACAGATAAAACTCTAGCGTAGCTAGATACTCTCGAAAAAAAAATGTTTTGCATCTCTGTGCGCAAAAGTTCTTTAAAATATTGTTCGACGCACGTGTGAAAATTGATTCTCGCTTCTTTAAACTCAACTTTTCTGCACTTGTATCGAAATAGTACATTTCGATAAAAGTGCGGGAAAGAGATTTTAAACCTCGCGTGAGGTTTGCGCACGTGTGCAACATGCGATTTTAAGCAAGCGTGCGCAAAGTTGAGAATTTGCGGTGCGTAGAAAACTACTATTTTACACTGAAATCTAAACCTTCCGCAAAATTCGCATCTCCAAACGACATCCTGATCAGGAGGAGAGTAGACAAAGTCCTCGGCAAACAAAAGCGAAGCAACATTAGCGCAGGGGGGAGAGAAATCCGGTGCTCTCCCCTCGCGGGGATATAGCCGTCATTAGGCGTTGGTCGCTCATTGGAGACCACGCGCGCCAGCTCGTAAGTCACGGCGATGTATTACCTTCATACGTCAAAACCGTGCGGGGGCGAGCGGCCCGGCCGTAACCGCGTCAACTCCTCGTTATCTCGGCCCCGGCCGACGGAATCGCTGCCGTCTCAAAGGGTCTCACTCGCGCTGCTCTTGACGGCAGCCTCTTCAACGACCATCAGTTGCGGATTGTTCACACTCGCGCGTTACACTTTGCCGTCGCGCTCTTCGCTTTGCGTTGCACCGTTCGATTTTTTTTTTAAAGGATAGAATATGGATTGCATGGACCGAGAGACCGACTTGGTAATTTTTAGTTAATATTTATACCTCGATAGTGCTTGTTTAATGATTGTGCTATTTTGATCGTTTTATTTAGAAGCAAATGAAATCATTTAGTTTCAAAGAAATGTTTAACAAGGCCTACGCGGAGAAAAATGTATTTAATAAGTCTATAGAGTAAGAATTAGTACAGTGCTTTGTAATGCAGGAATAGACTTGACATATAAAAAATTCTACTGATTTATTGTAAAATTTTCTAGATTTACAGTAAATTTTCAAAATATCCAGCTTGTTCTATGATGAATTCTAAGATCATTTTATTCTATAACTTTTTCTCTTAAAGTCCATCCAAAAAATTTACTGTAAAATTTATTAATTTATTGTAAAATTGTCTAGATTTACATTAAATTTTGCTATACATTTTAGTAATTTTCATTTGTCAAGTCTATCCATGTATGATACAGAACAGTTTACTAATTTTTATTAAACTTTTTTCTCTGATGTATTGAGCTCGCTGAGTTATTAAAATGACTGTGATATTTATTTTCTGTGATGGATTAAGAGTCAGTAAATTGTAAATTTTTGTAATTACAACGATAATTATATGTATTGTAATGTATTTGACCTTGCGCTTAATTAAAGAACTATTTTGTATTAAATTAAAAATTTATTTGTTTATTATATTATTTGTAAATACAGTAATATACAATAAAAGATTATTGTATTCTATATTTTATTCTAAACCCTTCTAATAATAACAACAATAAAAATCTATGGACAATGCGAATTAACGAAATTGGAAAGCGATTACGCAAGTGCTCGAGAATTTTCGATGCCGTAAACCGGCAAAACAGCTAAAACGAAAAATAATCGATGCCACCGCGCGCCGCCTCTCCTTCGGCGAACGATAAATCTGCATAAATACTCTTTGATGAAGCTCGTGGCGCAAGAGAGCATCAGGTTTTTATTGTCTTTCGCTCCATTCATTGGCCGTCCATCGAATTCTTATCTCTTTTTCTCTGATTTTCGCGTCGGCGCCCTCCCCCCTCCTCTCGCATCTATAATACATCTCAATTCGCGAAGTGCAGCATCCCACAGTGCCCCCCACCCCTCCCCCGTCGGTTTTCTTCGCCGAGCCGATAAATCGCAACGACAGCCGCTTACTGATTGAGGTCGGAATAAGAGGAGCCGTTCACGCTTCGTGGAAACGCGAAGCGAGCGGAGGCTCGATATGCACCGCGCCGACCCCGTCTTTATACGAGCGCGGAGCGTGCACCGGCTGCACAGGCGTCTCGAGGCTCCTCCGGGCGAGGGGAGTCAGCGACACACTCGGGCGCACTTGAGAGAGCCACTTGTTCTTGCGCGAGAGGAGATGAGTGACTTACTTTGGGTCGCGAGCGATTTGGAAAGTTTAGAAAAATTTTAATGTTTCTTATTGGGTAATTGCGGCGCTGCAGCGATTTACGCAACCTTTCGGGCAGATATAAATGCAGCCACGTGCATTTTTTTTTTTTTTTGAGGGAGAGAATTGTATACGTGCGGTAAAATTTAATTTACGGTAGAACTGAATGCTTCGTCGATACACTTAGAGAAATATTATAGTAAAAATTACTTATGAAAATTTTTACTATAAAAGATACTAAAAATTGCTATGTACATAGCAATTTCTACTATATAAATAGCAATTTTTGCTATGTACATAGGAATTTTTAGTATGTTTTATAGTGAAAATCGTCATAGGTCGAGTATGTCCCATTGTTCCTGCGGAATATAGTAATTTTTACTATAACATTTTTCTCCGTGTAGAGAAATGAGTTTTAGTGATTGATCTAAAATGGTTATGGGTTAAAAAAAATGATAGGGAAAAAGTTTATAATAAATTTTGTAACGTACAGGCAATCTTGCTCTCTAAATCTGAAAATATGAATGGAAACAAATTTTATGTAAAAATCGTTCACGCATTTAGCACGTGAGCGGCTTTTCACGTGTTAAATGTCACTATCTACATTTTCCAAGTGAATTTCGCATTTTCAGATTTACACGGTGGCAAGCCAAGAAAGTTACTATAAAAATTTGGCAAAACTACAATTTTTATAGTACAATTTATTATATTTCTACATCGAAAGAAACAAAGTATTTCTTATACTGTTTTTCAATAGTAATATATGATTTTTAAAGTAGATCTTATTCTACATAAAAGTAAGATACTGTAATAACTATTTATTACAGTTTTATTGTACTTCTATAAGTTATTTTTTTTTTTTTGGAGTAGCAAAATTTAGTATAAAAAATTGTATTTTTTCCAAAATGTATAGTAATTTCTTTGGCTTACCAAGTCAGTCCCCATATTATTAAAAAATTTATTGTAAACTTCATCCTATTATTTTCTTCAGTGTATCTCTATATCACTACTGACTACATCTGATTAATTACATGAAATGGATTAACATAGTCAACTGCGTAGTCCGCTACATCGACTTATTTAGATTTAAAAGTATATATATATAGTTTATGCAATCTCTTGGCAAAGTTTGTCAGTTATTTTAGCAAGTGCAAATACCTGCACGCCCCAATAATCACCTTAAAATACAACTCCTGACCATAAATTTATCCTTCTCAAAATCGCGCGTATAATTTAACGTAAACCCCGAAGGCACATTCCCGCTTAACGGCAATAAATCGAAAACCTTATTAGCGTCCACATACCGAAGCTAATGTTACGACTATTCATATGACCGCCGTACGATCCAGAGCTTAATTATAGAAAGCGACTCGTCAATCAGTCCCATACAAACTGTGTATACATTAAAATTCGCGGCGCAACTTCCTCCCGCGGACAAGGCTCGCGCTTGACGCGCCAAATCGCTGCGGATCGTCCATTCGTAGAGCGATCCGCTCGTAAATAAATTTCCGCGGCGATATCCGCCGATCAATTGGCTTTTCGTCGGAGCGCCGCGCGCCGAAGCCAGAGAGAGTACAAATTTAGTTGGCGAGTTTAATCAAGGTGCACGTATACGCGCGGCGCAAGCGACAAGCGCGAATATAACCGGCGGCGCGTCATTGTTTCCACTTCGGGCCCGCGCCGCGGAACGACGGGCGTGCCAGCGGCCAACGTCTGTTACGTTAGAGTTTCATCGCGCGCGCGAGAGGCAGTGCGTATATATGTATATGTACGTATAATAAGAGACGGAGAAAGATTGCGCTCAGTCTGCACATTTACATTGTTCCTTCTCTCTCTCTCCCTTCCTTTCTCTCCCCTTTGCTCGTTTACCGTTCGCTCACGTGCCAATCGTTTTGTTTGTCCTGCGAGGCTCCTCTAGCCGCCCGCAGGGCGGAAGGAGTGCACGCTCGCGAGTAAAACGCGGAGCGTTGACGGGAGACGGAACGCGCGCAAGTGAGCGATAAGAAAGAGCGAGAAGAAATGAAAGAGAAGAACGAGAGCGACAGAGAGAAAGGGAATAAAGAGAAGGACAGAGAAAGTGAAAGAGAAGAACGATGGATGTAAAGAAGGACGAGAGAAATGGTGATATCAAGAGAAGGACGAGAGAAGGACACAAGAAAGATGAGAATGTAAAAGAAGGAATCGAGAGAGAAAGTAAAGGAAAAAGAGCGATGAATGCAAAAATGCAAAGAGAAGCGGAACGAGAAGAAAGAGAGAGAGAAAAGGGAAAGAAGAAGACGAGAGAGAAGAGAGGGAAGAGAGAGGAGCGAATTGGAAAGGGACGAGAGTCGAAACATGGAACGATTGAGTAAATGAAAAGGAACGACAGGGAGAATCAATGAGAAAATAATGGGGGTACGAGAGAGCGACGAAAAGGAAGATGAGAGGAGAGTACAGTCACCGGGTGGGGATGGACGAGCTAAGGAGACGCCAAGATAGCTCCTCTCGTTCTTTCTCCGGACGGACCAATAAAGTTTGAGCACTGGTAATCGAGTGGCTGGAGATTTAAAATGCCGTAAGTCGGGGATACTTAGAGCGGTTTCAATTCTTAGAAAGGACTCACTCCGATAGTCGGGTGTAGATAGCGAGAGACAAATTGTAGTCTAAGTGATCAAGAATGAGAAAAATCGTTGGTATCTATTCCAATGAACTAATTCTCGTTAATTGTTTGAAAGAAACCTTGACTCAAAACAATATAAGTCAATTACCATCTTTTCTTACGATTTTATTTCGTTTAACGAAGTTTCAAGTACAAGGAAGTCGAAAGCTCATCATTGATTTTGCTACTCATTAAATTGATTGCATTCAATAATTTTCTAATTGTCTTTTTACCCTCGAAAAGTTTATTAATTTTATACGAAGCTGAAAATGTACGACACTATCCTCTCTCACGTCAAACTAAAAAAGTTTGAATGTTTGCACGTCAGAGAAAATGAGCGAAGCAAAATGAACCTTCAAACTGTCGAAATAAAAAGCGATTTTCAATAACAACCGCAAAGCAAGTCCACTTATCTAGAGTAGTCCGTCTCGACTTTGTTGCGTCGAAAAGCTCAGCAAAACCGCACTAACGTCTATAATAAAATATAAAAGCCCGAACTCATCAGAGTTACATAGGCCAATCGTTTGTACTCAACTTTGAATACAATTTTCACCGATTCGCGGAGCTTTTTTGTTACTTTTTTATATATACATATTTAATCATGTTGATTGACTGTATGTATCAACTGGTTTTTAAAAAATAAATAAATAAATAAATAAAATGTAAAATAGTGATTAGTTATAATCGTTCGTAAAATGACATGGATTTCGTCCAGGACGTAATTTTTCCTCAAAACAGGTTCAACTCTCCGCAAGCTCTCCTCCGCGTCCACCCACACAGGCACGCACACCTACGCGCGTCCATCACGATGACACCCAGGCACTCGTGTACCGCAGCGAAGATGAGAGATTTGGACCAACGAGGTTCTCACATGGCCGCGGTATGCTCGACTCTCTTTCATCTCGTCATTCGCACATGCGCGCTCGCGAGTTTCGCGGCTCGCACACTCGGACACGTGTGCAGGGACGAGCGCACGCGCGGGAGGGAGACGTAGCCGGAAGCGTGTAAAATCTGGCCCGGCAGGAGAGGAGAGAGAGACAGAGAAGTGGAAGGTGCAGGAGAGCGAGAGGCCCGAGGGGATGCTGCCCATATGGCGAGCATCGCCGCTGGGTCCAAAGGTGCGAGGCTCGCCCCAACCGACGGCGACGCGCTCGCCTGCAATTTTAGCCTCTCTCTCTAGAGGTTTCTTTCTTTTTTTTGTGCCCGGCATGCTTTTCATTAGGAGAGACTGCGAAGCTCTTGTGTGTCTGTGCGTGTGCGCTGTATCCCTTTCTCTCTTTCTCAATTACCTTTTTATGGAGCTTATAAAAGAGATATACGCTCGGTAAGTGCGCCGCTGCTTTTTGTCGCGGCATTTTTTTTTTCAGAAGGATACTTGTGCGGACGTGCTGCGGTTAGAGAGAGAGAGGGATCCTCGTGAAAAGTGTCTTATAAAATACTACGGAAATTTGCAAATTTTATAACACTTTATTGACTGCGATGAGCTTGTTCAGCTTTTCATATATGGGCAGATTACGAGAACGCTAAATCAGCTGGAGTGAAGTAGAGTACAAATTAACTTTATTTCATTCAATTTGTCGCCCTTATTTTTGGAGAGAAATTAACTGTCCTTGATTGAGAGAAATAGAACGATTTTTTTATTCTTAAGTAGTGCGAAAATTAGAGACTTAAATTTTAGTACGCTGCTCTACCTTAAACTGAATTTAAACCACTCTATTCTTTTAGAGTCAAATTGGACTCCAATAGAATCAAATTTATATCGATGCGTTATTTCACTATAAACTAATAAAACATAGACTCATCTTATAGAAAATAATTGTCACCCCAACTTTAGGTTTTACTCCACCTTCAGTAGAGTGAAAAGATTTTGGAACTCTTTATATATTGATTATATTTTCATTAAGTTAGTTTATATAGTTTATAGCTTTTGTATGCATATTTTCTACGCAAGGACTTTTAGTTCGTTGAATTTATATTAAATAAATAAATAAAATAAAAAATCCAATAAATTATTTATCAAATTTTATGCGCTTTTTGCACCATTTTTATGGAGTTTTAAAAGACCTCTTTCATTAGGGATACCTACGTGGGTTACATGCATTGACTTTTTAAGCGGTTCTGGTAATTTTTATGTTTGCATGTATATATAGTAATGGAGAAATATGTTTGAGAATTGACGTGAAAGAAAAGTTTTGTAGTTTATTCACCGATCGAGTTTAGAGAGATAAGACTTTGAGCGAACACAGGACATACTCATAAAAAAAAACCTTCGGTCCGGTAATTTGATTCCCAGCGAAGTTCTCAGCGAAGGCACGTGAAGCTGCACAAAAAATTACTTTATCTTTCTACATTCCTCGAGTGTCTGGTTTCTCTTACTTTCGACTACACAAGGTGCATAGTACTTTAAACGCATTCCCTTCTAAAAACTCTTGAAAGACCATTAAAAATTCAAATTTCGCGCTCTAATGTAGCAGACAAAATAACACTTAATTTGTTTATAACAAAGAGTATAAATGATTACCGAAAAACCACGAGATACTTGCCCTCCGTTAGGTAAGAATCTTAAATAATGTAAAAAAATCACTTTATTCAAGTATTTCTTATCGAATTATTGTTATAAAAATTCGGAGCTTTACAAACTGATGGATCGTTACCTGACGGTAAGTCTACAAGAATTACTTTGTTTTTTAGAAATTATTTGTACTCTTTATTATTAGCAAATTAAGTGTTTTTTCGCCTGCTACAAAATCGCGCGAAATTTGAATTCTTAATTGACTTTCATACCGCGTTAAACCCTTCCACTGAACAATAAACTAATTAAAAATCTCGAAAAACATTAACCTAAAGCAGAATAAATGTTCTCCCCTTTAATTCGATAAGAAACAGTATCAGGAGCTGAATCAACCGCCGACGGTTCGTAAAAACTCGTCAGACGTGGAACGATTTTCCCACAAGTCGGTTCACACCGCGATTTCGTTAAAAAGAGGAGGAAAAAAATCTCGACCGTACCGCCTGATAAAACATATCGTCCCGACGAATATAAACGTGCATTCATCAATCTTGATAGCGTAATCTTTGGCTTCCACTTGTTAGTCGAAGGCTTTTTCATTCCGACTTCGGTGGGGCACGTGATGCGAGGCCGGCGCAGCCTCCGCACCGTAAATCCACGTGCTACCGCACGCGCGCTCATCGCCCGGAAAGAGAAAAATAAGCACTCGTTGCCATCAATATTTATTGGACTCAGCATTGCGATTTCATGTTTTTGCTTGCGCCGCGCGCTACATTTCGCAACTGCGAATTAACATAGATTCTCAATTGGCGCGGATTTTTTTCCGTTCGTTTCCCTGATTAATCGAAGCCGTGTATTTTTCCCCTAAGCTAAATTAAACGATAAGCATAATTTAATCAATAAATTGAATCCGTAGAAATTTTATTTCTCCACACACGAGAAGAAAATTCTTTCACTCTACCATTCGCATATATAAGAATTATTGGAAGCTTTTGTATTGTTTTACATCACTTTAAACACTATACAATTAAAAGGGTGCAAGTCTTTTTTATATTATTCATAACGTTTCATATACACTTGGTCAGCGCAAATAATTTTACTATTTTTATAAGAAGCGCTAATAAGGATTGTACTATTTTGCGTTATCAAGAAACAAACTCGGCGCGCGTCATGACCCAAGCGCTATGAATAATTAAAAAAAAAAAAGTTCCTCTAATCAAGGCGGATAAAAATATTAGAGCGAATCTGTGTCGAATCGGCGTGTAGCTTGTGCTCAATATAGCGTTTCGGTCCGCGTCTCGCGCGCACACACATGCATGGCACCTTCGAGTAATATCGACTTTAACCTTTGACCCCCGTCCTAGGCCGTGGAATCGCCGACTACATCGACGACGTAGAAGGCGACACGCTCGACTCGTAAATATGCGGAGCAGAAAACTCGCACATAGTTCAGAGAGACAAGGAGAGGAGATTTTTATTATCGGAAAGGCGCGCACTCGCTTTACGATCGCCAGAACCGAAGTACTTACTCTCCGTACGTAAGTGAAGTGCGATTCGGCCTTTGCTGCGGATTGCCTATTTATTCTGCGCGCCAATTTTTTTTTCTCGCGATAAAAGTGCCTTAAGAATGCAGTTGCGATTAAAAAAAGCACTATTGCATATGGAACCTGTTTTAAACTGATTGATGTACTTATAGCGGTGATGTGTTAAATGGAATTTGGAAGAATTGATTACAATTAAAACCATTTAGTCACTTCTAAAACATAGTAAATAAAAATTTAGAATATATACTTTATTGTCACCGCAAATATTAATTTGGAGCCCAGTAATATATAGAAAAAATTTACACTGATAGAAAAAAAATCTCCTTTTTTTAAGGATCAGATTCTCCTAAAAACTTGTATCAAATTCTCCTTTTTCATAAATTACGAGTTTCTCCTTTTCATGAAAAGGAGAATTTTCCATAAGTTTTAGGAGAATCTTCTTGTTTTCCATCAGTGTATAGTCTAGTGTACTTAGATGCTCCGTTAGATCGAATTAAGAAGAAACGCTTAAAATTAAAAAATTTACAATTTAGAATGCACTTTATTATCACCGCAAACATTAGTTTAGACGAGTCCAGCGATCTAAAAAAAAAAAGAAAAAAAAAACGCGACAGTGCAAACGAACGGCAGCACGAATGTATACATTTTTAACGAACTAAAAGCACGCGGATATTCCGGGCGGAAGGTAACTCATGCGAGAGGAAAGGTTACACAATTAAGAGCGAAGGGTGGACATTAAAACCGGCTATAGCCCCTAAACTTCTCAATCAGCGTCAACTGTGCATAAAGCGCAGTGTAAAGTGACACGCGCTGATTTGCGCGCTAGTGTGCGTAGGTGTGCGCGTGCTCTCCGGGGAGAGTATATATATATATATACTATATATATGTATATATATATATATATATATATATATATACATTATAGTAGCAGGCAGGCGCGCGACTCAGTTTGCCGTGGACAAATATTTGCGGCGCGCCGTACTTACCTATACGCGGCACGGAGGTACCTACGGGCTCCCCGCCGCCTACGCTTCAAAAATCGACCGACAGCACCACGATGCTCGAAACGAGGGAAAGAGGAACCGCCCCGGTAAGGGACGACCGTCGAGGGGAGGCTCGGAGTCGACGAAATTCAAACGCGGTACCTATTCTCTTTCTCCTGTTTTTTTTTCTTTTTGCTGATGCAGTTTGAACAGTGGATCTGGGATCTGCTCGTTGTACACTCCCATTTTTTAGGGGCTGCTTGAATAAAAATTTTTTAAGTACTGGGTAAATAAAGGTGGACGTGTATACATATGTCCTTTTTTTTATTTTTTATTTTTTATTTTCTTCAGAAGATGAGTGATTCTTTAGTGCAGGATGCATCAATCGACTGCCTCGTATATAGATAATAAACGTATAAATTTATTTTACCTTCCGTACTCTCTGTATAAAAATGAATAAGTGAAATTCACATCAAATAAGTGAATATATAGTTGTTCATTTTTTATAGAGGGTAGGATTTACTTGTTTAGAGGAATTATAATACATTAAATTAATTAATTTTTTTTAATATAATTATTCGTGCCTACAATTATAGAACATCTATTGTTTCTATATTGGACAACTTCAAACTTCCCTGCATTCATTTACTAGTAGACCTTAGTTTTTTTATTTTTATGTTATTCTCATTTTGTATCTTAATTTGTACTTAAAGGACTACTCAATCCGTCGAAATAAAAATAAATAAATAAATAATTGTAAAAAAAAAATTACATTTGATACTTTAATCGGGCACTCGACGTTCACTGCGCTCCGTATAATAAGAACGTGAAACATTTCATTTTTAGCTCGGAACGGTAACCGAGCTAGTCAAAATCACTGAGTCACCAGCAGCTTCGCAACACGGTCTGTAAAATATTTTTATCGAACTTTTTTTCTCCCCCCCGCGCAAAGTGCGAATCTTGCGAAAGCACATAATTAGTCGCCGGTCACGAAATCCGCTCGAAAAAGTGACTCAATTTTGGGCGATCAATGCCAACAATGTAGCCTAATTTACTCGTGGGTTTACGTATAGCGCCTACTCCTTTCTCAGGCGCAGAAAACCAAGACGGAAATTCTTTTAGAATAAAGACGACTTTGTCCTCGAGTCTCGAGAAGGCGCCTCTCCGTCTCTTTGTTGGATGCGCGTAGACGCGCGACATCAGCCGAGTTTCTCCGTTTCCCTGGGGTATTATACTCACTGCGTACCTTTGGAGGCTTGAGTGCGAACCGCCGGAAGCGTTGAGCATGATACGCGCGGTGCACACACTGGCCGTTCGCAATTTTACGAAAACATCATTATCGCCCTGGGGAAAAGGAGGGAGGATCGGACAGTTTGTTCAACTCGTCGATACACGTGTACGTATATTTGCGGCGGAAATTAGTCGAGCTGTTTGTTTTTACGAGTTTGCGATAAGGCCCGACGCTACTGGTCATCTTTCGTGGAAATTCATCCTCCGATCTACCTACCCGGTGATAATTTCTTTTTTCAAGGGGATGTAAAAAATATGAAATCAATTAAAGATCGAAAAGTGATAAAGTACGCAAAAAAACTCGCACCTTACAGGACTCTCCGAAAAATAAGATTCGGAAAAAACTGTCCAAAACCGACCTCAGCACATTCTAAATCGAATCCCAGCGCGAAAACAGCTCCCTTATCGCGGCGATAAAGCTGCCAGTCGAAAGTCGCGCCCCGCCGAAGACGAAGGAGGAAAAAGTCGCGGAGAAATGGGGGCCGACTTTCTCACCGAGAGTCGTCGCGCGAGGCCAAGGGGAGAAAAACCTGGGGACGGGTGAAAAAGCGCGCGCCGGTGCACGGACGCGTCGTCGACGTATTTTCGACGCACTTAAGTCGCCGAGGGAAGCCGACGAGGCCTGGCAGCCGCGGCGCGTCACCTTCGAGTCATCTCGTTCGGTCTCTTTCTCTCGGGGGCTCATGCGCCCTCCCCCGCCGGCCCTCGGCCCCTCGAGCTCTCGATTACCGTCACGGACTAAAAAAAGACGCGGACTCACACGCCTCGAGACGCCCAATGAATTCCCGCCGCTCGTCTGCGCGTGGAGGCAGTTCCTTGTCACGGCCGGGCTCTCTTTCTCTTATGCTTACTCCTTCGGGCACATTTTTTTTATTTCCTTTTTTTTTTTTAAGGACAAAAGCGTCTTTAGATAGTTTCTTTCTTTCTGCAGAACTTTTGCTATATGATAGTGTTATCAGTTTACACGATAAATCAGCTGGAGTGAGGTGTAGCGGGAAAATTAATTCTGTTGGAGTGAAATTTTTGCTCTAATTTTGCAGTGAAATTAAATGCCTTGGTGGAATTATGTAGAGTGAAAAATGTCACTCCAACAGAGTTAATTTTCACTCTACCGTTATATCTGTTGGAGCGAATTTTTCATTTTGATTGAAATTAACTCCCTTGATAGAGTGAAATAATGTGAGTTTTTTACTCTTAAATAGACCGAAAGTTAAGGACCTAAACTTTAACATGTTACTCTACCTTAATGTGAATTTTACTCTACTTTAGAGTGAATTTAAATCACTCTATTCATGAAGAGTGAAAGTTGACTGCAATAGAGACAAATTTAAATCGATGAATTATTTCACTATAAACTAAGAGTGAAATTTAACTCCAATTGTTTTAGTGGGTAGATATCGCACTATCTTAAATAATTGTGTGTGTATAATCTATACACATACATGCGTGTGTACCGTTCAGATTAAGAAATTAGAGGAGATTATTGTCTTACACAGAATCTAGTGTAATTAACAGAATTTTTGGTATTCTAAACCTGTGAAAAGAATTTTTCGTTTAATTTATTTCAGGGTCATTTTATCGCACTGCACTGATTCACATGATCGCTGACTAACTATTACCATAGAGTCGAAGATTTTTAAAGGTGTTTTTCGGAACATTCGCTGGAAATGAATATTGAAGCTTCCGCCGAGATAATTTACGTGTTTTCCAGGCAAAACTTAACTTATCTATATCGGACATAATTTACGCTTTTCTCGAGAATATAAAGCAATAAGTTCAAAAGAGAAAGAGAGAGAGAGAACAGATAAGAGTTCAAAGAGCGATTAAAAACTACTAAAAAAATCTGCCCCTAAGATCCCACGGAGCATTTCTTACACTTAGGTAAAATCATTTTGTTACGCTCCAAAGCGCGTTATATATCAGTCACTCCGGAGTTCACTTTTTCCCCCCATTTTGTCTTCGCCTCTTGCGACACGCTCTCCAACCAACGCGAATATATATATATATACACTAAATTTATTTAGAAACAAATAAATTCATTTAGTTTTAACGAGAATCATTACTTAATTCAACGAAATATTTAATAAGTTTTATTGAAGTAAATCATTTTCTTAAAATTAACAAATTTTTTTCAGTGTGTATATATATATACTTGTACTCCGAAATTTCCATAACCGCGCGCACCTTCCCATCGTCGTTGCACAATTGATGGCAGCCTTATTCAAAGTTCATCTCCGGTCGTAAAATCCTCCGGCAAACAAATGAATCAGCGCAGGATGCGCCATTATCGCGCCTCTTCGCACCTCATGACGCTCCGTCAGGAAGAGAAAAACAATCTAATCGCTCCTAGGGCCGATAATGCGCCCGTATTCCGCGCGTGCATACGTGCACCCAGCGGTCCAGCTGATACGGTCGACTTTTCAGATTGCCACGCATATAGAGACCGAGCGACAGAGAGAGAGAGATGCTTCTTTTTTTTCTCTCTCGAAGTGCGCTATCGGAGTCGCTCGCTCGCTCCTCCTACCTCTCGATAATTCCCGAAATAAATATATCTCCCGGTGTACCTGTTTTTCTCTCTCTTTCCGGCGGCGATAAACTTCGCCTGCATGCGGTTTAATATACACGCGGCGGCCGAAACTTTCTCGGCGCGGTGAGGCTTATTTCGTTAGGCGCGCTCTTGATGCGGCCCAATAAAAGAGGCTTTAACGCCCGCCTGAAGGGTTCCCCGAAATTCAAAGCAAGAATAAAGAAAAAAAAAAGACGAAAAGAGAGAGCGACGAATTTTTTGCGAACTCTTCATTTAGTCGCTCGGACGACTCGTTCCGCCTATCTCCCTCGGCCAGTCCCCGAGGAGAAGAGCGGCGCAACGTCGATATTTACGTTCCTTTTTTTCCACCGCTTGGAATAAAGAAAAAGGAACGAGAGAGATGGGCAGATAAAGAGAGAGAAAGAGATAGGGAGAGAAAGAGAGAGAAAGCGATGGGGAGAGGTATACGAGGGGAGACGAGGGTGGGAGAGAGATAAAAACGTCTTGGGCGTTGGAGGTGGAGGAAGGACGGGTCGGCCACGGGGGATCCCGGGGAAAAAGCGAGGTGGAGCGAGAGAGACCGAGAGAGCGGGCACAAGTGGCGCACACATGGCGCACAGTTGTTCGAGAGGTCAGCTTTTTGTCCGCGAGCGCACGGCTTCACGGATCTCGCGCGCTCGCGCACACACCTATATATACGCCGAGGGGGGACCGCACACCTACGTGCCTGCCCCATAAGGAGGCGAAAATAGCCGTCGACGACGGAGAGCGCAGGGGCCAATCGGATAGCGCCTGAGACGCCTGCCTCACCTGGCCCCGCCTGCCTTTCCACGCGGCGCTTCCCGCTTCGTTTAATTTGCCGTTCCTTGTTGTGGACTCGTGAAAAATTAGCCTGATTTTACAAAGAATTATAGTATTGAAAGAAAGTCGTAGTAACTATTTAGCTTCTGGATTAGTTATACCTTCTAGATTTCAACTTAACGCGGCGTCTGAAAGTCAATCAAAAAATTGAATTCAAATTTCGCGCCATAGTATAGCACACGAAGAAACAGTTTATTTGTTTATAACAACTCGTTTAATTCACTCTCTAAAATCGAATGAATTAGTGAAGCTTTATACCTTCTAGATTTTAACTTAACGCGAGGTCTGAAAGTCAATCAAAAAATTGAATTCAAATTTCGCGCCATAGTATAGCAGAGGAAGAAACAATTCATTTGCTAATAACAACTCGTTTAATTGATTCTCTAAAATTGAAGGAATTAGTGATACTTTGTATTAAAGTTAGTGGTAGATGTTTCACTAATACCTAAATCGTGAAGCTCGCTCGACTAATTTTCAGTGAAAATTCACTAATTATAGTAGTTTTTCACTAATTTCACTTTAGATAGTAGCGTTCCATCGCGACTGTTGTAAGAAGCTCAGTGTCAACCTGCGGAGTTCAGTTTCTTTTTCTGTATACGATTTTCTGAACGCTCCTGTTGCTTTCCTTGAAATTGCTTGTCTTCCTTGCGAGAAGGCTCGGTTTACGAGCCTTTTACTACACGGAGAGAAAAGTTCTAGTAAAAATTACTAGACCGCTTTGTAACAGATTCGAAAAACAAAAATTTTTACTACAGAATGTATATAGTAAAATTGAGTAAATTTATCGCAAATTTTGCTGAACTTATGGTATATTACTTTCTAGTAAAATGTTTTATTTGTCGAGTCTGTCCCTGCGTTACAGAACAATCCAGTAATGTTTACTAAACTTTTTTCTCCGTGTAATAATTAGAATAGAAAGAACTCAATTATTTAGCAATTAATTAGGCTTAGTAGATTTTCACTTATTCAACTTAAGAGGGTATATATATACCCTCTTTATATATATATATATGTATATAAATATTTTTTTGGAGTTCATAGATTTAACCTGCGGACTTTAGTTTCTTTTTCTATACAATCTTCCGGACGCTACTGTTGCTTTCCTGGAAATTACGTGTTTTCCGTGCGAGGAAGCTCGGTTTACGGGCCTTCCAGGGGAAAAGGAACCTTTCACTTTGGTCGGAGTGATTTGTCACCGCGGGGGTGACATGTGCCGCTTCCCCGGAAGGTCGCGCATACCGAAACGATTTTAATTTACCTTGGTCTTCTTCTTTCCTTTGGTGCGCTCGTCAAAATTTGGTTTGACGGTTAAAATCAAACGCAGGGGCTGTTTGCTAATTAAAAAACACACGATCAGTCTGAACCCTCGCACCTTCCAAGCGATACTTTTATACCGTAGAAAGCGTATAATTGATTCGAATAGATTTAAATTAGATGTCGAATGAGTTAAAA
The DNA here is from genome assembly GCA_018906775.1 of Sycophila sp. Sp_5. Classification (NCBI taxonomy): domain Eukaryota; kingdom Metazoa; phylum Arthropoda; class Insecta; order Hymenoptera; family Eurytomidae; genus Sycophila; species Sycophila sp. Sp_5. The sequence goes on from JACCID010000004.1 coordinate 6,199,912, forward strand.
ATTCAAATCCTCTAAATTCTCTAAAAATGAATATGTGAAATTCGCATAAAAAAAGTTAATGTACACTGCATTCATTTTTACAGGGTATATAAAGTACAACTAATTGTAAACAATGAATTACAATTTTTTTTATTATTTACGGTCCAAGAAAAAAGTAGGAAGAACTCGTACGGTGTCACGTTGTAGAAAGTTTAGCGACAAAGAAAAAAAAATGAAGAGGAATGAGATTTCCGAAACTCCGGCGTTGCTCCGTTATATTTTCCCTCGTCGAGGTTTGCTTCCACGGTCTATCTGAGAAATTGCCTTAACTCCCGCGGAGTCGCGGATCCGCGACACGTACCTGGCATAAATCTGCACGCTCAAATCCCCGTATAAAGTCGGGAGCGAGTATACCTCGTACACACTTTGCAAAGTCACGCGAATCTGATCCCGCGCATGAAGGATCTACAGATATATGCACATACGCAATTGTAATTTGAAGAGCTTTTTAACTTTCGGCGAGCCTCAAGCTATACTGCAGCTTCCAGGGATCTTTTTCATATAATCGCACGAAGGGACTTCTTGGATAACGCACTCAAATAATTTTTTTTTTAATCTTTATAATTCGTGTGAATATTTACTCTTTTTATTTTTTAATTCATTTATTCCGATTTTTTTTACGACAATTTATATGAAGTTCAACTTCTTATTTATTCATGTGCTTATGAATTTACTGACACAAATTTCGAAGATACCAGATAATCTCTTATACTTCGCTGCTAAATGTTTTTAAAAAGTAGATACATTTTTTCTTTCTAAAATCAAAATCCTACAGAACTGCAGTCTACAATTTATATAAATTTCAACTTCTTATTTTTTCGAGTGCTTATAAATTTATTGACACAGCTTTCAAAGATAATCTCTGTCCACTTCACTCCTAATTGTTTCTAAAAAGTAGATAAAAAAAAGAAAGAAAACAACAGGTGAAGCGATGTATAGATAACGACCGAGTGACTGCAGTAGCGTCCAGTCAATAAAAGCGACAATCCCCATTGCACAGACACAAAACGAAAAAGTCTCGAATCAGCGGTGCATCCCCGTAAAATAAATAACAATCGACGCTTCGAACCAGCGTATTTATCTTTATCGAAATGCAAACAGCATTCTAATGACGTACGGACAAACATCATATCCAATCTCGATAACCGCAATTTGACAAAGGCCGCAACTCCGGGAGAAAGGGACAGAAGGAAATAGATATATAGATATGTAGAGAAGGACAGACAGAGGGAACGTGCAATTTGCAGGGAAGTACGCGTAGGTATACCCACCTTTGTCCCATCGCGGCATGCGACTGGGCGCAAATATTTGCGGCCGCGCGCTCGCCCGCACCCGCCTCTGAACAAAAGAAAAATCCTCAGGCTCTATCTGCTTTGTCTTCTATATATGTGCACATGTCTATATATATATCCGTATATGTACATGCACATGTATGTGTATAAATGTATAATATATATGTGTATATATATGTACACATATGTGTGCGTATATACACGTGTATGTGTGTATATATACATGCGCGCGTACGCGTACTTATAAATACTCACACCTGCATAAGTGTATGTTAAAATACATACACGCACGTTTCGTTACATCGGTGCGAGAGTCGAATCACCGCTGCCGCTTCCCCCTCGCCTCCCCCCCTTCTGCTGCGGTGGACGAGCGCCGATGACGAAACGCGAATATTATCAGCGGCGCGCGTTTCGCTCTAAATTGTGCCAAGGTACTCCCACTGCGCGGCGCGAATTAGTCACGTTTAAACGGACTTTCTCGCGCTTCTTTGTTTGCGCAAAATTTTATAGTGGCGCGCTGACAGCTCGGCCGCTCGTTTGCCACTTCTAACGCGCAGCTGCGCCCGAAGGAGATGATGATGTGCAAGAGCGTGGAAAAATGTGCATTTCCACGGGACGACGAATTTCAGACCGAAACTGCGATTTTACGCTGCCTGAGTGCGATTTCTGTTTAAATAGCGGAGGCTTTAGTGTGCCGTGCTTTTATCTTATTGGTAGTAATGAGATGATTAATTATATGTTGCGGATGAATGCGGATAAAAAAAAAGAAAAGAAATTAAACAATTTTTATATTATTCGGTATTGTTTCGAATGAGTAAAGTCTTATACGACCGACCTTTTAAATTATTTTTTGTATATTATATACTGTAATTGTATTTTTTGGGATTATTTCAGTTTTTAAATATTGTAATTTATAATAAATATATTATTGTGTATATTATTGTTATTCATTTCTTCAAAATATCCACACCGAAAGAAAGTAGGCACTTGCTGTTTAGCAAAAGTATATAATATCTGCTCTAGATCTAAGAAAAAGTAAGAAAACTTTGCAAAATTAGTAAAATTAAAATTCCTCCAAACAGTTTTTACTCTACAGAAAAGTAGATTTGACAGTTCTGTAAATTTTCTTGAAGCAGATTTTACTCTACAGAAAAGTAGATTTACCATTTTACATTTCTGTAAAGCAGATTAAAGTAAATTTTACTCTACAGAAAAATTAAGCAGATTCTACTTGAAAATTCGAAAAGTTGTAAATTAATTTCCAATTTCGCAGTCAAATCTATACTGTTTAAAAAATAGAAGTTACTTCTTCTTTTTTTATTCGGTGACCCTTGACATTACGTTAACCATTCGACCGCACAGCTCACTCGATTACAATCCCCTTACACCCAGAAACAAAACAAGAAGGAAACTAGAATAAAATTTTATTGCAACGGCTTAATGAACGGCGTATCTCATTAAATAGCCGCAACGTTGTCGCGAAAAAAAGGGATGATCGCTCAGCGCGGTCGCTTCTAAATCGCGACAATAACTCCTTTCTTCCCGCTTTATGGCGTCGGCGCATAACTCCGAGCCCGTTCGAAGCATATAAACGACGCGCTTGCTCGTCCCATGGACAATCGCGCTCGCTTTATGTAGTATACAGGCGCGCGCGAGTCTCTCGCATTTTTCTCGAGAGCGAGCTCGGCCGAGCGGGGAAAAAAGAGGCGGCTGGCAAGGCGCTCAATTGCCTCTTAAAAGTGAAATATGCTCCGCCGGCGATTGAGCAATTCCTCGCGCTCGCGATAAGTCGAGTCTCGGAGTGCGCGAGAGCGAATCCCCCTCCACCCCCACGGCGCGACTAATACAACCGGAGCCGTGCACGCGAGGTGAAAGCCTACGGGAAAAATCTGGAGTTTTAATAATCGCGAAGAAAATCATCGTGGATTCTAAAATTGCGATTCAGAAGTCGCGAAAATCGTGCGCTTTGGAAATTATGTAGAAAAAATAGAATCGAGAGATTCTAAAATAACGTGAAAATCATACGGAAAATCGCGAGATTCTAAAATACCGTCAAAATCGTGTGCTTTGGAAAATATGTAGAAAAAATAGAATCGTGAGACTCTAAAATATCGTCAGTTAAATCGTGAAGAAAATCGCGAGATTCTAAAATATCGTGAAAATCGTAAGGAAAATCGCGAGATTCTAAAATAACTTGAAAGACGTGTGCTTTGGAAACTATACAGAAATAATAAAATCGCGAGATTTTAAAATATCGTAAAATAATAAGGGAAATCGCGAGATTCTGAAATTGTTAAAAATCGTTAGGAAAATCGTGTAATTCCGAGATCGTGAAAGTCGTGTGCCTTAGAAACGATGTAGAAAAAATATAGAGTCGAAAGATTCTATAATATCGTGAATTAAATCGTAAGAAAAATTGCGAGATTCTAAAATAACGTAAAAATTGTAAGGAAAATCGCGAGATTCTATAAAATAACATGAAAATCGTAAAGAAAATCGCAAGATTCTAAATTAACGTAAAAGTCGCGTGATCTGGAAACTACACAGAAAAACTAGAATCGCGAGTTTCTACAATCGTAAAGAAAATTGCGAGATTCCGCGATCGCACAACTCGTGAAAATTCAGGGAAAACTTGTAAACCGTAAGTATACGCGGATCCGCTCGGACGACGTCGGTTTCCCGGTAACGAGTTCGCGCTATCGGTGCGAGCTTTTTTTGTCGATAAAAGCTGTTGCTGCACTTGCGGTGTATCACGTCCCTCCCGTGCTCCGGTGATTAATAAGCGACTTGTTTCTGTCTCTTTTCAGGGGGCGATGAGGTTCTCGTGATGGACGACCCGCATTGGATAAAAGTGCGCCCGTGCGTCAGCGGTCCTCGTTAATTCTCTGTTGATTTGTATTGTTGCGTAACGTTCGAGCGATGGTCCGCTCCGCTCTCAATATTTTTCTGCGATTCGATGCTGGTGTGTACACGCGCGTAGGTAGGAATATTATGTGGGATTTTTATTGAACTTTTTAACGCTGCATTCGGATAATGGCTTATTTTATCTAAGTAAAGTAACGGAGAAATTCTTTTATGCACTCTTTTACTATAGTCACTAAAAAAGAAATAAATAATAAATGAAAAAATTTATTTTTTTTTTAAAGGAATTTTAAGATGCGTAACGTTACCGCGGATTAATAAATTATTCCGATATATCTACAGTATAAAAATAAATCTAATCTGGTAATGTTGATTTGAAGATCCCAACAATCTGCGCTTAAAGTTTCAAGTCGCGACCCTATTTCCCTGACGGTTCGAAAGTTCCGACTGTTTAAAAGTAACTTACGATCTAATTGAATATTACATCATTTACATTTCTGCATATTTAATTTAATTCACTTATTACCGCAAGTCCCGCCGTTAGTCGAAACTTCAAATGTAATTTAAATATAAAATTTTGTACAAACAATTGTATCAAAAAGGTACATAAAGGGCGCATCTGGAAGATAAACTACCATATAAGTTTGAAAATGTGGAATTCACTTGGAAAATGTGAATACTGAAATGTATAAAATTTGTCACTATTCGCATTCTCCAAGTGAATCTCACATTTTCACATTTAGAGAGAAAATAAAATGACAAAAAAAATTAGCGCCGCAATAAAGAAAGCCTGAATTACGAACGATAAAGGCGCGTCTCGAAGGTAAACCAACCATATAAGTTTGAAAATGTGGAATTCACTTGGAAAATGTGAATAGTGAAATGTGTGAACGACTTTTCACATAAAATTTGTCACTATTCACATTCTCCAAGTGAAGTCCACACTTTCATATTTGGAGAGAAAAGAAAATAACAATAAAAATCATCGTCGCAATAACGAAAGCTTGAATTGCGAACGATTTTAATCGCCCTCTAAAAGTGTTTGCAAAATTCACAAGGCTGCTTACAAAAAAAAAAAAGAGCTTGCGTGTTCCAAGACCTTCGGCTCTATCGCTAAACCCGATAAACAAGCGCTGACCGTTAACCCGTTCGGCATCGGTGCCGTCCTCAATTTTTTTTTTTATTTTTTTCACCTTGTGTAGGTAAAAAAGCCGCGTCTGGCTAGTGTGCATCGGCGCGCGCTCACAAACACGCAGAAGCAGTCGAGCCGCACTGGCACCGCGCGGTCGCGGAGATAAAGAAACACAGAGTTGCGAATCACGCCGCGGCGGCGCCTAATGGGCGGCGACGCGGGGGCAGTGGGGCGAGCGCGCCGTACATCCTGCGCGCACTCTCCTCGGCCCCCCTAAAACACTCGTCGTCGCCCCACTACCTGCGCCGAACGCCCACGCATCGAGCCGAGCGGCAATAACGGCACCGTCGCTCCTTTGCCCCGCGCGTTTCGCTGCTCCGCCGCTTCGCTCTATAATCTACCGTATATCGGCTTTCCTGCGGATATTCGCCTGTAGGTGTGGGTGTGGGTCGTATCGTCGGGTTTGGCGTAAAACGGCACGTTTCAATTTTACCGGTGAGAGCAAACACGGCTCAGGGTTGCTGCGGGGACCATCGGCACGTTTGGCGTGATTGTATCGAGTGCAAAGAGCAACAAAAAAAAAGAAAAAAATGAAAGCGTTATGTGCGATTACATCTCCTGGGGTATTATTCGCTAATTGTGTAACTATGCACTGAGAGAAATGTTTTGGAAAAATTACACGGAGAGAAGTGGTATAGTAAACATTACTATATACCGTAGGAACAATGGGACATGCTCGACGTATGATGATTTTTACTAATGTATTTTTCCTATGTACATAACAAAAATTACTATTTGTATATATGTACATGGAAATTTTTAGTATGTTTTATAGTAAAAATCATCATAGGTCGAGTATATCGCACTGCTCCTACTTCAAGCTGAGAGTTGCAGATTTAAATTATCATTTTATATTATATAAATATTCTGCAGTTCTAGTAAATATTACTAGAGTTGCAGTAAAAAATACAATTCTTTATAAAATTTATATTACTTTTTATAACTATTAGCTCCAGCATTAATTAAAATAATACTTGTGTTAATGTGCAAATGTAATAAATGTAACTACATGTAAATGTTTGTGTGATCATATCACATAAACGAGATAACGATTTTTTAAATATTAATATCAATTTATTATGTAATATCGCATTGATTAATTGTTGTTTTCCCAGCATGAATCCCAGCACCGTGACCACCATCTTTAAATTTGTTGGATTGGGGACTAATTCGAAGGAGCGACTTCTTTAATTAACGCCATAGTGCGTAAAAATATTTTTTAATTAAATGAAATTAACGACTTATAACATACGCTAAACGACGTTCATTTTCAAAAATCAACGGTTACAAACGCTGAATAAAGCCCCTGGAGAAAAGTAATAATGCGATGGTCGGAGGAAAGATGAACGATTTTTAAAGATTCCCGCGAAGAAAAGCTTGTTAAAACGCAGAAAAAAAAGCTCGTTGTGCTAGAGAACAATGTACGCTTCGGCGAAAAACGAAAAGATCTCTCGAAGTATATATACCAAAGCTTCCAAAAATATACTTATTTTCCACGGTGTGAAACTTGCAAGTGTGCAGATATTTTTTACGTAAAGGTGGAGCTTGCGACGCAGCGTTTTATTTCGCGGCAAATTTGAATTGTAACAATTTTTACGTCGAAAAGGAGCCCCTCGAAAATTAAAAAAATCTTCTTTTATAAATCTCCTTTTTCGTTTCCTTTTTAACGTCCGAATAATTTTTGACTAAGCGAAACACAAGTCGTTCTGTGTTTCAAGAGCGTTTTTGGGACGGACAAGTGTTTCTCCTTGCGCGGGTGACTCGAAACGTTCTAGACGGAGCGGATCACGTGCGGTCGATTTCTACGCGCTGATTCGGATATCTCCGGCAGCGGCGGCACTTGGCGTCTCCCTTCCCCTCGATCCCCTCGAGAATCAAGCGGATGACGCGTCGACCGGAGCCGCAACGTGCGTGCGGGGCAAGCAGGGCTGTACCTCAGCGCGCTGCCCGAATCATGCGGGCTCTTATACGTGGAGACACTTTTACCTGACAGTTTAATGGCAATTGGCTCCATCAGCCTATATTGACTTTACTACCCTTACGGATGTGTTTTTTTTTTCTCGAGGATTAATTAATTTCACTTAATCTGTATGGTACCCTATAAGAATGATATTGAGGCATCGTGGGAATCTGACATGTCCTGGTGGAATAATTTGTATAAGTTGTAAAAGTTGCTGTCTAAATCTGAAAAGATGAAATTTTCAGATAATTGATATGTAAAAATTAACTTTACTATTTTTAATGTGTGAATTAACATAGTATATGAAAAGAAAAAAAGAAGTATGTTAAACCTTTCAGTAAATTTTACGTCAGTATGATTTAGTAGTTTCCTTCGATCGCGTTAGTTTAAATAATTTTCTATGAATCTTAATAATAGACAAGTATTCTTATTTTTAGATATCATGAGAATTATTTTTAAATTTCTATACTTTTTTTTATGAAAAGAGTGGAAACACCTTCGACTTCAATAAAATTGAATGAATGTCAAAATACACTCTCTAAAAATATAAATAAGTGAAATTCACATCAAATAAGTAAATATACACTTTACAAATTGATCGTTGTATATTCACTTATTCGATGTGAATTTCACGTATTCGTTTTTAGAGAGTACGAAAATGATAAAACTACCTAGAAGTATTTAATTTTTCGCGATAATGAACTATACACGCGTAACAATTTATCTTGCCTTCAAATTTTTTTGTTCAAGAGCTTTCAAGCGTCTCCATCGAACGAGAAATCAATGTATTCCTATTGCAGTACAAATCATCGCTCGAATCCACCATACCCAAGTGACCAAACTTCCCCCCCCCCCCCAAAAAAAAAAGCTTTCATCGCAGGAAAAGCGTATAAAACGTCGAATCACAGAGAAAGCGAAAGTACCGCCGATGAATAGGACCCGAGCTTGCGGAAAATCCATTAAACGTCCGGTAATAGCGCGGACGCTCGCCGATCATTGACGTCCAGGTCTAATCGGAAAACAAATGTGCGGAGCACCCGGAGAAGTTCATGGGAGCCGGGGTGAGGGGTGCGGGCGGCCCGCGCGATTAACGACACTAACGACTGACGATATATCCCCCTCGCGCGCTCTTAAGGGCATCGCCGCCGCTTCAACGCCGCCGCACGGATGGACGAGGCCGTAATTTATGCTGATATAAAGCGGCCGCGCGAAATCTTGGCTCCGAGTATTGCGCTGTCCTCTCGTGTCTAACGAGCCTCGACTTCTTATTCATCCCCGCTTCTCACGCAGCTCCGTGCCGGATTTTCCGAGCTTTTTTTAATAAGAAACTTTCTCTTAGAATTATCACTGATCATTCAAGATTCAACATTTTTTAGCGAGTTTCTGTCTTAAGAAAGAAAAAAATTGAGACAAGCGAATTTATAAAGGTATAACTATAGTGAATGAACACGTTAAAAACGGTTGGTGTGATATTTCACTCTTAGTTTACAATGAAACCACTCATGGAGTTAAACTTGACTCCGATATAGAGTCAAATTTGATCTTTCAAGATTGAATATTTTTTTGACAGTTTTTATAGTTTAAACAAATTGAGACAAGTTAATTAATATAGGTAACTACTACTGTGTACTGCACTCTAAATATAAATAAGTGAAATTCACATTTATGTTTAAATTTATAAGTGATATTCATATTTAATTAGCGGACGTGATTTTACCCTTTTTTACCCTTCTCAAAACGTCACTATTCACATTGAATATGTGAAATTTCACGATTCCATATCTTCTATATGGTTTTCAAAGCGCACGACTTTCACTGAATTAATGAATTTTGCTTTTTACATATTGAATTTGTCGAATTTTATTTGACACATTACATACGTGAAATTTCACGATTCTACTTTTTTCTACACAGTTTCCAAAGCGCACGACTTCACTGAATTAATGAATTTCGTTTTTTACATATTGAATTTGTCGAATTTTAATTGACACATTACATACGCGAATATATTCACATTTAATTAGCGGACGTGTTTTCAGCTTCACAAAACGTCACTATTCTCATTTAATATGTGAAATTTTACATTTTCAGATTTAGCGAGATACAAAGTAGCCCTTTCATCGAGGCGGTGACTGTCCGGGTGTAGCGGCGTTTAGCGGACGCGTTACACCAGGCGCTCGTTTCCCCATTGTGCTCGGCCTCCTCCTCCTCCTCCCCACGGCAGTGTCGACCATCGCCTCTCTTTCTCTCCCATTGAGCTCGCGGTAAGAGTCTCGTGCGCGCGTGTATATACGCTCTCCGCGGGGCAGCTGCGCGCGTCCGCTAATAATAGTTTATCCCCGAAGCGGCGCGACGCCTACTCTAAGCTCGCTTTTTGACCGTCAACTGGCTCGACGCCTGGGGGCTCCTGTGCCATTGCCCCCCGGGTCCCAAAGGTGCGCGTCACCTTTGTCTCCGCACTTGGCACTCTTCGAAAATAAACGCGTGGATTTTTGGCTTCTCCCGGTTCATTAGCACCGATCTTACGTATATAGCAACGCGGACTGCTGCTTCTTTTTTTAATTTTCCCGCCGTTGCTTATTTGTTGCGAAGGGAGCTTTTGTGTAAGATGTATATCGTCATTCGGGAGAATGAACTTGAAACTTTAGCCTGGTTCGTCGAGGCTTGCGAGTCTTGCTTTTGTTTTATTTTACATCGTATTCTAAATCATTTAGCGAAGAAGCTTGAACGATGGGCGAAGCTTCGGAATTATTGCAAGAAAAGCTCTGGAAAGCTGCATTGATTTTATTATAAAAGTTTCAGAGCCTTTCGTACTTTTAGTAGACGACGAAACTTTTTATATAAAAATCATCTACGGAGTAGACGACGAAGCTTTTTATATAAAAATCATCTACGGAGTAGACGACGGAGCTTTTTATATAAAAATCATTTTCGGGGTAGACGGCGGAGCTTTTTATATAAAAATCACCTACGAAGTAGACGACGGAGCTTTTTATACAAAAATCATTTACGGAGTCCTTTTATATAAAAAATATACGGAGTAAACGACGAAGTTTTTTTTACGAAAATAACAGAGCTTTCCTCGTAAATCCTACAAAGCATCTGATCAACTAATCGATAGACAAAAAGTACAGTGATTTTAGTACAAATTTTGTCCACGATATCCGCACGCAAAAGTCGAGAAGCAATGGAGCAATCATCGACAGACGACGTCGCGCATACGCTTTGATGGGTACTCCGTGCCTCCAACTCCGCCATCCCCGCAAGCTCCCTCCCCAACTCCTCGCAGTGTACAATCCACCCGGTCGACTAAGTACTTCGCTTCGCGGGCGCAACTTCCTCGGAGGAGGCGATCGCGACGGGAAGAACTCGCCCCGAGACGAATAATTGATTGCCGCGCGCCTCGGCACGTTTCACCCCCCCCCCCCCCCCCGGGCGAACGGCGCAGAGTTACACGCCGATCATGCCGGGGTTATTGCTGCATCCGAAGTCGCGCACCCTTTTGCACATCTGGGAGATGCGCGCCTTTGTGCGCGCCGGAGGAGTCAATACAACCTGAGCCCTTTCTTTCAGTCCCGGACTTTGGGCGAGATTTTAGCGGGCATCAAGAGTGACTCGAGATTGTCGAGGTGTTGCTTCCTTTTTTTCTCTTATCTTTCGATGTTGCTTTTTTGAGGAGAGGGAAGGGATGGGGAGACTTTGGACGGAGCTTCGGGGCTCAGATGAAAATCGAAAAATTATGCCGCGCGTTATGGCTGAAAGAGTGCGGCGCCTCCGTTTTTTTTTTCATAAACGTTGTATTGAGGAAATTCTTGTATGATGATGTGGACAGAGGGTATTTTTAGAGAGATGGGAGTAACGATTTTTTCTTTCGGAATGCTGTAAAGAGATAAATCCAACTGACGCGGAGTTAAATGGAAATGAATGAGATAAGAATAATTTATACATTTTTACGGGGAAAATAGTTAAAAAAAACGTAGAAAATAGAAAAGTGGGTGTAGAATGGAAATAGGGCGTGAATTAAAATTTCATTTGCGATTCAGAGTGGATATAAATTTGATCGTGCGTTCAAATCTTAAATGGCTATGTGTAATACAAAAATTCACACGTTATTAAATGCGGGCTACTTTACTTTTTTCTTTTTAATTGACCCCCATTTTTTGAGATCGGGACGTTTAAATTGAATTAAAATCAATCGTTTACGAGCATTTTCATGAAGATTAATTAATTTGTTTACCGTCTGTTGTTTAATGTTGTTTAAGGTGACAGCAAATAAATTTTGTAGGGAATATTTATTATTGTTTTTAAATATATAAAAGCTCGTCTGGCGATTTGCGAACCTGGCGACACTCATTTCAAAGGAATTTGATATCGTATCATTAAACATTTCCGGTAACGTACGTTTGATCGCCGTTAAAAATTAAATTTTTCATAATTTCTAAGGAAAATTTGTGTTTTTGAGAAAAGCATCAATATTAGGCAAGGTAATGTAAAATAAAATTATTTTAAATGTGTTTATCGAAAAAAGATTATATTGGTAATAGTAAAATTAGCTTTTAATATTTGATTAGCAATTAAAGTGATTAATAAGTAAAAACAAAAGAAAGCTTTTTTTTTTAAATTAAACATGAAAGCTCAACTGCAATCGATAAATTAATAAATTAAGAATCTTAGCATTCAGTTTGATTAAAGTGATCGATGTAGGTAAAAATAAAGAAAAAGCTTTTATTTTTAAACTGCAATCAACCATGAAAGCTCAACTGCAATCGATAAATTAATAAATTATAAAAAGCTCGAAAGCTTAATAAGTGCTTACTATCACTTTATCTTGTTAAAAATTGAAAAATAAATTATTTCAATTTCTCCCTTGAAAAAAAAACGCTTCCGATAACGTTGAACATTTAATTAGGAACACCGAAAGTAAGAAGAGAGTAAAGCTCCGGGCACGAGTTCCCGGAGATCCACCCCTGGGCAGTTTTCGGTATACCTTCGGCAGAGAAGCACCGAAGCTTTCGCGTTCGCTCTCTCTCTTTCTCTCTCATTCTCCTTTTTTCCCCTCTCTTCCCTTGACGTCCACACATGTGCGGCTGCTGCTGCTCTCGAGTGGAGCGCAGCGCGTTCAGGTAGGGGACAATGCGAGTCATCTCCGTTAACTCCCCTCCCGCTCCCTTTTTCTCTCTCTCCTTCCGTCCATCCTCCTTTCCTGCGCGCCTCTCCTAATTCCACGCTCTTTTTTTGCCTCCACTCGCGTCTCCGACTTATTTTCTCCGTTTGCCAACCGCATCCACTTTCTCAACTCTTTTTGGGCATTTCGCGCTCGCCGCCCTTTTTTTTCTCTCCCCCCGCTCGCCCTTCTTTTTTTAGGCATCCCTTTAACTCCTGTACTTTGTTTCAAACCTCTACCCTCCCTCCCCCTTTTTTTGTCCCGCCAGGTTTATTTTATCGAGGAGTTTTTTTATTTTTGTTATATACTTTCCACTCGCGCGAATGTATAAGTTCATCTTCTTTTTTGTAATCTAAATTTATTTACTTTGATATTATTTCTAGTATTACTTACTTTTCAGTATTAATTATCACAATTGATATGACAAAGACTCATTTATTGCGAATTTTAAATGCCTATGATGCTTCTCGTAGTTTCTATTCGAAAGACTTTTTATAAAAGTTTATAAAATGATGCAAAAGCCGCATAAAATCGGATAAATAATTTATCTGATGTTATACAAATTTATCCATTTTTATTTGCAAAGATTTTATATTTGTGTTTATACCTATAACTATTTTTCTGCCAAAATTTACTCGATTATGTTATTCTATTATGTGTAAATAGCACATTTTACAATTAACATATATTCTACCGTTTTTCGTTTTATTCCCTGAAAGAAAGTTAATTTATTATTTGCAAATACTAAATTTTACTATAAACATCTATTCTATCGTTTTTCGTTGTATATCTTGAAAGAAAGTTAATTTATTATTTGCAAATACTAGATTTTACAATAAACATCTATTCTATAGTTTTTCGCTGTATACCTTGAAAGAAAGTCGTAATAATTACATTTATATACGTTTGAATTTGTCACGGCGCGCAGGCCTCACCCAATTTGGCTTCGTTAAGGCAACTTTTCTCCTTCCCAGAATCCCGGTAAGTAAAAAAGTCACTCAAAAATCCCTACAAGTTCCCCGAAACGGATGATATAATTCGTATCCGAAAACAAAGGTAAAGAACCGACTGCACCCACGGTCGAAGCGTAGAAACGCTCTCCTCGTTACGCGCAGTCCCTATACCCCTCGAAGACGAGATCCAACGAAAAAAAAAAAGAAAAATGCCCGCTCCCAAGACGCTCCCGAGCATGTGTTTGGCATCCTTCTCTCCTCGATCATTCTCACGTGGGGGAGCGCGCGCCGTCGTCTCCGGCGTAAACACATAAAACGCAGGCGAGCGCCGGCGGAGCGACGGAGACGGAGAGCGCGAACGGCGGAGAGAGACTCCTCAGGGGGAATCCCCGCGCTACACCTACAACTCCCCCCTCTCCGCGGCGCTGCGCGCCAGATAAACACAGGAGCGCGCAGTCCTCGCTCTCGGATACACCTATACGGGCTCCGCGAGCGATACGCCGGCGCGCAGGCGGGAGGGGCCCCGCCGGCGCTCCGAGGTGGGAGAGCCCAGCCGAGGTGCGCGGCCGCGGAGTGGGGGGCGCTCACGGGGGCGGTGGCTCTCTCCGGCCGCCATGCGCGCGCCGCTCGCGCATCCGTCGCCGCCGCTGCCGCCGCCGCCGCTCCGCGAGGCAGGAGAGAGCACCGCGGCGCGCTCATCAGTCGTCCGAGCCGCCGACGGAGAGCCAGAGCTTTCGAGGCCGCAACGCGCGCGCACCGACCGTACGATTTAATTCCCGCCTCTGGCCCCGACACAGCCGTGCCATGCCCTAGCCACACGGGAGAGTCGACCGCCGACCAGCGCCTCTCTTTCTCTCTCTCTCTCTCTCTTCCCTTCTCGCCCTCTCTCCCTCTCCTCTCCGCCCGCCCGCTCGTCTCTCCTCTCCCTCGCGCTCTCCCGTCGCCGCTGCGTGCTGTCGCCGAGTCGTAGTGGATGCTGCGGAGCGCGCCTACCTGTGACAGTGACCGCGGATGTGCCTCACCCTCCGCGCGCGCCCAGTGCAGCGATCGAAGCAGCCGTCGTCGCCCCCGGCCGGAACCAGTGCGGGAGGAAGAGTGCGGAGCCTCCGGTCGGGCAGCGCGGGCCTCGTCGGATGCTAGAGCAGCAGCCGGCGGCCACGGATAAGTCGGCCGCGCCGGCCATGAGCGCCGGGGGAGCAGCCGCCCACTCGCCGCCCGCAGCCGCCCGCAGCCGAGAGGATGCCCTGACGCCGCCGCGCTCCTGAAGACGCGCGCGCCACCCCCGCCCTTTGTTTTCTCCCGTCCCCTGCCCTCTCCCCCCTCCCCTCCAGTTCCTCGCGGTCCGTCGGCGCCTTCGCTCGCGACTTCGTGCACCGCGTCGTCGAGGGGACAGCGAGCAGCAGATCCGCGCGCGTCGGGAGCGGCGACGAGCCCCAGGAGGCGCGCAGCACGCCAAGTGGAGCGCCCGGAGGAGAGAGCCGACGGAGCTTGGAGCCGAGCTGTGAGCGCACGTGAATATGAGCATGACTCTCGTACGGAACTCGTTTAAAGGTGCGTTTCTTTCTTCTTCTTCTTCTTTCTTGTGTTTGTCGATTTTGCGTGTTTATGGAGCTTCTGGTCCGAGGGAGCTTTTCGAAGCTTCGCGGAGCTCGCGGGGGAAGGCGTAGGTGGGACCGAGTTGGAGAGGTTAGGTTGCGACGAGAGCAGGAGCTGGCAAAGCTCTCGTTGAGGCTGTGCATCGTCAGGTGATAAAGTTTCTTTGTTGTTGCTGGTGAGTCACGCGGCGAGCGCGCCGCGTTTATCTGCACCAGGAGTTCGACGCTCGTCTGAGATTCGACGCCCGTTTGATTTATTTGAATGCGAAAGCTGCTGCATGATAAAAGGAGCTTGACGTTCAATTGCGTCGAGTAAGCCGCGTTAATTGTAATAATCAATAATAATTGAGAGCCGCTGTACGATAAGGTGCGGATTGTGTTTTTTTTTTTTTTCGTTATTTGGGTAGGGTAAAAAATAAAGTAAGCCAGTGCGCTTATTTTATTCCTGTGATACAAACGCTTTTGTGTCTTGAATGTGAACAATTGTTGGTTTGATAAAACTCTGGCGATTTGGATGATGTGCGATAAAAATTAAGCTTCCAGGAACGCTATCCTCGTAACGAAATTACTATCTGCATTTTTTTGAGAAAATCCATTTTTTTCCATCTGTTTAAACGCATAAACAATAAGTTTAATTTATGTTGAATATATTTGTCGAACTAATTTTATACTTACGTGATAATCTGTTCGATAACGTAAATTTTTATCAATATATAGTGGCAAAACATTTAAAAGCTCTTAGTCTATATATAAGCAACACTAGATCTTTTGAATTTCTTTTATTGTTTCTTCTTCGTCGAAAATAATTATATCGTTTAAACATACAATATTTTCAAATTGAATAACTTAAATAAAAATGCTGAATGGTCATTATTAGAATAAAATAAAATAGAATAGGATAGTCGTTTATTGTAAATTACGGCATTTACAAAAAGATTCAATAGGTAATACACTGGACAACGCGTAAATCATCGATTAAATATCAGATCGCCACTCAATTACACGCTAAAAGGGGTCGACAACAAAATTAAAGAAAACTCTCTCGTTTAGATTAATTATCTCCGGGAAACATCTTAATAGCGAGAGCACGGAACTTTCCTCAAAATTTATCACCGCGAATCTCGCGCAAAACTTTATGCGAAGCAGGAGAACAGCCGCCAGCCGTAAATATAGCCGCGGCTTAATTTGCCCGGAAACAAAGGCGCAAATTTGCGCGCTCAATTTGAAAAAGTCGAACGGTCGATACATTGACCCGAAAGGTGCGGAACGCGCGAACGGCCAATAATAATAGCGCGCGCGCCGCGGCAGTTATTTAAATCTTGGCCGCGGCGCGGCCAGCCGCGCAAATTACAACTTACGAATCGATGCGCTCTCCCGAGACCCTCCCCTGCATCCGAGCCGGCGATGGCGATCATCGGCCATATTTCACTTGGCGCGCACCTATTTGCGCGTTTCCGCTCGCCGAGCGTCCCGCCGCCGCCTCGCAATATGACGAATGCGATCTGGCGCACCTGCGCGAGTCTCCGCCAGGATGCTGCGCGATTTGCTTTTTTCCTACGATTCGGTGTTTTGCTCTCGCGTCGTAAATTGCGCTCCTCGTATTCGGGTAGTTCGTCTGCGCTTTCTTTTTTGTAAAACCAGGTGATGTTTTTGTTGGAATTTTCTTTGCAAATGAAGGAACAGATTAAATTCGACCACGTGCTTTTTTCTTTCTTCGAGGTTCTTTTTTCCTACCATCGTAAACATACTTCGATGCCGATAAAATGCAGTCGTTTTATATTTTTTGTAGAAAAATCAATCGTCAGAGGGAGTCAGCGAATACCATTATGTGCACTAAAGCGTAAAAATTAAATAAATATAAAGTTCGATCTGCGTAAAAATTTTAACGATCAAGTTTTTATCGGAATTTTCATTGTAAATGTAGGAACAAATTAAATTCGATCACGTGCTTCTTTTTTTGTTAATAAAGTTTATTAGCTATTGCAGTGTTAAAATTTGATTTCGTGGATTGCCTACAATATACGTAACAAACATTTACATAAAGAGAAAAAGTATAATTTTTATTTTATAGCATCAGTAAATTGTATATTTTATTTTTGCATATATTAAGATAAAAAGTAATTTAGTTTGTAATGAGAATTTATTAAAGTATGATACCCAAATTAATGTATAATGCTCGATGGAACGAGCGATATCCAGCAAATATCGCGCAAAATATTGGAGCTACAAAAACAATTGATTTTCACGCTCGAGTCGCCGATTCAATTAAACGAGTATAAAGCAAAATTCTATACAAAACGCTAATGCGGCAAATGTTGTATAATTAACGTGAAAACTGTCATCGTCAGAATTACATATACCCGATCAACCGGAGATGGAGGAGGGACACGCGAAATATTCGGAGACCGTCCGTCAATGAACGAAAGATCGTAATTAGATTTATTCGACGGCGCATGCGGTGCACTTCGCTTTACCGCAGTGCGCCGGTCGAACACATGAAATGACACTATATATGCTCCGGGCGCGCACGCGAGATCACGCGAAAACTTGTCGCCGCAGTTTTCCAGTGCGATGCATCGGGGAAATATACATTGACCATTCAAGCGCGTCTGTTACATGCACACATACGCGCTCATGCCCACACACACACACGCGCGCGCGCGTGCCGACCATACACACACATATACAGCGATTCATACATTTTCACATTCGTACATATGTATATTCACGTATATGTACATGCACAGATATATATATGTATACACGAAAGCGCAGGCACGGTATCGGCGATAAACGCGCGGGCAAAACGGGCGCGGATGTATATTTTCCGCCGGCGCGCACCGAGCTTATCGGATTTTATTTGACGAGCTGCTCGGTTGCAGACACGAGAACCCGGAGTTCCTATTCGGGATGTATATGTATATTCTTAGAATGGATTCTCTCTGTATCTCCCCGATCGGGCATTTTCACGGCGATTAAACTGGATCGCCCCGCCGAGCGCTTTATATTGCTTTCGAATTAAGCCGTTTGCATTGTTTTTCCACCCGCGCCGCGGACGAATTATCCTGTACCGCGCGCGAGAGCTCATATTCTGCGGATTACTGATGCTTATTGCTGCCGCAATTTTTTTACAGCTTTCATAACCCATTCGCCCGCGGCAATTGTATTAGCGCTCGAATGAAAGTGTTTTCTTTTTTTTTCTTTTGGTCTTGTCGATCTTTAAACATTTCTAACTTTTGTTGCAAGTAATGAAGTTTGTACGCTGAACAAAAAATTGCTAATTTTCAGTAAATATTTACTTCAACAGTTCTTGTTTACTATTTCTTTAGAACTAAATTAATTTATTTATTACTAAATAAATTTAGTGTGGTTTCAAAATTATAATTTCATTCCAGAAATTATTTGAAATTACTATAGGTCTCCTTGCAGTGTACATTGAAAGAAATAAAAACTTTAGAAAGATTGCTATTGCACTTTGGAAAGGATAAGGATGACAGTCTTATCAAGTGAACACTTTTTATATGAAAAATAGTAATTTTTAGTATCTGAAGTTTTACAAATTATCATTTTAATATTAAAAATTGCTATTTAGAATACTAATAATTGTTATTTTCCATACTAAAATTTCTCGCTTATCAAGACTGCCACTCCTTTCCTAATCACACTAGTAATTTTTATTAAGTTTCTTCTCTCGGAGTAGTAAAAAAAACAGTTGAATTTTTTTAAGGTATATAGAGGTCGTAAAGTATTAATTACAAAAAAATTAATTAATTATCTATCTGATTATACCTACGCTTCTATATTAATTTTTCTTTAATAAAACACATTCCTGTCCATCTACAAGTAATTAAAAAAATCTGCATGCAGTATTTCGAGCACCGCAATTAAAATAATTAATGAAATTCACATCATGGCGAAAAAATGCACAAACAGCACGTGACAATGACATCTGGTTCGCGGGAAGCGAGACTCCTCTGACTTCGCGGAAATCTGTGCAATACACCTCGGCTCTATATATAATCCCTGCACACCTATAGGCTCGCGCGCGCAGCGTTTCCGCCATTAATAATCTCACCGGTCGCTCGTGCGTAACGCGAAACCCATATGGGCGGCTCGCGCCGGCTTAAGTTTCTCGTCGTCGTCGGCGATCGCAAACACTGTATAGGTGCCTGTATAGCGTCTGGTACCCGCGGGCCTCTCGGTAGCGGCCACGAGGTCACTGCTCGCGGGTGCCTGCCTGCCTTCCCTTTGGCACGAGCCTCCGAAGGCCCGCTGCGTCCTGCTTTTCTCTCTCACCTCTTTCTCCCCATTTTTTTCTCTCTCTCTCGTCGTTTCCATCGCCTGGTACGCGCCACCGCACACCCCCGGCGGCGCGCACTCTTTTGTCTCGACTTTCTCGATATTGAGCTTTTACGCGTTGCCTGACACAATTTCGCTTTTACGAGCGCGCGTGGCAGTTAACGATCGAGGGGAATACTGCGTTTTCTGCCTCCACGCCAGTTCGTTAAAACTTATAAGTTTTAAGAGCTCGAACGACCGATGCTTGGTTGGAATGCGTGATATTGCGCTTACAGCGTTGTTGATTGTTTTAAAAAAAGGGAGGTGAAAAAATATAGTCGAGCTTGAGTGTAATGAGACGCAGTCGTTGGCGTTACAATGCGTATGATTATGAATTTCCAAGTAGTTGGATTTTTAAAGGAGCTTTTTTTGAAGGAGAGTAGAATTCTCCGTAGTCTTAAGTACATATAAGAACGTTGTATATATTAAAAAATAAACGCTGCGACTCCACGTGGCACAGTAATTCTTCCTTCTTCTCACACGTGTAAAGAAAATGTAAGAGTTTTTCTTTTTTCCTACCATCGTAAACATGCACACTTCGGTGCCAATAAAATACAATCGTTTTATATTTTTTGTAGAAAAATCAATCGTCAGAAGGATGCAACGAATACCATTATGAGCACTACAGCGTAAAAATTAAATAAATATAAAGTTCGATCTTGCGCAAAGATTTTAACGGTGTAGTTAAAAGCTGAAATTCGATTAAAGTCGTTCGAGCGAGCTTTTCAGTGTATAGGCCTCCCAATTTACACCGAGCGCCGGTTTTCCCGCTCGCCCTCCTGTTTACCCGGGGGCTTGTTTGATCTAACCCAATCCGAAAGTTGGAGCTGACGCTGCAGTCCGCCGTTATCACCGTCGCGGCCGCGGACACGCGCCGGTACGTTGCAAAATGTGTTTACCGTCGCGAGCCGGGAGCTTTTATCTCCCCGAGCTTTCGGCCGCGTTCAGAATAGACGAGCGACCAACTTTTTTTGGGGGGCAGTGGGGGAAATGTTTTGCAACGAGGTAATGTCTGTATACGAAGACAGGAGCAACTGAACAAATTAATAGTATTACGCAAATTTATGTTGTGACGAAGTTACGCGGGTTATTCCAAGATTTTGTCTGCGAGAAACAAATAGAGCGTGCTAATAAACAATATTTTATCAAATCCAGTAAATGGAGTTTTGCAGATTCGAAATCTTTGATATCCGCGTGTTCTTCTTAGTAAACAAGATTTAACGTTACAAAAATATGTCGTTTTTTTTTTAATAAAGAAAGAAACAAATGTGAAATCATTATTTATATTACAATTTTTCGAATACAGATATATATGAGCGATCAAGTTTTAATATAAAATTCTACAACGCGAGAGAAAAACTTAATAAAAATTGTTATTGTGGTTAGGAAATGAGTGACAGTCTTAATAAATGAGAATTTTTTTATATGGAAAATAGGAATTTTTAGTACCTAAAATTATAAAAATTGCTTTTTATTATACTAAAGTTTTTTGCTTATTAATACTGTCACCCCTTTCCTAACGATAATAGCAATTTTATTAAGTTTTTTCTCTCGGTATATGTAAATAATCTCCTGGTAATTAATATTAAATTTAATTTACCCCATTAGTCCTACGTAAACTTTGGGAAATGTCGGGGGAGGTTTACGGATTTCACCAACGGTCAAGGACAAAAGATTCAGGTAGTAGCATAAGTTTTCTTTAGCGCGTTTACGCTCCGGGCAGGATCTCCCATCCAGATGTGATGCAAAGCCAGCGCATGTGGGCAGCAGATTCTTTCGATTCCCACAGTCTCCGATCGACAAAACGAAATGGGCGGTCGACGACGAACCACCACCGGTAAACGTCAAGACGCTGAAGTGCGTTCCAAAGGGTACAATAAAAGAGTAATAGAGGGCCGTAAAATGAACAAAGTCACGTCTCGTTATAAATGTACCCAAAGGGGAAACTAATTGCGACCAATTGCTTCCACGGGGCTGACTTACTGCAACGAAAACACGAGAAGTGCATCCATACGCTGAGAGAAATGTTTTTTGTAACAATTATTGTTATTCGAATAAAAATTGCTATCTTGTCTGGGAACGGAGCCACAAAAATTACTATTCTGAATCATAAATTTTACTAGAATTTCAGTAAATTTTGTTATACAGAATGGTAATGTTTTTCACTAAATGCAGTCTATGACTCTACTCCCAGACTGGATAGTAAATTATTCAAAATATTTTTCTCAGTGTAAGAATTAAAAAAAAATACACTCAAACAAATAAATTGAACGTAAAAGCCATTAAAATTTCTTCTTCGATTATTTATTATATCATCAAGCTCCATAAATTTCGCGACAGCGTATATATAATAATGAATATGCACTCCAGGAGCTCATGCATCTCATTAAAATTAAAACGCAAACGGCGCAACCACGCAAAAATGTCTCGCCGACAGAACAAACAAGCAAGCGATAGGTGCACCGCTCAAACGGCATATACGCAAAAACAAGTAAAAAAAAAAGTCGCATCCCACAGGAAGAAAGAGAAAAAGACGTCCAACTCGTGCGCGCCATACATCCCGCGGGTCGGGCGTTTGACGTCGAGGCGAGGGAGAAAGAAAGAGAGCGGATAGGAGGAGAGAAGAAAGGTTTTCAGGCATCGTCCGAGTGGATAATGTTCGGACATGTCAGCCGCTGCCGTCGACGCGCGCGTTTGCCGAGAGAGAGCCGCGCGAGCGCAACGACCTCCCGCCGGAGATTCATCCTCGCCTCTCTCTCTCTCTCTCTCCTTCTCCGCGCGCTTTAACTTCTCGTCCTCTCCTCCGCATCGCGCGCTCAGCTGTCCGCCCGCGGAGCGTATATACGGCACCACCGCCACTTTGAACAATAAAGTTTTTTATGCCGTCCGCGCCAATCATTGTTTTCTCTCCTGCCGCGCGCACGTGACTCTCTCGGCGTCTCCTCGCGGCGGCGCGATCGTGCCCTTGTCGAGAGGATGTTGTCGCTCCGAATGGAAAATAATAAAAGCACGGCTCAATTTACCTGAGAAAAAAACAGCGGCTTTCAAGCTCGATAAAAAAAATTGCGTTTCGCGCTTTTTTCCCCGTAAGTTTTTGGTGGGAAATTTGAATTCCATCAGTTCTCTCGTTTTCCGCGATACTCGCAAGCTTCTTTATTACATCATTTAACAAACAATTTCTTTCCGCATGTAGAAATGCATCGAAATGTATTTCATTTCGTGCACTTGCACTTGAATAATCATCGCAAATTTCTTTTTTTCTTCTTTTAGAAGTGCATTGAAATGTATTTCTTTTCGTGTGCTTGCACTCGAATAATTATCGCAGATTGATTCTTTCTTTGAACTCAACCGTCAAATTAACGTCGAAACTATAGAAAATTATATTTTATTTGTACATATATATTTCACTTCGAGATATACACACATTATCGTGTACCAAGACGTCGGGGGTCGTCAGTAGTAACAGGTGCGTCGGTCGGGCTAATCAACGAGTATCTTCATTGCGCGAATTAAGCGTCCAAATTGGACTCCAGCGCAATAAAAGCCTCGCTCGGCGACGAGGAAGAACAAATAAATGTAATAAAAAAAAAAATGACGGATAGAGACGAAGGAGGAGCCTGTCTTCGCGCACTACGCGGCGGTGACTTTTCGCGGCGCGCGGAAAAGGCGAGCCGGCGGCGCTCGCTCCAGATGCACGCCGCGCAATTATACTCATTACGCGCAATTCGCCGCGCGGCCGCTCGACGTTTCCACGCATTCCCCGCGGCCTGACGTCATGGGCCGGGTATTATACGCCGCGTACCGAGCGGACGGGAGATGGAGGCGCTCCGCAACATGGCGCGCGCGCAGAGCCCGCTATATAGGAGGATTCCTGCGTCGGTGGCACGTGCGCCCCGCGATTTCGTCAGCGCGTGGAGGAGGGAGTTCCGGCCGCTGCTCTAGATGCTCTTTTTTCCCGAGAACTAGATTTCACGACGGTGATGCTGCGCTATCTAGGCGCGCGGCTCTTCTTTCTCTCTCCCTTTTTTTTTAAAGCTGCGAGCGGGGGCAAAGAAATTGCGAGCTGCTTTATGACGCTGGATATACGTTTTCCCGTGATTGTTTAGTTAAGAGAAGAGGAGCGATCTGCGGATGCGACGATGTAATTGCTGAAATTTTGTGGATCGAATACACTGAGAGAAAAAGCTTATTAAAAATTGTTATTGCAGTTAAGAAAGGAGTGACATTCATAACAAGCGTGAATTTTTTGTATAAAAAATAGTAATTTTTAGTATGGAAATTGTAAATATTACTATTTTAATAATATGGATGGAGTAAAAAATTATTCTATTTTACTCCATCAAGGGAGTTAATTTCACTATAACGTTAGAGTGAAAATTTGAGTTCAGTATAGTCAATTTTCGCTCTAGTTCACTTCAGCTGTATAGCGTATATATTTTATACTTTTATAGATAACATTATGTAAAATAATTTGATCTGTGGATGCTAATGTGATCACTGAAATGTTGTGGATCGAATTAAAGCAACAAAAATTATGAAATCTTGTTTTATAATTTTATATTTTATAGAAAAGATGATATAAAATAATTTTAAATGAAATATTTTTTTTTTCAAGAAGGTAGACAAGATGGAAATTCAATGATAATTACTCTTAAGGGAGGAATATTGGGTTCTTTCTTCGCGACTGAATTCGGAAGCTTAATTTAAAGGTTATTCCAATTCACTTTGTTATCTGGTAGCTAACACAGAGCTCCGAAAGTTTCGTCCGCTGGTCTTAACTTGGGAATCAAAAGGAATTTTCTTTTAGTAGATAACATTCTATTCGAATGAAAAAGGACAAAGTGATCGTATTTTAAGAAAAAGAGGAGAAATGTTTGAAATTCAAAGTAAATTCCAGTTTAACGTCTTTTTCAACGTAGAAAACTAGCGCTTTGTTCAACCGTGAAAAGGGGTTGAAAACCAATCTCAAAAATTTAAGTAAACAGCTCGCTTTAATTTAATCAGAACATTCTTATCAATTTCAATTAATCAAATAAATTTTAATGTATCCCACTAATAGAAAAAAGTCTTTCTCTAACTCACAAAAATTAATTTTCATTAAAGAATTATACACTTAAACAATCGACCTCGGTCTTACAAAACAACAATGAATATCAATTTTCCTTTTTTTTTTTTAATCTAATCACAGGATGAAAAAAAAGTCAAAATTAGATCGTAAGCTCGTTGCATTAAGAGGCATCCCAGCGTATTGAAGCTCCGCGGAGCGTGAAAAGGCAAGCCGACATCTTTATGGAGTTCCGCGCGTCGACGTTGCCTCGCCCGAGTCCGGCACCGAGGCCAAGGCGCGGCGGCGACGCGCAAGCTCCTGGCCGCTGGTCACTTATCGACGAACCGCTGCACTGGCCGAGAGCCGCGCGCGCCAGGTTTTCACTGGAATGCGCACAATCGCCGCGGTTGTCCTCCTCCCCCCCTCCCCTCTCACCCTCCCTTCCTCCCCCTCATCATCCTCGTTTTCTCCCCGCAGCAAAAGCTCGAGTCGCCGACCTTAGACGCTGGCTTCGGGTTACCCGCACGCGAATTATTCATATAAGTAATGAAATCCCACGGAGAAACCGGCCTTCGCCGCGTAATAATATTCTTCCTCTCGCGATGCGAGATCCTGAGCTGCGATGATAGAGGCGCGATTATTAAAAACTGCGAGGAGCGCGTGCATTTTTCCTGGATCAATTACATTTGACTTCTGGCACAATTTTAAATAGTATTTACTCGGGAAAAGGTGTATTTCATGAAATTTATTTAAAAAAGAAAGAATATGTATAGATTTATAAATTTAAATTTAGATATTAAAAACACACGATAGATAAGCCGGTTTATTAAAATCCATACAATCTTTATCTTCATTTCCGCATCTTACGTAACGCATGAAATTCAGCCACGGTAAAAGAGACCGAAAACTCGTAAATTACTTGTTCAATAATAAAAATAATAAAAAGGGGAATTATTTTATAACAATCGATTTAGACTATTGTGGGAAATGATTTGGAAAGATTTTAATAGAATTCTAGTGATATATGTATCTGCAATTGTAATAAATATTACTATTCTAAGATTGAATTAGTGAAACTTTACTAAAATTAGTGGAAGATAGACTGTGGCTTCAAAAATTTTTATTAGAGTAACAGTAATTTTTCTAAAAGATTTCTATCAGTGTAACTAGTCTCCCACGTAAAAAACTATGAGATCAATTAAAGATAAAAAATTATGGCACTTTTTAGTATAATTTAAGATAAAAAGTCTTTTACAAATATTAGAAGATGTTGAGACCATTTTAAGATGCTATCATTTTGAATTTTATTATAGCAGAAATTAGAGGAAAAATAAAAATAATAAAATATTTACTATTATAAATTTGTTTAACTGTCAAATGCGATGTTAAAAACTGATCTTTATTTAAATAAAATTTTAAAATATTGAAATCTTAAAACGATGTCAAAACTTTCTAATATTTGTAAGAGACTTTTCATCGTAAATTATACTAAAAAGTGCCATAATTTTCCGATCTTTAATTGATCTCATAGTTTTTTACGTGGGATCGTCTCCCGCGATATCTCGCACTCTCTCTTGCGGTGTTTTCCTCATTTCGGAGCAGCGTCGGCGGAGGGCCGCGTACGCACGTAGACGGATCTTATCTGTCGGCGCGAAATTTGCCAGTAACCGTATGCGGAGACGAACGTGGGAGACAACGAGGTGGCACGTGTAAGGAATGATATATACGGTGCGCGCAATCGTCGCCTCGTTCTCTCGGCCCGGATTGATTGCGCAAACGCAGGCGCGCGATATATATCCCCGACTCGCTCGGGGAAAATTTGCGCCCGTACAACCAGTTGACGCCTTGACGAATCTTCCGCTTCTTCCTTTCTTTCCCTTTTTCTTTTTTGCCTTACCCCCCTGAGGCCGTCGTTACGACGCCTAGGCCTCTTCGAGGGGGAGCGAAGTTTTTGCCGAAGGCTCCGAGGAAATATATATATATACGTTTGTTCTCCGTCTCGTCACCGCGGGAAAAGACTTTCTTTCTGCAGGGATTTTATGATTTATTGGAGGAATCCGGAGAGCGACGAGAGTTTATCGCTATTAATTATATCACAGGGATGTATGTAAATATAACAGTTGCAAATTCATCTCCCTTTATCGCCGCTGCAGGCGGATTATCTAATACGAGAAAGACAATGGGACTTACGCTTGACATTGATACTTTTTTTTTTTGTTAAACTCGCGTTTCTTATTTTTCTTTTCGCTATCAAACGGATGGTAACTTTTCATTTGAAACTTTCGCCGAAAGTTTGCTGTAATTGCCATACTTATTTTCTTTATCGAAGAATAATAGGATTTCGCTTTCAGATTTAGAGAGACTTTTTCTTTATTGATGCGTACAAAGGTCACGCGCGTAATCATCGAAGTGCGCTCATTTGCGGCACTTATCAGCGGCTTTGTTAAGAGCTTCGCTCCGGATTAATTTATTTGTTTCTATCTCGGCGCGATTGTGCACTTATTACCGCCCCGCTCATTGAAGCTACGATATAAAGTAACGATTCCAAGTGGTCAGAAACGATACGACGCGATTGAAAAGAAAAAGTACAAGGCACGTGTACGCACAGATATGCAGTATCATCCCAGTCCTGCGATAACTCGACGAGGGTATATAAACAATCCGCGCACTGAAGAAATCTACCGTGACGTATATACACATCTCTCGAAAGTGTCTCCGATCTGTCGCGCGCAGAATCCCGCCGCCTCTCCGCTCTAATCGTCCGCAGTCCTCCCGCAACGCACCGACGGCTCCTCGATTCATCCACCGGCGCTTTAGCCGTCGAAATCCCCGACCCGCGCTGAATTCATCGAGCCATCCTTTTTATCCAACCCCCGCGAGGGAATAACAAAGCACTTTGTTACCGCGCAGGCCAAAAATGTGTGTGCTCGGTATAACAAAGCGGTCCGGGGGGGGGGGGGGGGAATCGGCGCCTCGCGTAATTTAGGAGCGGTCGCGGCGTGCCCCGGGAAAATCCATATGAACGCGCAAAATGAGGGGGGGGAGGGGGTGGGCGAGTACGCCGCTGGCCTCGTTAGGTGCGCGAGCCAAGGGGATCGCGCGCGGTAAGTACAAACGCCGCGCGCAGAAAAGGTCGCGGCTTTGACCCGTTTCGGGCGACTCGCTTATCGAGCGAGAGATAGAGAGGCGCGAGGCGGAGGAGAGCGAGGAGCGCGGACTCTCTTGCTTCTTGGCAAGCGCCGGCGGCCAGCGCCCCGGCAGATATTACACACCTACAGGACTTCCGCCGGGAGTTTGCGCAGTTATACTCCCGAAAGCTCGATCCCTTCGGCACGTGACTCTAGAATTTTTTTTATTTTTTATTTTCCATTTATATAAAATAATTACTGTACTATTCAGTCGTCCGCGGTTTGCTTTACAATCTAAAGTTGAATTAGTGAAAAATTGATGACTTAAGCTACTATGATATTATAGTGAATTTTCACTGAAAAAAAATAGTGCAAAGAGCTTCACGATTTAGGAATTAGTGAAGCATCTTTCACTAATTTTAGTAAAGTTTCATTAATTCAATTTTAGAAGGTAGTTTGCGGAGTTTAAAATGTGCGAATATTAAATTCTCAAATTACTGCGGAATATACACAGCGAGAAAAGTTCTAGTAACAATTACGTTATACACTGCTACTGGACTTCCGCCGGGAGATTTCGCAGTTATTCTCAAAAGTTTGATCCCGCCGACACGTGGTTCTCTATAGAATTTTATTTTATTTTCGATTTATGTTAAATAATTTCTATACTCTTCAGCCGTACGTGATTTGGTTTATTTTGTAGAGTTTAAAACGTGCAAATAATAAATTCTCAAAGTACTGTGCCATATACGCAAAGAGAGAAGTTATAAAAAAAATATATACACTGTTTTGTACCGGAGTGACAAACTCGACAAATAAAAAAATTTACTAGAATATATGTACATACATTTTTTTACTATACAGTAAAATTGATGACTCACAGTAAATTTTACCATAATACTTTTTAGTTTAACATTTTTTATTTGGCCTCTGCGTTATAAAACAGTCTATCAATTTTTATACTACAACCGCTTTCTCCGTGCAATAATGCATTAATTAATTTGAAATTATCAAAACCATTGATACTACAGCAGATCGCTCTAATTCTATAATATAAGTAAGTGAAATTTAAAACATCGCTCGTTAACTAATTAGAAAAAAAAAGTTGCTGAAAGTATAATTCATCCAATTATTCTCAGTGCGCGTTTAGCATTCGCTTGTTTTCGCAGTCGCTTTAATTAGCGCGCCGTCGGGGGAATTATGTGGATCTAAACATCGCGTTTTCGCAATGACCCGCGCGCGCTTTATATACTTACCCTATCCAGTTTGCCCGCGATGACGGCCTTTTTTCGCGCTCGCTCTCGATTCGATTGAGGCGCGATCACGTGGATTGCTGCGAGCCGCGATATCTACGTGCCACATAAACCCCGCGCTCGCGCGCAAATCAATAAGTGCACGAGAGCTGATAGTTGCGTGCGCAATGACTTTTATGACCCCCGCCGTCGGACCTTGGAAGCAATTCCAAAAATCTGGTATTTTCGAGTTTCGATGTCGCTTCAACCTCAAGACCACTCGCCTCCGATATATTCTCTGGAAAATTTGAATTGAAAATTTTAAAATTCACTGGACACTTTTACATGGACGTACAGTTTGCACTGAAAAAGAAAGTAGTATAAAAATTACTACACGGAGAGAAAAGTTATAATAAAAATTAGTACACTATTTTGTGACGTAGGGATAAACTCGACAAATATAAAATTTTATTAGAATGTACATGTGTAGTAAAATTTATTAGACTGTCAGTGATTTGTATTATACTTTCTAGTACACTCTTTTTTATTTGTCGAGTCTGACCCTGCGTTGCAAAATAGTCTAGTAATTTTTACTAGAATTTTTTCTAACCCAATAACGCAGACACTGCTTTAAGTAGAATAAATCACGCAACTCTTTCTAAAGAAGAAAAAGAGGCTCACTTCTTTCTTCTCCATCAAAGTGGATTGATTTTTCGTATATCTCGCATTATTCGAGCCAAGCAGTCAATTAAAATCTCCCAATCGCGCGAAGACATTGTTGTGATCGCTTTATTGGCGCGGATCACCCTCCTGAAAGGATGGCCTTGCAAGCCGAATGCGTAAGAGTCGCGGCCCGTCGAACCCCACACATCGAGTGAAAAACTGCGTGCCAGACGCACGCTCGACGTCATTTAGCCCGAACAACAACGGCGCCCGCCGAGCAAGGGAGATCGAGCAGGTAAGCACGGGCACGCGTCCAAAATTCGCCAGACGCATTGTGCACGCGCGGGATAAATAATGAGATAAGCCGAACTCCGGCTGCGCTGGCGATAATGGCTATGGGGTCCCCACGCGACAAAAACGCGCTCCTGCATATAAATCTGTACGCATACATATACATTATACACGCACATTCACACGTACACGCTTACACGCGACAAAAACGCGCTCCCGCATATAAATCTGCACACGTACATACATTATACACGCGCACTCATACGTACACGTACATACTACACACATATACATGTGTGTAGTCAAATTAAAAAAGGGGGGGTTGCTGGTATCGGAGGACCGTGCGCCCGGTGAAAAGATGCCGTTCGACACCTACGATGAAAAGCCGGTGACATCGGGGCCGCCGCTATCTCGAATCGGTTTTCCTGGTTAATCACCCACGGTGAATCGCCCGGACATTTAAATCCCCCCATGCGAGTTGGCGATGGGGGTCCAGGGGCTCGCCTGCTCCCCCATCGATGCGCCCGTATGCGCGCACCTTATGCGGTGCTCCCCCCTCCCCCTCTTTGCGACGACGCGGGGATGCCGGAGATTCAATGCGAGCGACGGGCGGACTTTTTAACGCACGTCCGTGAACGCTGTGCTGCTGCCTTTCGCTCGCTCGGAGCGTAGGTGCTTCGCTGCGGGATAAAAAGTTTCAAGTCGTATTTTCGGTATTAGCGTCGCAGTTGGAGGCGATTTTCTTATTCCTTTTGTTCTTGTACGATCTGCATGGACTTTTTTTTTATGGGAGGAGAATTTTTAAGCGATGCTTGCCGGGGTGAGAGCGAATGTGAACTAAGGGATGCTCGAATGTCTTGGATGAGTCAGAGTCGGGATGACTCTATCGGATTGGTACGAGGGAAATTTCGACGGACTGCGCGGTGTATGTTTTTTGGCTTTATTTATTGCGTTATTTATTAGGGATACGCGCGCTGGGGAAATATCCCGAGTCATGTGATGAATTCGAGTGGAGCGAATATCTCTTATCATACCTCATATTGTTATGCAGCGTACAGTGTATTAATAACATTGAGGAAAGTGAGTTTGTAAAATCGATATGAAACGGTATAATAACAATTGTTTTTTTACGCGATGCAGAAATTCGCCAATAATTAATAAATAACTCGTAAATAACTCCATAAATAACTAATGAATAACTTAATAAATAACTCACGAATTATCAATATTTTATTGAATATTTAAATTTGAATTCTCCAAATATTCAATTCATTAATGTAATTAATTCGTGTATTGCATAGAATAAAATACAAAAATATTTGCACAAAAAAAAAGACAGGAATATTCGACGTTAATCGCATTAAAATTCACGTTTTTTTAACAGTACACCCACTAGAAGCGTAAATCTGATTTCGATAGAAGAAAAAAAAACGAACCCAGAAAACAAAGTACAAGACAATTAGCGCGTGTGATCAAATTCGCCAAAGTTATTGTGGATCAAATTTTCACCGCGAAAGCATCTCGGGTTTCGAACAAGCCTCTCAAAAGCCAATCTCCAGTGTCCCGGCGCTCGTCACGCGCAGAAAAGTCTGACATCGAGAGAAAAGAAAAAGCGTCGGCGGAAGGAGGTGGGAGGTCGTTGGTCGCGCAACTGGACGGACGAGGTGAGGGTCGCAAAAAAAAAAAAAAGGAGTGCAGATAGAGAAACGTCAGAATCAACGCACTTTTTTCCAGTCGATTACCGAAAGATAAAAGGCTCGGACCGACGAGCATAAAGAAGCCAGCAACGCTCGCCGCGACAATGGGAGAGATCGACACGCAGCAAGGCGGTGGCCGGCTGTGTCGGAAGAGCGCGACACGTGCCCTTTTCTCTCTTCACCCTCCCCCCTTCTCTCTTCCCTCTCTCTCTCTCTCTTCGGATCAGCGGGTTATGCGAGCGAAAATCCGAAGCGGGGCGAACCTCCCCCGACCGAGGGTAGGAGGGGGGGTTGCGAGGGGGAGAGAGACTGGCCTCGTGCGCATGCCGCCGCCACCGCGACTCGCAGAAGCCACGCGGAAAGCGAAGGGAGCGGGATAATATCGCTTTACCGGCTCCATTCGATATAAACGACGCTTTAGTGATTTTCTAATTTATTGCTGATTTTTTTTCCTCTACGGGCTTCCTCCTCGGGGGAGGACACGTGTGCTGGTGCGAGTGAGATGGCCCGGGATAAGTTCTCTTTGATAGGTATTTCCTCGTGATTTGACTGAAGATGCTGAGGGTCGAGATTTTTTTTTTCGAGAGGGTACTTTGCTTCGACTATTTATAGACAAAGATGGTGCAGTTTACGGATAAGTCAGTGTTTTTTTTTTGCTATTCCGGAAGCAGGAAGTATAGCTTTGATGAGCAACTTTTTAATCGCTGGATTTATTGGCAAACTGCGGCTCCTTTTGAAACGAAACTAGAGGGTCGTTAATATTTGCGGAATATTAAATATTTTTTATACTTTTGACGTAAAATTTTATTTATAGCGCTGCTGTATTTATAAATATTCTACCGTCACATAAAAACTATTATTGCGATAAAAATTGTTGCCATTTCTCTCTAAGATTTACTGTAGGCCGTAAATTTCAGTGAAGTGATAAAAAATAAATTTAAAAAAAATAATTAATGGAAATAAAATAGTAATAGTAAATACGAAATGTATAAATTAATAAAACAAGAAAACGAAAAATTTAATGTTGGTATTTAATTAATCGATGGAAAAAACTTATGAAAGTGTGTATACTAAAAATTAAATTTGTTGCTTAATTGATCGATTGAAATAAATAAGTACAAAAGTGTATATATATTAAAAATTAATTTTGTTATTTAATTAATTGATTGAAAAAATCCATTCCGAAAGTGTATATACTAGAAATTAATTTTGTTACATTATTAATTGATTGAAACAAATAATTACGAAAGTGCACATTAAAAATTAATTTCATTATTGAATTAATCGATTGAAAAAACTATTACTAAAGTGTAAACCAAAAATTCATTTTGTTCTTTACTTAATCGATCGTAACAACTATTTCGAATAATACTAAAAATTAATTTTGTCATTTAATCAATAGATTGAAGAAACAATTACGAAAATGTAGACTAAAAATTAATTTTCTTATTTACATAATCGATTGAAAAAACTTTTACGAAAGTATGTATACTAAATGCATTTTATTTCAAATCGTTACAGGGTGCAGCGAGGACGAGGCAGGAGCGGACGCTGAGGTGGGCGGTTGTGCGGACGGCGTCGGCAATGGCGGGAAGGGCGGCAGCGAAGGCGGCGCGGAAGGTGGCACCAACAGCAGCGGCGGCAGCACCGCCAGCAGCAACGGCAACGCCAAGATGCTGCAGGAGCGCTGCCCACAGTGCGGCATCGTCTGCCGGAACTCCCGCATACTCCAACTCCACCTTGAGGACCAGCACAAGCCCCTCGCGCCGGCCTACGCCATCGACAAGCACGACCTGCACGCTCAGTTCTCTCAAGTGGTGCGTCACGGCGATACTTGCGACTTTTTTTTTTTTTTTTTAAACAAAATACTGAAAATAGAAAACAGTGGGGACTGACGCGCCTCGTGCCAACGTGAGCCGTAAAAATTATTTGAATACAATTTTCGTTCAACACGTTGTATTTTTTATGTATATTTACTACACCGAGAGAAGAAACTTAATAAAAATTACTAGTGTGATTAAGAAAGGAGTGATAGTCTTGTCACGCGAGAATTTTTTGTATGAAAAATAGTAATTATTAGTAGTCAAAACAACATTTTTGTAATTTCAAGTACTAAAAATTACTATTTTTCATACAAAAAATTCTCACGTGATAAGACTGTTACTCCTTTCCTAATTACAATAGGAATTCTTCGCAAATTTTTACTCTCAGTGTATAAAAGACATACTTAAGAAAGGCGTCGGTGTGAATGAAAATTGAAACGAAAAATATTTTTGAGGTAATTTTGAAAAAGGACATAAGTCATAAATTTTTCGAAATCGAAGTAAAGTAAATTCCGATACATTCGTGGGGAAAGTGATTTTAAACCTCGTGTATGAAAAAACTATTTCATACTCTTTAAATAGTGATAAGTCGAGTAGATTTTTAAAAAAGCGTTTCTGCGTATTAATTGATATGAATTGTATGTGATTTGTGCTTTACTTCAAAATTACTACAGATTTATAATGGAATAAATTTTCCTCTAAATATGAATAAGTGAAATTCACGTTGAATAAGTGAATATCCACTTATTTGAAGTGAAAAGTCTTTAACTTATGCGATATGTGGAAGACAAATGTCTTTGCACTTATTCAAAATGATTTTCACTTATTCATGTTTACATAGTTCTCTTTGGCCAGGGGCCCGTTTATACCCCTCTCGGATTGTGTAAAACGCTTCAATTAAAAAAAAAATTTTTCCTCGGATTTAATTCGACCGATTTACATTTCAGTCGTGCAAAGTGTGCAACAAGACCTTCGCCAACGTTTACAGACTGCAGAGGCACATGATCAGCCACGACGAGAGCGCGGTGCTCCGCAAATTCAAGTGCCCTCACTGCGAAAAGGCCTTCAAGTTTAAACATCATCTCAAGGTAAATTGAATTTTTTCCAGTTGGAAAAATTTGAATTTAAATTGGATTTCGTTGAAATAATGGGCGAATGAAATTTTTTACTTAGCGCTTTCGTTAAACGACTCGCTCGGTATCTCGCGGATAAAAGCTCCGCTGAAGTCGCGGTAGTCTATTTCAAAGACTTCGCGAAGGCTCTCATTGCTGCAAGAAATTTTAGTAGTGTCTTAGACTTCTGGTAAAGTTTTTAAACGCTCAAGACAGTTTTACGCGCGGATGTATAAACTAATACAATTTTTCGTAGTAATTTCAGTGAACAGTAAAGTAAACTACTGCAGTTTCTTCAAAGTAATATCTTTTTTTCTTCCGCACGGTGAAATTCATTCTACTCGTAAGATTGTTTCACCGAAATATCGCTTATTCGATTTTATATCAAAGTATTACGGTATAAACCTTTTTATACCTTTTATACTGTATAACTTAGCCACCATCCAATTTCTCATTCACTCCACGGGCAGATCTTTCGAATCCGCGCGCGTGAAATTGAACTTCTTCAACAAAGCGCTAAATAAAATGAAATTTCATCCAACCGTCCGTAGTCACCTCTCAGCAAGTTTTTTTTTTTCTATACAAACCACCCTCGATTCACTACCAATTAACAGGCTCGCGCTCGTCGAGAAGAAAGCGCCACGCCGTTGCGACACTAACGACTAACGAACGCTTTCAATTGCAGGAACACTTAAGAATACACAGCGGGGAGAAGCCTTTCCAATGCAACAACTGCGGCAAACGCTTCTCGCACTCTGGCTCCTACTCGTCGCACATGACGTCGAAGAAGTGCCTCGTGGTGAACCTGAAGAAGTCGCGGCAGAACTCGGTGAGCGGCAGCGCCGGCCTCGAACGAGTCTCCTGCGGCGGTAAGAAGTCGTCGCAGCAGCAGCAGCAACAATCGGTCCCACCGCCACCCCCGCCTCCTCAGCAGCAGCAACACGCGCAGCAGATCCAAGTGAGACGCGACGCCGAGGCGCTCGCTGTTAACAACAACACCTTCCTGCCGATCCTGCCGAAACTCTCGCCCTCGGACTACCGAGACATGCAGCACGACGCAGCCGGTGATTATGCGTTTAAGAGTTAGTTTAGATTGTTTTCTTTTATTTCCGTTAGTTTTCTATCTACGCCGAGTGTCTTTTGTCCGATTTGTTGTAACTTTGTAAAACCAAACATGTATTTAAATGCGTTACGTAAATGCGTTACGATAATTTTTTTTTTAATTTTGTACTGAAGTTAGATTGAAAAGGGTAGTGTGGAATATATATCGCGCTGTTTTTTGAAGCATTTAATTTATTGTAACGTATTTATTGACATCGTTTGCAACTTTGTAAAAACTCACTTGTATTTAAATGCGTTACGATAATTTTTTTTTTAATTTTGTACTGAAGTTAGATTGACAAGGGTAGTGTGGAATATATATCGCGCTGTTTTTTGAAGCATTTAATTTATTGTAACGTATTTATCGACGTTTTTAGGTATTTACGACATGCCTACCTTACTACCTCACATGATGGGCATCGGAAGCTACTTCCTGCAGTCCTCGCTAGGCAAGATATTCAGCCAGTTGCACGCCAAGCAGCAAGAGCACCAGCACCAGCACAACAACCACCACAGCAATCATCGCTCCGACGAAGTGAGCAGCGAGCATTACGACGCTTTAAGCCAACAGAGCGAGGCGGCCTTGAGTCCGTCGACCACGGCGCCCGATTCCGAAGGCACAACCACGGAGGGAACGGAGGGCGGAAAGGATTCGCCCGCGCCTCCGCCGCCCGCTCTGCTGCACTTACACCATCCGGAGCCGTCGTTGGACGCCGTCAGGCGACTGCTGGAAACCGTCAATACCTCTGTCACCAAGCAGCTCCTCGAAGCCAATGTGAGGAAACTCGCTACCTCGCCCGCCACCGTCATTAAGCGTGAAATCGACGAAGACTATCAGGTAGGGCTTCGTGCGATCAATTTCGTCTTCAGCGAAAACTGCTGCGAAAAGAATATTATTGTTTGAGAGTAAAAGAATATTCCTTGAGAGTAGAAGCAGTGCCAAATAATTTTATTGCTTACGTTTGTAGGATCAAGATAGTGAGATGTCGAGCGAAATGGCGCACTACCCGGCCGACTGGTCGGCCACGGAACAGTGCGACTCGCAAAGCGAAGGCTTGATACCGAAAGTGGAGAACGTTCGGCAGAGGGGAGCCACGCCGCTGCGCGATTCCGCCCGACAATCCGTTAAACGGAAGGCGGAGAACGGACTGTCGACGCACACCTCGGAGGTCGACAGCGACGACGAGTTCGAGACGATGCGGCAGCAACACCACCCAGAAAACCCCGGCAATGGCACCACGCGCAGAGTCAGGGCGAGGTCGCTCATCGACGACGAGCAGCTCGCTGTGCTGAAGAGCTACTATGCCATCAATAACCGGCCTAAGAAAGAGGAGATTACCATGATCGCGAATTACATTAATTTTCCCACGCGCGTTGTTCAGGTTTGTTTTCCTTGTTTGAGGTCGATCGTGAAATGACTTCTTCATTGTGAAGCTGAAATTAATTTTTTTATGCGATTGCGTAGGTCTGGTTCCAAAATTCGCGAGCGAGGGATCGTCGCGAAGCCAAGATACCGGCGCTAGTCCCGTTATCGAGCCTAAACAATCACGCGTTCAACGATCAGCCTTTGGATTTGTCGAAGAAAGACGTTCTCAGAACGACGACAACTCCGGCTAAGGACAGTAGCGACGCTTCCAGCAGGAATACGGTCTCACCTTGCGGTCCTAAAGAAGACGCTCTGGTACCGAAAGTAATGGCCAATACCAAAATCGAACCTGAAGACGCAGATGAATCTCCACTGGTCATTGACGAAGAAACAACTGATTCTGCAGAGGCCAAACAACCGAGTATACCGGTTGAAGTAATTATCAAGGTATTGTTTGCTTTTTCTTTCTTTAGAGTAATCAAGGATACTTTTTGTGAACATGGAAATAATGATTTTTTATAAATGTAGGCCCAGTCTCCGGTCATGCCAATTAAAAATGATGTGGAGGCAAGGGTCAATGCGGATCCTACTCCGCAAACGGAAACGGAGCAAGAAGGCCTGTTCTTCTGTAATCAATGCGATAAGACATTCTCGAAGCATAGTTCTCTCGCAAGACACAAATACGAACATTCCGGTAAGTTTTTATGCCTTGAATTTCGTTAAAGATAATTAAGAAATGGTTTCTTTACGTTATTGTAAAAGAGGTATAGTATCGGTGAAAATTAATTCAATTTCATTAACCGATAACCGTCAGATTGCTGAGAAAAAAATGTAAAACCATGACTTTCCGTTTTACAGGGCAAAGGCCGCATAAGTGTCAGGAGTGCCCGAAAGCATTTAAGCACAAGCATCACCTGACGGAACACAAACGACTGCACAGCGGCGAGAAACCCTTCCAGTGCTCCAAGTGCCTCAAGCGCTTCTCCCACTCCGGTTCTTACAGTCAGCACATGAACCATCGTTTCTCGTACTGCAAGCCTTACAGAGAATAGATCTCGAGCAGTCCCAATCTTCTTCTCGGCAGAACCAGCTAACGAAGAAGATGCAGAGGGTAACAAAGAAATAGCGACATCACCTCCTTCACAAGGAAAAAGTAAAACGAAAAAAGAACGATTATTATATTGTATATGTACGTTATGTAGATTTGTAAAAGCTCGTAAGAGACGAGAAGAGTAGCTCCAAGCGCTATCTTACCGCGAGGTGACGTTTTCGGAACATTTGATCGTGAGATAAAGCTTACCGAAAGTCGAAGAGATAGGGTTAATGGAGGAAAATCCAGAGATGAATAATATGTGGATTAGACTAACCAAAAGACGTAACGGTACCAAAAAAGCATAATGCAATAATCTATTATATACATACGATATAGCATACATAATATTTTATTATTTTTATTAACAAGATATTATATATACCATGACAATAATAAGGAAACTAATTAATGTACAAATTTGTTAGAAAAAAGTACGTTCGCTCTATAAGGGGTTTAAGGGGTGGGGGCAAAATATCCGCGCTTTTGCGGTTTTAAGAGATAAAAGAAAAACTTTAGAGAGATTAGTGCGTGTGCATTGTGTACATAGAATTATAATGCGCGAACGTCAACAGTACGACGAACTATTTACACTATAAGCGTTTAAGGGCGTAAAATGAGAGCAGAATCTCGAGTTACTCGTCTAAAAGCTTGCGTTTTTTATTATTAACTATATGTTTCTTTATTTCTTACATTTTTGATGTTCTTTTACGTATTTTAAGAATTTGTTTTTTCTTCGTTTTTACTTTATCAATGATGAATATATTTAGTCAAATTTCGTTTTTTATTTTATGTCTATTCGTTAAAGTTGTACGCAGTGGTGTTTCTCTTGAGCTTGAAAACTTAAAGCAAAGAGTTGAAAAAACAATCTTCCAAGTCACTATTTTTTTCGCCTAGAATCGAAGTCTTTTGACTTGTGCTCATTCCATTAGAATCGAATCGCTCAAGACAAGCTCCACTTTGATATAAGCCTGGTGATTTACGATTTTGCGACTGAAGCCTTCCCACTACGATTACCAAACGCTAAAGTCACTTTGTCGAGTGCACGTTGGAAAGATTCTATTTATAAACGATTTTTTCCATATGATGAGTCAATGTCATATGTTTATAGATTTATACGCAGTGTAAAGGAGAAATGAATTTGTTCCTAACTTGTTGACCTCACATGTGATAAAATGAAAGAGGACGAACACCGCATGATCAAACACATAGCGCAACAAAGTTCGTGAAATTTTATGAATAATTGTGTACGTGTGTAGATAATTAATTTTTCGTTTTTTAAATATTTAAAAAAAAAAACTGATTTTTACTTCACAATTTTTTAAAATAAAATATTTTATCCCGCGAGTCTTGCTGTATATAATTGAATTTTATTCTAAATGTGCAACTAGAGGACAATAATTAACTTTAAATAGTAAAAAGCTACCTAAACCAGTGCCAAATTTTAAGATTTACCTAAAAAGATTATGCAACGCATTCGACAAAGTGACAACTATTCGTCAAGGTAAAATTAATTCGAAAAAATTAGCCAAAGATGAGAATAAGTTAAAAAAGAGTAACTTTAAAGAATAAAATTTTACCGGTAAGAGTCGGGTTTACAGGGCCTTGTGGATAGATAGGTGAAAGATGCCACGCGCGAGTGCCGAAGTCGAGATATACTTGTTTCCACTCTGGGGTACTATTAAATGCCAAAGAAAATAGCCCTATTTCCTTAGAACTATATATATATAAAGAAAAGTGGAATAATTTATCGTGACTTTCGACAACAGAAATGCATTTCACGTCTATTTAATTGTGCGTTTAACTAAGTGAATTTTCGTCTGTACTTATATTTAGTTTTGTTTTTTTAACATACAGTGCGTATACGTGCGAATCGTCTGTTTTAATCGTTCATCATTCTCGAATCACCTTTCATTTTTATACGTTTGATATACACAAAGTCTACAACGAGGCGACTTTCTTCAAAGCACATTCCGTTTCTTTCTTTCTTTTTTTTTGTAACTACCAGGCGAGAATGAAGAAAAGGTAAAAAAACTAATAATAAAAGTGTTGCTCTCGCAACCGACTGCTTTTCACTTCTACGTGCCTGGGTTGATTTTATTTTTGTACCTCTTTATACTTTCTTTAAGTCGTGGAGGATGTGAGACAATAAATACAAAGTGACCGTCGACTGACTTATTTCTGTTAAAAAAAAGCGCTTGCCAAGTTAAACAAAAGATTTATATAGTTGCACGCGTAAAAAAGAAAAAGTAGATGGGCAATACGAACGAGACCCAGTGAGACACGCGCGTTTTCCCTTAAACGTACTCGCGGCACGGATTTTCTTCACCGCCATCTCCGAGGCCCGCTTTTCGTTTTTAAGTACCTATAAAACATAAGTATGATATTAAAGAAAAAAAAAAAGAAATGCTTCCAGTGTACTGTTGTAAAAATAAGGCAGATGGAAAAATACCTAAACGATTACGTGGCTGTATGATTTTTTCTTTAATTCGTTCGGTCTTCACAATTAGATAAGTGGCGGAGGAAAATGAATAAGGAGAGAATTTACAGATGATAATAATTAATACTCGAGAATGTATTTTATAAGAGTTTATTCGTCTTTTTATTTACACGTACCACGAGTGATAAGTGATATTGTTATTAATATTACGATTATCATATACATTATGTATAAACGAAAATAAAAAGCACACATGCATTATTATCTATATGCGAATGCCGATAATACGAGAATGTAAATTACGAGAAAGCATGGAAATATAAGGATAATGATAATTATATATATATATAAAAAAAAGAACGAGGCATTTACCTAAGAGAAAAAGAAAATGAGAAAACACTTATAGATATACTAATTGCCGTAAGTGAATTACGGAGGCGAGGAATGGACACTATTTAATTGTTTGTGAAACGACTGCTGTTCATTATGCGTTACGAGATATTTTTTATATGAATAACGAATTTATACAAACGAGTCAAAAAAAAAAGGAACAAAGAGTGTAAATAAAATATTTCCAGTGTCAGAAAATATTTTTCTTGCTCTAACGAGTCTTCAGTACTAGTAGTAATAAACGCTACACTTTGCTCACCTCGTATCTTCTTTTGCGACGAACTATACCGTAATTAAGCTCCTAAAGAACTTTTCACTTTGATTCTCAGGTCGAAACGAGTACTCGAGCCGTTTCGAAGAGCAATTAATCTGTCCATTCCTGGAAAATGGGTGTGAAGAACAATAATGACAAGTTGGTCAAACGAATCTTTGTACTTCCTTTACGTAGAAGCTTCGGTTATCCGCGACAGGCATCGTGTCTATACCACTATGATAAATTATTATACGTCAGAAAAACTACAGAGGAAATGGAAAGGAGCGAAGGGAAGAGAAAATAAGCGAGACGAAGGAAAAAGAAAAAATAAGTGTTGGAGAGAACGGAGCATGCACGATCGATGATGCTTGTAATACTCATTTATATTAGTGTTAATACTTAAGAAATATATTTTTATATAATTATAGTGTAATAACGATAAATGAAAACAAAAAAGGTAACGAATAGAAAGGATCGCGCGCCGCGCGCGACTCCGTTATACTACTTACTCAGTCCCCCGCCCCTTCGAACAGAGAAAAAAGTAAAAACGCAGAACACACCGTCTCCCTCTTAATTATTACACTATTACTCTAACGAACCGTTGTAAAACGAAAGGAAGGAAAAATCGACGTACACTGTACACTTATTGTATACTATACACACGCCTTGAGCGCCGCACGCATTTGGAAGTGATCTCCCTTTTACTTCCTTATCTTTAAACAAAAAATTGTTGGCGAAAAAAATCTCGTCGCAAACTTAATAAAAGAAAAAAGCGCATCGCCAAAGGTAACGACATCTGTCCGCCGGGGGGTGAATAAATGAAAAAAAAAAAAAAAAAATTGTAGATCCAGTGACCCCCGGCAGAACTTTTTTGCGGGTCGTTATAAATCCAAGCCTCCGTAGCTTTTTCCAACTGCGTGCGTACCGCTCGGCTCTCTCGCTTTCGCGACCATCTGGTACAGGCGCGTTCCGCCGCTCCGACGTCGTACGGCCGCGAGCATATGTATACCTGGGCGCGCGCACGTGGGGGGGTCTGCAGGCCACGTGTCGCGCACCGGCCGTCGGAAAGGTGGCCGTGATTGTTCTACTCCCCCCCGACTGCAGCCTCAGGCCCGCGTCGACGTGCCTCCGGGGCGGAATGCGCGTTCTCTCTATTTTCCGTTCGTCCCTCGTTCAAACTATTGTACTTCGTCTCTCCCGGCTAATTGCGAAACGCTATGAGATTTTTTTTCGGATTTTTTTTTACCTTCGAGAGAGAGAGAATCTCGACGTTTAAAGCGTCAGCGATTTTTATTAATTCTTTTTTTTTTTATGTAAAATTGTGCGCGGTTATATATGTGTAGCGGAGAAGGCGAAATATTCGCATTTTGTTTAATTTGTTTTCTCGATAAGGAAAAATCTATACGCGTCGTATGAAGTGAATTTTTTCCTCGTAGGTCTCTCGTTTGTAAGTGAACTCTTTGAACATTCGAAAGTGTTTGAGAATTTTTAAGCTATACGTAGTCGTTAAATAGAGGCAATGAAAAAGGACCCAGTTACATAAATATTTTTTCGTACATTTTATTTTATACGAGATAAACTTTTCTTTTATACTTTAATCACACTCAGACGCGCACACCACTTGTTATGATTTATTATTATTTATACAATGAAACAGAAAAGTAATAAAGGCACTTTATTGGTTTATTTTTTTTTTCTTACATGCTTACTTCTGATTTTAAGTTGCATTACCCAGGACACTCATGTACATCGTTCGCCTTTTGTCTTATCATAAGTACCTCGAGAATTCTACGAAGTATAAAGTCAACTAAAATTTTGACAAAAAAAAAAAACAAGAAAAATGTTGCTAAAAGTAGACAATAATATATGACATTTGAGAATTCAGCTTTCTTGTTCCCGCTTTTGCGAAAAAAATCCTTTCTCTAATATTTCAAACGTTAAATAATCAATTAATCAAAACTTTATCGCAAAAAAAATTACAAAGGACACACTCACACGATCAAAATGATGCACACACTGACAACAGAAACACCGGCGTCGGGCGAGTAAATGAAACAAAAAAAATGAGCGAATCTCCGTAATTTCTTAACGCATTAAAGAAAATAACAAAAAAAAAAGAAATGGTAATTGTTACACGATTGTTGATGCAACGATTTAAGTAAAGCGCCATACGATGCCTTCCGTGAACGACCGAGCTTGGCTAGCTGCCAAAAATGTGTCACTCTTTTTTGAAATGAGGGAAAGACAAAAAAAAAGTACGTGGGCTGAATTGAGAAAAAAAAGGAGAAAACACCTCTTTTCGCAGCGAGAGCCGAAAATGTTCGTTACTTCGATCGACGACCACTTTCCATCGGGTCAAAATATAAGACTTGAAAAAATAAATCCACTTTTTACCTGCAAAGAGGCGAAAAAACAAAGAAATATGCATTTATAGATATTTTTTACATATTTACAAAACGATAACGAACAAAAAAATAACTAAAGAGTAAAACAAGACGGGTGTGCTTTATTCTCGACAATGAAAAAAATCGATACTGCAGGGGCAAAATGCAAGGAGGCAAAAGTGTTTGACAATACGCTGAAAAAATTTAACGCCAATAGCCTATAAATAAAGTGTATTCGTATTTTCAGTGAGCGATAATATTTAACGACGTGTTTTACGGCAAATTGAATCCAAAGCAGTTAGCATCCAATCGCGCGACAATAGAACCCAAGGGACATTTTACGCAGGCCTTTAAAAAAATAATCGTTTAATCGAAAGTTTCACAAAATGAAAATAAAAAGAATTTTATTTTAAGTTAAACGCGGAAGTACGAAGCAAAGAAATAATCTATATACAGAGTAAATTAAGTTAGAATTTTTGAGAGTGTTTCACGATATTTGTACTATTTTTATATAAAAGCATATATAATACGAATTACAGTGATAAATAAGTCCTATTTTCTTTAACGTTCAAAAAATGAATTGACAATTTTTTAATGAATTTTTCTTAAAAACGAAAAGGACCAGTCGCCGTCGAAGTAACGAAACTTTTGCGAGCAATCGTCAGGTGAAAAGAGAAACAAAGATAATA
Source organism: Sycophila sp. Sp_5 (assembly GCA_018906775.1). NCBI lineage: Eukaryota > Metazoa > Arthropoda > Insecta > Hymenoptera > Eurytomidae > Sycophila > Sycophila sp. Sp_5. The sequence continues at coordinate 6,244,010 of JACCID010000004.1, forward strand.
AAAGAAATAAAAATTATAATATGGATAAAAAACGAAAACTGGTGGTCTATGCCATTGAGCTTTCCATAACTATAGGTAACTAAGTACCGTAAATTTAGAGAAAAAATAAATAAATATAAAAAATGATGTATATACGACTTCGATATTGCAGACAATAATTTGCCGTTTCATGATAGATTATAGAGCGTAATTATATAAATATAAATATATATATATATACATAAAAAAGGCATAATATACCTGTAGACATATAAAATATAAATCTACGGACAATGGTATATTATGGATATATATATATATGAAAAATATATTATATATACATAAACTGCATTTAATTTCACGACGATTAATGATAATGAATCGATATTACATATATAAATTCTATATATTATAAAAAGAAAAAAAAATATGAATGAAACAATGAGAAGAAATCAAGAATCTCACACTACGGTGAATTGTAATGCAATACGTACTCAAGGACGATTATGCGAGAATAAACCGGTAATAATTGTATATGAGAAAAAAGGACGAACTGTTAAGAAAAAAATGAATAAAAGAGGACAAAATAAAACGTACGCAGGTGTAATTGAAAGTGGATAAAGTAAAAGAAGAAGAAAAACTAAATAGACAATTTCATTAGAGCACATGTTAAAGCGCATCGCACTTGCCGCACCGATTACTAAGTATACTTGTATAAAGGACAAATATTGGTAGTTTATTTTTTTATTTAAAATTTAAGCGAGAGAAAACGAAAGATGACGATAATAAATAAATAAAAAAAACATAGAGAAGTTGAACGTCCGTCCTTTTTTCTCGACGCGCTGGTGATTGCGGCCGCTGCGTCGTATTTGTTATAAAACAGTGGAGGATGAAAAAAGAAATTAAAGAAAAAATACGAGTAGCGCGGGGGCAATTTAAAAAAGGAGAAATAAGATAAAAATAAATAAGGAAAAGATTAAAAAAAAATATTGTATTGTGACAAAGTTCCATCCATAAATAAATGAAATATTATACAGTTAGGCCGACTTTTCCGCCAGTTCGTGCCTTTTTTTCTGCAGTAAGAGCTTGCGCAAGCGCGCGCGCGCTTTTAGAGTTTCGACATTGCACTCGATTGCGCCGTTATTATTATTACCGTCGTTCATTGTGCAAAAAAGGGGAAAAAAGAGGAAGAGAATCCAAGGCACTACAATCGTGAGTTTAAATTGTCCATTTTAAGTTTACTTTTTTTTTATTCAATTTTTTAAGGAAACTCATTTTGTAATCTTAAGTGACAGGAGCAAACGCGTTGCGATGATAATGACAATACAATTTTATTACGGTGTAAAAAAGAACAAAAGTACAGATTGATATTGATATTGTAATGTTTGATTATTTCGGTGATGAATTTTTATTTTATATTTGCACAAATTATCTTAATTTTTAGTGTATTACATTCAAGTATAAAATATAATAAAATACTAATAATAATAAATTTCTGCGATTGTTTGTTAATTTAAGCTACTCCTTTGCCCTCTAATAATTATTTAGATTGTAGTTAAATTAGGAAGAGAATTGTTTAAATAATTCTTTAATTTTATTATTTAAAATAGTGTACGTTTTATTATTTTTTCCTCACATTTTTACAGTCAGTCCATCATTGTATGTACAATGTTTATTTATCCAATCCTTAAATTAACAATCTTTTATATATTCTTTTACAAATTTTAAAATCAAGTAATATACACTCCAATATTTCAACTTCCCTTTAAAAAATGAATTATAATTTTACAACTAACTCTGTTCCAGGGTATTCTGGTAAATTCATTTCATAACATAATTCAAGTTTCTTAGGTACAAATCTACCTCCAAGGTAGTGATGTTTTCCTGTAAAACTGCGAGCACAAAGTTTTGGTGCTGTCAAAGATACTAACATGTCTGGTTTAATATCTTCCTCTCCTGATGGTCCAGTTTCAACATTCCATCCTGATGGAATATCCACGCTACAAATAGGGGCCGTTGAACTCTTTAAAATGTCAATAATAGGTACAAAATCTGGTCTAACAGGTGGTTTAAAGCTGAAACCAAACAATGCATCTACTATAACTTTGTAGTTCTTGGTGTCTTTAATATCCGATGTTGATTCCAATATAGGAATTTCATTTTCTACACATTGATGTAGTAAATTCTGATACAGTATATTATTAGTTCTTTTAGGATAGTATAATTCCGGACAGTATCCAAAGAGTTTTAAATGTCTAGCACAGACAAGTCCATCACCACCATTATTTCCTGGGCCACAGCATATCAAAACTGCATTCTTACCATCCAATGAGACTGGATAACATTTTGCAATAGCGATAGCACAACTCTGACCAGCTAGTTCCATTAATTGATCGACGCTGAATTTATATTTATCAAACAAATCTTTATCTACATTTACAGCTTCTTGTTGATTCAGATATTTTACCATCTTTGAATTACTTGTACAATTAACAGCTGCAGATATGCTAAAAAGATGTTCTTGCAAAGATGTGAGTTTCAAAGTTCTTGCCTGCAAAAGTGTTTGCGAAAGTTTGAAAACAATTCGGTACATCGATTAGACTAGCTATAACAACCTCTTTTCTTCTTTTTCTTCTTTCAGATTTAATTGTTTCAGTTGTAATGCTATCTGGTGTGCCGCTATTCAGATTCAGAAAAAAAAAATTTCAAAGGTAGTATTTTAAGTGGCCATCATAAAACATCAGCAGAACACTTTATTATCTATCGTAGATCTTTAATCACTTCTTTTTTTTAAATACCTGAAAAAGAATAAAATAAACGCCGGTTATATTGAGGTTAATTTTAATAAAATGAATTAAATATTTTACTCAGTAACTAATTATTTGTTGGAATGATCATATGTAAACTATGATACACATTCTTAATAGATTTTATCATTTACCAATTAATACTTAAAATATAAGAAATATAAAAATAAAAATATGCAGTTTGTTTACTGTTCACTTCATAAAATCATCTTCCGCACTATCCTATCTCTATCCTTGTTTAACGCTACTGCAACGCCGGTGATATTTTTACAATAAGTTCCACGTTCCGTTGTAATCACAAGAAATTTTATTGTTAACCATTTTAAAAGTTATAAATTTTTAAATTTTTTGCTTTGTCTTTAGATATTTTGATAAGCATTTAAAATTTAAAGAAAAACATTTCTCTTTTGAAAAATTAACACATTTCAAATTTACCGCGAAAAAAAGCTCGGGCAACAATTTACAATCTTTCCGCTATTTATTATAGAGTCAGAATCAAAATATCGAAATAACTGATGTTGCAATCTCTTTAAAATCTACAATTATATCAATTACAAATCCATATATTCCTCTCATGCAAGTAAACTGTACTTACTAAATTACATTAATAATAATTCATCTTTAAGCGCAAAATAAAAAGCTTACAATTAATAAAAATTTAAAATAAACCTTGCATCAGTAAAAAAAAATATCTCATTCAAAAAAAAAAATTTACATTACGCAAATAAGTGCCTAAAAATAAGTGCTAAAAGCAAACTTAACATCATGCGTTAAAAAAATAACATTATTCTATTACAATTTCACATTACGCAAATAAGTGCCTAAAAATAAGTGCTAAACGCAAACTTAACATCAAGCGTTAAACAAAAAAATAACATTGTTCCTTTATAGTTTCACACTACACAAAGAAGTGCTTAAAAATAAGCGCTAAAAGCAAAAGTGACATTATGCGTTAAAAAAAAAACAACAACATTATGCTATTATAATTTCACTCAAATCAAGTAAGCGCTACAATCAAAATTAACATCGACATGCTTTAACAAAAAAAATATCATTATTCCATTATTAAAAAAAAAAAACGCAGTTAACAATAAGTCAAGCACTGGGTGAGTACTTCTATATCCCATGCCCATGCTTGGCTGGTCACGCGAGACCTGCGCGTTGGTTTATCGATTCGAACGCGCAACTCGGCGAGCCACCCTCGGAGCAGGCGCGTGCACGCGACCCTCCCCCGTCGACGTTTATGCAGCGCTGCTCTCGTTTCCTCCGGCCGTCAGTGACGCGCACTCGATGCGCCCTTCTTCGTCCAGGACACGCGAGTCCGCAGGTATGCGCAATCCGACCAGCCCCTGCTGCTCCGTGAGGGTACGCGAGTCCCTTTGAGAGGAGCGTCGAAGGTTCGCGAGCTTGCGGATAGTGTGATTCAATTGGGCGTGAGGGAAAAGCTGCAATCACGGAGCCCCCAGTGTTTTGTAAGGTAACGTTTGCTTTTTTTTTTTTCTTCTTATTATTTTTTTTAACTGTTCCTTTTTGTTTTATAGTTTCTCTAGTTCCTTTTTTAATTGTGAATCTAGACGAGGTTCTTTTTTTTTTTTAAAGAATGGGGTAGAGCTTGCGTTTGTATTCAGAACGAGTGCATCGGTCTACGGGAAAGTGGAACAGCTGATGTGGAGAGCTAATTTCTTTCTTTGTTTAAGACGGTGTATACAGTCGATTAAAGTTAGGAATAAAATGTCTATTTGTTTGAAAAGTAAAAGTTTATACTGATTTTTTTTTAATAATGGTTGTCACGATGTCTTTTGATTGATTAATTTTGTAGTGTTGATATTTAATTGGCGCAATATCAATTTGTTTATACTTTGCGTCAATAACGTTTGCAGCTTTCGAAATAAAATCCATATAAGAATAAAAAAATTAAATTTACATTTTGTTCACTGCCGTTCTATTTGTTTAAAATATTACTTACAATGTTTAGATGCATAGTGACCTATTAAAGCCCGAATAGTTTATATATAAAAAAAAAACGCCGGAATACATAGTAAACAGCAGAATTAATGTAAAAGCGCTTTCATTATTTTCTTTTGTTTTCCTCTTTTGATTTTTAATGCAATTATCCTGTAATATGGTTTTAGGCATCAGAGTTACTGGAGTACTGGATGGTCCGATCGGAATCCGTGAGGACTCATTTTACCCAGGAAAGATAATTTTTAGTAAAGCGAGATTTCCTTAGAGCAATTGTACATATTTTCGCTGTAAATACAGAGGCTTACCGCTAATTTTGACTTTTGCTGACTTAGAAATGTTTGACAATAGATCGATAGCCACTTAACGTAGATCTATTAGATTAGTATTATTCTCGTATTTTTTGCAATTCAACTTATATATACTGTTTATCAAATCGTTCGATTTTTAAACCAATCTAAAAATTTATCTTTGATTGCATTCGATCTTTCCTGGTAGAAAAATGACCATTTTATTTCCTTGTAAGAACAGAAATATTTAAAATAATTTTTTTAATTGTCAGCAAACGAAATGAATGGTCTATTTTCTACGTACATTTTTTTACAAAACTTTCTTGCAAACACTTGTAATACCATTAACTACTTTTTAATACACGACATCCAAACTTTCTTTCAAAACATATTACTGCACTTCCTCTAACATTTCGAAATCTTACTCTTCTATAACATTATTAACATAGACAAATCGCAACGACTCGTGCATTTACGACTGACAAAAAAAGAAAAGAAAAGACTACAAAATTAACTTTAAATCTGCGAGCGTAAAGCGTAAACAAATGCATCGTAGAGGACATGTGGTTCGAGTCGGTTAAAATTGAAGTACGCACGTTGAACGGTGTAGGTGTATCCGGTGAGTCCGGTGACGGGGCCGGGTTCCGCCAAGTCGGTATGGGAGCTGAGCCCGGACCCGGACATGGTCGGACACCTGCTGCCGAACAGTCCGCTCTCGGTGGTGACGCAGCCGAGCCAGAGCACCTCCAAGAGTACGCAAAACCACGGAAGAAACGGACCCGACGACAACGTCTACGCTGACGAGGCTGCGCCGGGACAGGGGCCCAGCGATGAGACCAAACGCATCTTCGAGCTTCTGCGCTCAGGGTACGTTGTCCATGTGATGCAACTTTTCTAAAATTACAATATCCATGTACAGTTATTTTTGACCATTCAGAAGTAATTTACAATTACAATATCAATTACAATTAATTTTTAGCCATTCAGAAGAAATTTAAAATTACAATATCCATGTATAGTTATTTTTTGTCCATTCAGAAGTAATTTGATTAGTTGTAGATTAAAATGTAAAATTCCATTGCCTTCGTTATCTTGATTTTTATCTCGCTGAGTATATAATATATTTCTATAAATACTTGGACGTCTCTGAGTTTTTTTTCTTGATTGTTTTAATATAAGAAGCAATGATTTGCGTCGAGAAGATTCGATGATAATTTCTTTCGTGATGGTTCTGCAACAAATATAATAATTGAAAAAAAAATTTATATACAGAGATATAGAAGCGATAGATGATCTAGTGGATAAAAAGGGATCAGAAATCCTGAGCGTACGAGATGAATGGGGCTACACACCAGCCCATTGGGCTGCTCTCGATGGGAATATTGAAGTATAGTTCATTTTCTTGTTTGTACGAACGAAAATAAATAAATAAAAAATGTTACTCACACGAGCTCGTTTTTCCTTCAGGTAATGCGGTATCTGATAGAAAGAAATGGACCAGTGGATCTGTCGTGTTTAGGTACTCAGGGACCACGTCCTATACACTGGGCCTGCAGAAAAGGCCACAGTGCGATCGTCCAACTTCTTCTGAAGGTAAGAAACATACCTACAAAAAGAGGATTATATGTTACAAATTATTTTCAAGAATTTTACCTAAATTACAAAATACTGCTCTTCAAACTTAGTGTAATTTTTCTATAATAATTTACAATGTGACAAGTAAATTTTTTATAGATTGGTATATCATAAAAACATTACTTTCTGATAATAATAAAAAAAAAATAACAACATTTTTTTAATTAAAATTAAATTTTAAAATAGAATCTCCTTTTTTAAAGAAAGTAGAATCTGCTTTCCAATCCAGAATTGTTTTTATATTTTCCCAAGCAATTTTAAATTTTCAACCGGAAATTAAATCATATCCTACATAAAAGTAAAATTGACCATTCTGCAAAGCAGATTCTACTGAAATTTTAGAAAGTTAAATTATCTTCCTATTTCACAGTTAAACCTACTGGGTAAAAAGTACAAATTACTTCTTTTTTTGTCGATCTAGTATAGATCAACGTAGAGAAGCTTTTCAGCTTATTGCTTTTTTTTTCGATATAAAAATATTCCCTCTGAATATTTACTCAAGCTAATGTTGGGTTGCAGTCGGGTGTAGCAGTGAACGCTGCGGACTTCAAGGGCTTGACGCCGCTGATGACGGCCTGCATGTTCGGCAAATTCGCGACGGCGGCGTTCCTGCTGGGCAGCGGGGCGCAAAGCCACCTGACCGACATAAACGGCGACACGGCGCTCCACTGGGCGGCGTACAAGGGCCACGCCGACCTGATCCGCCTCCTCATGTACAGCGGGGTCGACCTGCAGAAGTCCGACTTACTTCGGCTCGACGCCCCTCCACTTGGCCTGCCTGTCGGGCCACTTGAGCTGCGTGAGGATCCTCTGCGAGAAGAGCAAAATCGAGCTGGAGCCGCGCGACAAAAACGGCAAGACGCCGCTGCAGCTCGCCAAGAGCCATCGCCACGCTGAGATCGTCAGGATACTGCAGACGGAGATGAGGAGGCGCGCCAGGTGGATTCCGCCCATGAATGAACTCTGGTGAGTATCTGAAAAGATGAAGTACTTTTTAGTTTAGTTTTTAACGGAAGTCATGCAAGACAAGGATAAATTTGAAGAAAAAATTAACTTACATATCGTTACGTAGGCAGCTTGCAGAATTGCCTTTTCAGGGGATTGTAGACTAAACAATATCCCAATAGAAAAATCTTGAAGAAAATAAACCTTTATAAATAAGTATATTTCTTTATATGTCTGGTATAAATATAGGTAAATGGACCTACAAAATACAGTTTGAATTCATTAAATTATAATTACGTATATTTATAGTATAATATATATATACGAGGAAGTATACTTATTTTTAAATATTTATTTCTTTTTTTAGAGGGTAACTGTTTACACTTTTGAAAGGGTCTTATAAAACTCCATAAAATGGTGCGAAAGCCACATAAAAGCTGATAAATAATTTATCCAATTTTATAAAATTTGCACATTTTTTTGGTATTTTATAAGATGTAGTCTACAATCCCCTTAATACACAATAACGCAATGCAAAGTAAACGTGAATTAACAAACAAAATTTTGTAGGGCTCTGCTTTTCGGTGGAGCGGGTAACAGTAAAGGGCCGCTACTGCTCTTCATGAGCTCGGTGCTTTTGTGGGGCTACCCCATGTATCTATTGAAGTGCATTCCCATCACGTGGAATTTACTGCGCGGCAGTCATTATTGTTTCATATATTGGAACATAGTCATGTGGGTGTCGTGGATCATCGCCAACAGAAAGGATCCCGGGTACATTCCACAGAATAGCGACACTTACTACAGAGCAATTAAACAAGTAAGGAAGTACAACATTTTTTAAATTTTATCATCGAAACGGTAAAATAATGAACGATCTTTGTTACAGATTCCCTACTTCGATAAGTGGAAGAAACGCAACGTGATTCTGTCCAGACTTTGTCATAGCTGTAAATGTTTTAGACCACTGAGAGCAAAGCACTGCCGAATATGCAACCGCTGCGTGTCTTACTTCGACCACCACTGTCCTTTCATTTATAATTGCGTCGGACTTAGGAACAGGTAAACATGTTAAACTTTCGACGAAACATTATTTTGTTTTCAAGTGCACGGTCCTAACGTTAAGCCAAAAATTTTTGCAGAATGTGGTTTTTCCTGTTCGTTATGTGCGTCGCCATCAATTGCTCGTTCACTTTGTACTTTGCTTGCTATTGTATAGCCATCGAAGGCATTCAACTGCTTTATGTCTTGGGCTTACTCGAAGCATTAGTTTTCTGCGGACTAGGCTGGATATTAACTTGCACTTCGGTAAGTCTGCCTAAATTTTATAATAAAATTAATTATCGCTGGTACAACTTTATGCAAGTTCGATTTTAACATTCAAAGGTTTTACACGCTTGCATGAATTTAACGACGAACGAGATGTTCAATTACAAGAGGTATTCGTATTTGAGAGACAAGAAAGGGAGATACTGGAATCCCTTCAGCAGAGGGCCAGTGCTGAACTTTGTCGAATTCTTTCTCTGTCCCTCGGATCAGTACGCCAATGATCCTCAGCATTATCAAGTGTTTCAAGACGAAATGATGTGACGAGACAAGTTATTTTATTCCAATAAAAACAAGTAAACAGCAAATTTTCCTATTTGGAGCGTGCACAATTAGAAAAGGAAAATTTTCATCGAGCACTGCATTTATCTTTTATAATTTCTGGCGTTTGCTGGTAAACGTGGATTAGCTCGATAAAATTGTTATATTTTGTAAATTTATAAAATTCTATATACATTGCGTTAGCTTTGCTGTAAAAACGAATTTAATAGTGTTATATCTTATTATACGAAAGTAATAAAAAATTTTTACTATAATAAAAATTACAATTTATTCATTAGAGCGACACATACAAAATACTGATATTATAAAATGCTTAAAATACAGTCGACTGTAAGTTATTTAGAAAAGTTGCTTTAATTAAATGTTGCGTTTCATTGAAATTTGTTCCGTATATAAATATATAAAAGTAAAATTTACAAAAATATTAATTATTGCACAATGCAAAGTAAAAACATTCATTGATACTTTCATTAAAATAATAATTGTTTACTGAAATTGCTTAAGAATGTTAAATGTTGTATGTACACCTAATTTACAATTTTGTCATTAATATTGATTCCATTTATAAATATTGTGCAATAATTAATGTACCAATATTTACTTTTTGTCATAAAAAAAATAATCTAAGATATGGAATACAAAATTTTTTGGAATATACTCTACAATTCAATAAGTTTTGTTAATAAAATCGATTGCTTATGCTTAAAAGAGGTATCTTTGGCTTAATTTATACCACATTATCTAAAAAATTGTAGATTAAAATATAATTTGATACTAGAGAAAATAATCATTTAAAAACAGAATTTTCAGAATGATAGTAATCACTATGACTGTATATCAGTCTAATTGCTCGTTTTCTTATTATTTTTAAGTTCGTTTTAAAATCTTAGCCATTACCATTAAATGTTTAAGTTGTGAGTACATTGTCAAAAAACTTCTCTATACGTCGTAACAAAAGTCATAATTTGGTGGTGGATCCGGAATCGGAGGCGGATCTTTCGGAATCTCTATACCTTGAGTATCCAGCATTCTTAGCCTGATATCCATTGATAAAAGATTTTCCAAATCCTTTTCAGTTTCTTTACTAGTCATTGGATTACCTTAAAATTTTTAATAAATAAATATACAATATTTAATCAAAAATGATTGCAACATGGTTCAATTTATAAAACTGTTATATCCTACCGAGTAATGCATTGATACCATCAGTCCAATAATCAAACACTTGTTCATCTGGAGCTACGAAATCTAAACTTGTAACTTCAACAGAGTCCAGCATAAGAGAGAATGCAAAGTGGGGAGTAGTTTTTCGTCTTTGAACCTCTTTCATGTGAGGACAATCTCTTCCAGTCACAAGTCCACGAATTTCAACAACTGCCAGCTTTGTTGGTAACTCGTCTATAGTTGGCACTGATTTTTCATCGCAATCACCATAATGGAAGACTTTATGGTTTGGTGATAGCCGAACATACCAAAATTTATCTTTAATTCTCTGTAAATAAAACGTAAATGAAAGACAAGAAACTTTTGTCACTGATCTTTGAAAAAATAACATTTGCAGATACTAACTTGACCTCTAGAACTGTACTTTGTAAATCGTGTTCCCTCTACTAAAAATCCTAAACGCTGCTGCTGTATCAATGCTTTAATCTCGGGTGTAATCTGTTCTCTCAACTCAACGATAGGTCTAGCTTGACTTTCCCATTCTTCTCGGCTTGTTCTTTCTTGTTGCCACAAATTTGTAATGTGGGAGTAAGTCAGTTGTTGCAATGTGTTTTTAAATTTATCAAGACCAGTTGGTTTGGACTGCAGAGCTCTTGTTATTTGATCCTTAACAACTGAAAATACTTTGACAAAGTCTTCTGTTGTAGCTCTCATTTCTTTCCACGTCTTATTTAATAAAATGATGCAAGCACAATAAAATTCTTCAAAAGGATGGTCATGTGTAAAAAACATTGGATGGTAAGATTGACCTTGTTCACTGGGTGATTCACCAATTTTAAGGACCTGTGAAAAGAATGTAGTTTTTATTAACTTATGCTACATTTAAAAATGTAACAAGAACATGCTTTTTTTTAAAACATTAAATGTATACCTCACAAAGTAATTTAACTAGTTCCACACTAGCTCTTCCAAATGGACACTCGTGCTCATCAGCTCGACAAGAGTTTTCTAATACAACTTTGGTATAACTCTCTGTATGATTTCGTGCAAAATACACCATACAATCCAGAGCTAACATTCCTGGTGGTGTTTCTGTGAAGTCTAGTGCTGGATTAATATCACACTTAAAGCCAAGTTTTTTATAATCCTTTGCAAATAATCCTTGTTTCCTTGCTGTTATGTCACTGCTGTTTGTTCCTTCAGTGTCAAATGCAATTCTTCTCAATTCTTTGATTTTTTCATGGGCATCTTGATCTTGATTGTCCATTTTTGTCATCATTCGATGTTCTAGGAGACTTAACATTAGTGTTTGAAAAACGTACAGTTGATGAGCCATCTCTGTTCCTACCTGAAATATTTAATTATTAAGTAATAAGTAAAAAGTTAAAAATTCTACTTTTACATTGAAATTAAACTCTTACTTGACCAGATGATTGAATGACATTAGTAAGAAATACATTTCTGATATGTTTAGATTGTAAAGTAGCAGCAACAGCCTTTCGTTTTCCTGTATCAGCTTTTAAAAACAAGGCATTTACCAAAGCTATTGCGTTTTGCTGAATTTGAGGATTCATGTTCTGCAAATGCTTCACCAAATTTGGAAATGTTATTTCTTGCTCAACTTGGGTGCATTTGCCAGTTGAATTCATGACAATATTTTCTAGAATGTTCAATGAAGCTTGTATAACATTAGGGTCAATTGCGACAGCTTGATTATTAACATAACTGGCCACTTTATGAATAAACGGAGCATCAACAACATCCCATGACATTATTCCATGTTCCATCAATTCAACAAATGATTGTAAACAATAAGCTAATGCCGAAGTTTTATACTTTTCAGTCTCAATCTGTTAAAAGTAAAAAAAAGTGTATATAAAGAAATAATCTTTAAATTGTTATACCAAATACTTTATAATTTACCTGAGAAATAATTAAAGCTAATCCTTGGTTATTAATAAATTCTAGTGCAAACGTTGTATCTCGGCTCAGTCTACTTAATTTTTCAAGAGATGCAATTAGTTTTTCTTCTGGAATGTTACTGTTTAGCTTGGCAAGTATATCACTTGTAGTTTTTGACGGGGAATGCTCCAACCTCAAAATACTTCCGTTCTTAACTTCATTCCGATTTTTCTCTGTGATATAGTTTTGATTATTGTTGTCAGTAAATTGTAATGAGTACGACTCAGAATCTGAAAGATCCCAACCAGTGCAAAGTTCCTGTAACAAAATCAAATTTCTCAGTGTATAAATAAAATACATCCATCGAAAAACTGTGTCAACAGGATGCATCGCTAACAACTTCCAATTGTTTAATTTACAAATCTACTCTAATATAGCAGATAATTTTAATTGTCAATTAAAATATGCAAAATAAAATTCGTCAACAATCAAATAATCGACGATTTTATAGAAACAATGAATGGAGAAAGAAATAAAATAAAAAAGCCAACCTGAATAATGCTCGAAAGGGGTTGCTTCTGATTGAACTCAAACAATTGTGGCAGTTGATCGGAATATTTGACAGCTATTTTAACAATGTTCGCGTCCTTTTGCACCGGCATTTTGATCGTTTGCGTGTACATGAAGACAGGAATTCTCGAAGGTGCACTACTCCGTCCAAATCTGCGCCTATCGCGCGTCCACTAAGCAAATCTCCTCGATGGTATCTTCCTTATATTGCGATATTTCGTCGATTAAATGACTGACATGATTGCTGCGACGCAGGCGTCGACCATCCCGTTTCAAGCGGACGTGAGAACTGAATGCGGTGCGCGCAAGTTTTTTTCCCATCAGCTCCCATTCCACGTACAAATTCTCACTGTGATGATTCAACGCGTCGGATTAGGTTAGGGCTGAAGCGATTACAAACACTGAAACACCTAAGGCTCGTCATTTAAAGATCTTCAAGGTCTTAACAATAATTTGTACAATATTTTTTTTCTTTCTCTTCATTTCTTTTTATTTAGCTTTTCTTAAAAGCTTAATGTTTTTAACAAATTAAATTTTTTTTTTTAAAAATCGAAAACATAATTCTGCATATGTATGTACATTTAAAAACAAGCAATAACTTTCAAAGTTTTTTTCAAAGATTTATGTACAATGCCAATTGTTTAATTGACTTATTTTTTTAATGAAAATATTAAGTAAATGTTCAGTCTTTTTTCTAAAATTTTGTCTCCATTTCAAGGAGATTCGTCTTGATTATTTCTAATACGATCATCTGGTTTTGGAGTTAGTTTAACAGCAGAAAATTGTTGACCAAGTATCTTCATCACTTCTGCGTGTCTGATATTGGGAGTGCTATTTTGTTTCACTAAATGATAATTTTCTTTAACGTAAAGTGCAAATCCTGATGGTTGCTTTTGGGCTGTACTTTTCTTTTGCACTGTTCCAGCTTTTGTAACTTTATTAATTAATAGTTCAAATGGTCCATGACAGTAACCACAACGTTTTCTATTGAGATCTAATGATTTCGAATGCCTACCAATACTGTAACCACAGCTGGTACATTTGTAGGTATATTTTGTTTGAATTTCATAATTGTGGCATCTAGTAATTGGTGGCAATTCTGGAAAAACTGTCATTGCTTTATGTGCCCAAGCTTTCCAAAAATTACCATGTCCATCAGCTATACCATTTATCATCCAAGTAGCAGCATGACACATTTCGTGAATTAAAGTATCTCTTAATCTATCAGGTGAATCTAATATTTTTGTAGCTAAAACCAACCTGGAAGACCTTACAGTTTTACCAAGAGCCTTAAGTGATTGCTTATTGTAACATTTTCCTGCCGTGCCTCTTAATCTAACACTCCATTCAATCGACATGTCATCAGGCAATTGTTTAGTAAAAACTTTTTCATTAAACAGTTTGTAGAGTTCTTTACACAGCTCTTCTTTCATAGTTTTGTATTTAACTCTGTAAGTCATAGCTCTAAAATCAGCCTCTTCTAAAGGAACATCCTTTGATAGAGAAGCAAGAAAAGTTAATTTTTTAATTTCTACTTCTGACTGCTTTACAATTGATTTACTATTAATACTATTGACTGCTTGACAGTTGGTAGATTTTTTAATAATTTTTGTACTTTTCGGTTTCGGAGGTACTATATCCTCTGGATCAAATTCACTTGTACTGGAGGTTGTAGATGAATCAAAGCTGAGTTTTCTCTGATTTTTGCCTCTAATTTTCCATATGTCATTATCATCAGGCTCAGTGTCAGAATCACAGATATCTAAAACTTTCTTTTTCTCATTTGCCTTTACTGTAGATTTAGTCTGTACTGGATTATTTTGCGATGTAATAGGATTTGACACAGCTGTATAGTAAGAGCAATCAGGACTACTTTCTGTTGTTGAATCATTAATAAAATTATCCTTAACTTTCCTTTTGTCTTTTAACTTTTTTGGTACAGTTCGACTGATCTTTTTAGGCAAATTGTTTTCCTTATCTAACACTGAATCATCAGAATCAGAGTCAAATCTTGGCTTTCTAAATGTAATTTTCTTCTCTGTCTGAACACCATCAAAAATCTTTTTTGTAGTTTGCTTTTTAGGCTCTGTAGCAGAAATCAGAATTTTTGCTTTATTTCTCCAAGTGGTACCATATAGATTCTCTAATATATCTGCACAGTCATTTAATGTAGTGTTAATAGTGGTATTTACTTGATTTTCTTTATTTTTTTTATTTACATCTGATGAACTATTTAAAATGTCTGCATCACTACTTGTTTCCAAAGGTACAGTTTCAGCTATTACCTTATCTTTATTCGGAGGTATTTGATCAATTGCTGGTTTGCTATTGTAATTAATTAAATCTAATTTCTTTTTATAACTTTTTATAAAATCTGAAGAATCAGATGACTCAGATTCAGATATAATTATTTGTTTTTCATAAGCATTATTTTGAGATCCAAGTGATTCTGATTCTGGTACTAATATTTTTTCTGAGTTCTCTTGACTTCTAGATTCAAAGGACTCCGACTCGGGTATTATTATGTTTCTTCTAGTTTTTACATTCATTGGTGTTTTATCAGAATTCCTACTGTTAGGTGTTCCAGAACCAACTGATTCTAGTTCTGACAAAATTTTTCTTGGATTATACTTCATTTTATTTACTGGTGTATTGTCAGAATGCTTACTTCCTGGAGTTTTATCTTTTACAATATCCAACTGACTTTTTTTTGATTTTGTACTAAAATATTGATCTATGGTATTTTGCTTTTCAGTATCTATTTTATGTCTTCTACTTGATTTTTCAGTTGTACTAGGCTTTGATAGTTTTCCTCTATTGTTTGGAGTCTCAAAATTTAATTCCAATCTTTCTAAGCTACTATTGCCAGAGCTGATGCCACTCTTTCTGCTACTTGTAATTGCACTTTCTTGACTACACGAGCTTCCACATCTTGAGCCATCTAAATTTGTCGCTAACCATTGCAAAATTTCTTTTTTCTTTCTATCAGATAACATGGCACTTTCTGTAACAGTTTCTCTAATGATATCAGGTACTCTGGTTTCTTCAATTTCAGAGTCACTTTCGTCAATAATAACATTTTTTTTATAAATTTGTTTAGCTACTGAATTAGGTATAGAATTAAACTTTTTATTTTTTTCAATGGACAGTTGTCGATTTGAAACTGCTATTGATTCATCCTCAGAAGATTCAAGGATGAGAATATCTCTTTGCTCTTTCACATTGGTTTTTTTGTTGCATAATAATCTATTTGTCTTATTAAATGAAAAAATACTTTCATCAATACTGGAATCACTTATTAAAATAATTTCATTAGGTTGTTTCTCCTTTATTTGGGGGCTCCCTGATTCTTGAGTTTCTTCAACGTACGATTCCGAAAGATGCAAACTGAATGATTCAGTTTCTGTCTGGTCTTGTAAAACAGTAGAAGTAAATACGTTGTTATTTTGTGAACATTTTTCCTTGACGCTCCGTTTCTCTGTGAAAAACTGTTTGTTCGACGATCTTTGCTTCCATTTTTCGTAAAAATCGTTGTCCAAATCCATTTTTATAAAGCACCTAGAAATTCTTATTGTTAGTATTTAATGCTTATTTAATATTTTAATAGTTTATATACAAAATACCTGTCGATTGTCGCACTGGCTATTGTTTTCCACAATAAAACAGAGGAGAAAAAATGTCGGTCGTAAATAACAATTTTGTTTATACTTTGCTTCAACTGCAAAGTATTCACAAACGTTTTCGTTTCATATTTTTAATGTACGCAATGCTAATATATTTTTTGTGCATTAAATACTATACTTCACCAGGTTTAAACAAACAGTTTTTATGTCAATAAATTAATCGCAATGGCAGCAACTAATTTCAGGACCACAAGCAAACAACCTCCATTTTTGAATTTGTAACGGCCAAGAGGCATCCAAGGACCTAACCTGATCTTCAAATAAGCGCGGGCAAATTCAAAATTAACAAATCAATATTAATAAGAGAATAAGTATAACTATAAAATAAAAAATAAGTAATAAGTAATAAGAATGAGTAATAAAATACTTTTGTAAATGCTCACTTAATAACAATGGATTTTTTATTTTAAAATAAATTTTGTACATAAAATAGTTTATATAGGAAGAGTTTTGTACTACAATTTATATATCATTCTCGTGTAAAAATATTTCGCTTTCCAACAAAATTTATAATATTTGATGGAAATTTTAAAATACTTAATAAAATAATTCATTCTTAGTAAGTATTTATGTAACTCTATGTACATTAATTAGTAAGAAAGTAAAAATTTAACATTTACATAATTACAGGCTATGGTTTGACTCAAACCTATCGTTACATAAAACAATGTCAACCTAACAGATATTCTTTTCATGATTTGAGATTGGCTAACTTCATAAACTTCTAACGGTAAAAATATAATCATATAAAGTAACGTAACAAGCGTCATCATCATATCTCTTATGACATAGTTTCCAAAGTGTTGGGAATGAAAAGAAATTTAAAGTTTCCAATCCCATGGAATACATAAAACTCCATCACTCATAACAGAGTAGTAATGTGTTACCCAGAGCATTACACCATCTAACATAGGGGCCAAAATACTCTTATGCATCAGCAAACGTTCGCAGCATTGTATCATCAGATCTGGCGTTATACTGTCATCTTTATTTAATGCAGCTAATCCTAATTCTCGAATGGCTTTATTGTGTAATTCGTACTCAATGTGTTTTATACTGCAAGATATATTTAGATATTATTTAGTCAAATATGAAAATTGTAGGAAATATTGTAAAATTAAATTACTCACTTATTGTAGTGGTGTAATCTTTTGGTGGCTTCTTCTAAATTTTCTGTAATAAAACTGACTAGCAAGAAGCCAGGGCACGAAGATGGTACAATGAACTGACCAGTAGGAGATAACATTAAAGGTCCAGCTTCCCTAAAAGATAATTAAGTTTAATTGTTATTTATTGCCAAGCGCCTTTTTATCTAATCAAACATTATTTTACTCACGCCTCAATTACGATTTCATAAGCAGATAAAGTATGGGGCCATGAACTTGGATAACTCCTTCTTCCTCGATAATCTGATAAGGTAGTCATCAATTGTCTCAATTGTGATTCATATTGAGCTACCATCACTTTTGGCATAAATTTCCTGCACATACAGAGCAATCTAAACCTAATTGATATTCTATTGAAATTTCGTTTTACTCACCTTCTTCCTACTTTGATATCTAACAGCACCCTTGATACTGCTTTTTCAAATGCTGGTAATCTCAAGAGAACTGCATCATACTTCTTTACATTTTTTATAAGCTGTTGAAATATGAGATAAGTTTTATCTGAACATAATTATCTTTCTCATATTGTATTGCTTCAATGTTTCTACTTACATCTAACCAATTGTGACGCACTTCCCCAGAGTTGAGCATAACATTTCCCTCGACACCAATTCCAGTATCATTTGCAAAAACAAGTGTTCTACCTTTTAAGACTTCCATTTGTTCTGAATGCTGTTCAGATAAGGCTTTAAATGCCAATAAACATCCACGATAATGAGTTATATTCCATCCGCAGTCCCAAATTATATCTTTTAATCCTAACTCTTTACACAGTACATTTTCCAGTTTTTTGACCTCAGATCTAACAGGTCGGCAGGCTTCAAATTTAATATGAGCTTCATTAACATTTTTATCTAGATATGCTCTGTAATAATAAAATCAGATAAGATCAGATGTTATTTGTATATATATATTAATGTCCTAAGCTCTGCATGGTACAATTAAATTCTTTTAATTCTTCTAGAAGATGATTCTTGTAAACAAAAAATAATGCATATCAATTTGATTTATTGCTTATTGTTTTATCACATAAAAAATGGTGATAGTACAAATACTTATGTTTTTGTACATGTTTCAGATTCACAAAAAATATTATGAAATAATTAAGTTGGTCATATCAGTATTATTCAATGCCTATATCAAGATCATTTTAGCTGTGTGTAATAACTACTATTTTGAGTGCATTTAAAGATTGAGAACAATGATATCTACTTACTTAAAAGTGTCAGGCACAGAATTTATTTTTCTTTTCATCAAAATAGATGCATAAATTGCATCATCCTCAAATTCCGAGAAGTCTATATTTTCCTTGGAAAATCCTTTACTCCAAAATTTAGACTTATTGATGCCTTTGTTAGGAATGGAAGGCTTTTCCTCTTGAATTTTATCGACAAATGTGGTTGGTAAATTGCAAGTTTTTAGTATGGAAATTATTGTTTTTCTAACGTCTTGCTCGTTCAGCTGAATATTGACTAGTGTAAACTTTCCAGCTTTTGATTCCTTTTCATCCTTCGAGCGCAGATAAAATGCCAAGGTTGTAGGCCTGATGGTTCGTTTTTGTTGCAAATTCTCTAAGGCTGAGCTGAGTATTTTCAAAGAGTTCTCGTTCACCGTCTAAAAATAAAAAAAGTCACAGTTAAAATAAAGAAACCAATTGAAAACAAAGCATCGACTCAACAGTCCATTCAACTTAAACCACTTTCACCTACCAAATGAATAAAAAATTGAACTTTCCTTTGTGCACCGTGAGCGCACACAAACAAACGCAAAAAGCAGCCACCCAGTAAACAAAAAACAAACAAAACTTACTCGTTGAGTTGGAAATTGACCAAAAAGATCTGGATGCACCGTAAAATAGAACGGCCGGAGGGCCGTGGATATTTCGCTGGTGCTCAGAGCCCTTACAGCCTCTTTGCAGTAAAAACTGCGCCGCGACACATGAAATTAAAAAAATCATTTTCATTGACCTTCAAATCCATCACGACAGCCGACACTTGTTTACACGCGTAATAGAAGCGCACGCGGCGGCCGCGCACTTCGCGCTTCCAGGCGAATTATTGCCCCGGAGGAATCCAAGTGCGACAATTACCATTTTTTCAGCGAGCAGTACATGGTGGATGGTCGATATAGTCGCGCGCAAATTCACATGAGCTCGAGCCCCCAAATTTCCATCATCTCCATTTTACGTTGGCGGCACGTAGGCCACTTCGCTCGAAGCGGCAGCGGTACTGACGCCTCGGCTTCGCCTGTGGCTATCATATGCGCGATGTCATAATTCTATACCAAACTAAAATCAGATGGCTCGCAGGCATCTCGCTCGTACGCCCGCACTCCGACGAAGATAAAAATACTCGCGCGCGTGTGGCACTTTACGCGCGCGTGTATGTGTGCACATATGCGCGCGCGCAGCACCCACACTGCACGTGCGTCAGCTGTGACTGTGAGCAATCGCCCAGTGTAAATTCCGCGCCGTCAGTTTACCGAGCGTGACGAGTGACCGTCGCTGACGCTGATCGAGCGCGGCGCAATTTTGAAAATGCTTTTTCTAAATTTCAAAATTTCGATTAGTTTCACCTCGACTATTAAGCGACTTGTCGATTCGTTAATTATCTCGCGCGAGAGCAGTGGACTGCGCGCGTCTCGAGGGAGGAAACAAAAAAAGAAAAAATAGATTAATTTACGATACTTTTGCGAGTGTTTGCGCGCAAAAAGGGGGATGGCTCGAGCGAGTCACTGGGAATTGCTCATGTTGAATGGATATAAAATGCGAATGTTTAAAGAGGCTCGCTGAATTGTTGTTAACACCTAATCAGCACTGTTTTCGCCTTCAAAGTGCGATAAGATGATGCATCCATAAATAAACTCGAGTCGGACGTCATAGAGCTCTATTATCATAAAAAGATATGCGCAAGCCCCACCGGCTCCGTATATCAATGCGTAAGCATAGTTTTTTGGGCTCTTGTGGAAGGGGGAAAAATTGGATTATTTATTAGCCTCTTAATGGGCCGAATGAGGAAAACGTATTTTTGTGCAGATTGCGGCGAAATGTACACACGCACACAGTGTTTAGATAATCGCGCGCTTGCAGTAAATTCATTGACACTTTTATTTTTAAACCGCGCGATCGGAGTTTGTTAATGAAAAGTTCATGAATTTTTTTCTCCTTCGTTTTTGCATCCGTTAAATTGAACTGTTACGAACGTAAGTGAATGCAAATTTAAAGTGTTCCAAATGATAAGTAAATATACAAATGTATAAGGCAAAGCTTTATTTATATTTTGCCCGCGGCTTAAATTTAACGCTTCACTGGGATTAAACTAATGTAAATAACGCAATCATTTGATAAAATAGCGTAAAATGTGATATTGACAATTAATTTGTGAAAAGGCAATAATTTTCTTTTGTATTAAATATCATTATATATAAAAGATTTTACTAAATATTAAATACAAATAAGTCATATGGGTATTTATTTATTTATAAATCTATTTATATGTAATCATTTTATTACGTATAAATATTTATTTATTTATTCATTTATTTATTTGAATGTAACACTCATATTTTATTATTTTTACGGTATTGCGAATTGCCCGATAGAACAATATTGCTGATGCGATGCGAGATCGCTACATTTAATAATCAGATTAGAACTGTAAATATACGAACCGGTTTAGAATATCCAGCGAGGTAATTTTGTAAGTCAACATTTCTAGATTGATTTATGAAATTAAAATTATTTTCTCGATCGCGCTGCGAGAGCTTTAAACAAGCGCAATTCAATTTCTGTATACTATATATATATATATTCATCAAATTTCTAGAAAATTAAGAAACAAAAAAAGAGTTCAATCTCAATTTCTTTATCATCACTTCTACATTTTTCAAGATCGATCATCTAATTCTCATTAAAAAAAATCATTGCAATAATTACTTATACACAAGTTGAATGGCACCACATCAAATTAATCCCCCTTCTGCGGAATCCATCAATCATCACGCGTATTACGATTATTCAAAAGAGAGAAAAAAAAGTTTTATTTAATTTGATTGTTCCCATCCTCAAAGGGTATCACCGCCTAACATTTTAAAATCATTGAAAATATACGATTGTTGACAAATAGAACGCAGCGATTATCGCGCGCATTGCCATTATTCAAAATAGAGGAGAGAGGGAGAGGAAAAGAAAAAAATTCCGTTTGACTTGATTTCTCCCGTCCTCGTAGTCTATCTCCATCCAACATTTTAAAATCATTACAAATGCGATTATTGGCCCTAGTGACGTAGCCAATTTCTCAAGAAGTGATAGAGACGTGAAAAAAGGCATCCGATCAGGGGGAAGTCAATGGGAAAACGTCTCGATTTTGATATATATATTCACTAGGGGGTACCCCCTATTCGCTCCGCTCGTCAAACCTCACTCATAAAAAAATTAAATATAGTGTATATATAGTTTTCTGTATATAAATTTTACCTAAGAATGGGACGATGTAGCATATATGTGGTTTAATCTGTACATAGTATCTGTATAAATTATTTTTAAAATTATATATATAAAATTATTTATTATTCATATCTTATTATTGATAACGATACATTACTAACGAGTATTAATATTAATGTATTATTCAATTAAACCCATACAATCGAAAGAGGAAAGACAAATAAAGGAAGACTTCCGGGTCGTTAAAATAACGCAGGCACCGCTTGATCCTCTGCGGACGATTCGGGGCTTCGTCTGTCGATTGTCCAGCGAGATTTTTAGTCCCTCGGGGAAGTCCTGCTCTCGCCAAAATTAGCTCGTCGTTGTTTGCCCACTTCCTCCTTCGTCTTCTGACGTTTTGGCACCGTCGAGTCCAGCAGGAATAACAGTGTCCTTTTGTTCTTGCTCTCGATTCACCCGCAGTTGAATATAACACTCAGATGCGCCGCAGTGTCGACCTTTATCTCTTTATTGGATTAAAACTGAAGTTTACTTTTTCTTGTTGCTTCGAAAAAGTTTCTTTTTTTGAGGAATAAATTAATTTAGATCGTTTCGATCTCTGTTTTACAAGTTTTCCATTTGTTTGGAATTAAACTGCAAGTTTAAGAATTGGAGGAGAATTATTTTACTTTATTTTCTTCGTCAATTAATAATTAAGTATAAATTCGTTAATAAATATCATTAAAAATGAATATGATTATTCCATAAATTTTGTTCTCAATAATTATATCGTTTAATTAATTTTTAAAAACGTCGTTCTTAATAATTAATCTTTCGCAGTGTGATTCAAAAAAGTTGAATTTGTTGTTACAATTTTAGATCAGAAATTGTTTCTGCTGCGGAAATTCTTGTAAACGACGAATGATATTATTAGCGAGCACGTGTCGAGTTAATTACAACTTAAATACAGAGCTTGCAAAGGCATGTACGTTAAACTTAAAATTCAGAAGTTAAAATTAGTTAACAACTGCGTTTATGCATATGTATCATGCGCACCTATAATTAGCACCTCTTAAAATAATACATCCTGTTCTGAAATTATTTATAAATAATTAAGAACATACAGTTAGTTTAAATTTCATGTTGGCATAAGAAAGTCGCGCTTTATCGCTGCGTTTTGCCAATGCTTGTATACATATATACATGAAAGATTCGAATTTTAATTGTTATTTATTTACTCTCACACTGAGAGAAAAAACTTTGTAAAAATTGCTATTGTGAGAAAAAACTTTGTGGTAATTGCTTGTTGAGACTGTCACTCCTTTCCTAATCATAACAGTAATTTTTATTAAGTTTTTTCTCTCAGTTGCAAGCATCTTTAGATTCGACTTAAAATCACCGTCGACTATCTGCTGCCTGGAGGCACATCAACGTATATATACGACGTGCTTCTGTTGCAGTTATCGTGATGGTACATCAAGTGAAATTTATTTCAGTACTATTTGTGTGCAAAGTAAATTTCGGACCCAACTCACCCTGTTCCTGCTTGAACTTCCCCTACTGACATAAATCAGTTCTCCCCCCCCCCCTCCCCACTGACATTGTAGAAAAACATAAATAATAAACTACTTTTTTTGTGAGTTCGGTGATATTGCATTGCAAAGTTTACGTAAAAAATTAAAATGCATTATTGCCAACTTCAATTTCGAAAATCGCTGACTTAATGTTAAATTATTCTTTGAAATTTGAATTTTAGTATCGTTTAAAATTTCTATCCAAGTATATGATTTTTAAAATTAAATGTTTAAAATTAATTATTTAAAATTGAAGTTTTAAAATTACATGCTTAAAATGAAGTTTTTTTAATTTTCATGCTTAGTCAATCAAAAGAATGTTGAGAATGAACGATAAAAAAATGGGGCAAAAATTCCAGACTTTGAAATCTGGTAAAGCGCGAAAACAACAAAAAGCCTTGAGAGCTTTAACGAGTACTGGGCAAACGTATAAACTAAATTAAAGCGATTCCACAGTGAAGAGACTCTTCGTGAAGTTCGGTCTAGAAAATACCCTACTGGCTGGACACCAGATCCACGAATTAGGCTTATTGGTTTTGTTCGCCGGCTCCATTAAACTTTCGCTAGACGTTAACCTGGCCTTTATTTGCAGTTACTTGCGCAATGGCTTCTTTCTTCGGATAGAGGCAAACTTTATTAGAAATTCTTGTCTTTACTGCACTAACGAAGAAGAATCCGAATAATTCCTCGATTTTCAATGTTTCCTTAATTCACGTTTACTTTTTTTATTTTTTATTTTTCTTTTGTTTAATGTAGAATTAAAGGAAGTCAATTAAAAATTCAAATTTCGCGCCATAAAGTAGCAGCCGAAAAAATACTATAAATTTACTTATAATAAAGAGTTACTTATTATACGAGTTTTTTTTATCAAGGTATATATCGAACTCGGAAATTTATAAAAATATAGATCGGTTTTTCGATATTTCATTTATGTTTTTTATCATAAGCCAATTAATTGTTTTTTCATCTGATACATTATGGCGCGAAATTTGAATTTTTAATTGACTTTCAGACCCTCTTAAAGTTCGCGAATACTGCACTAAAGGTAGAAATATTTATTGGAAAAAATCTTTAGGAAATTTGATTAAATGATTTTGTAATAAACGAATCTGTACACTCAGACGAGAAATTTGTATTTATAGTACACACTGAGCTTTTAACTTTTGTAGTGCTCTGCAAATTTGAATGGATGAATGTTCTGCAATTTAAGTTATTTGGTGTCAACGTTTACGTTAAGTCAAGAGTAAATCTTTCCATATAATTAGAGGGATGTTGATTTAAAACATTGCTATTGAAATCAAATTAGTAAAATACTTAAAATTGCACTGATTCAGATATGCAGAGTGAATAAACATAGCCTGCAATTTAAATCATTAGTAAATAATTATCTAAACTTTGTGTGATAATTATTTTCACAATAAACATTGATTTAAAAAGTAGTAGGACACTACTACTTTTTTTTGTTCTTTCCACACAGTTTTTTCCTTCTTTACGTGTGCTTCGATCATACAATAATTTTAAAAACTTATGAATAAAAGAATAATTCAAGCTAAACTTTAAAAATTCCAGCACAACTTGTCTTTGCTAGATAAACGATTTAAGCGGAAGACAATTTTTTATTTTTTTGGAATTTCGGTGAACACCTTGAATGCGCAGGAATTCTTATACGTGCTTCGTGTGTGAAAGTGCTGATGGTTTGAAGGGGAAGATTAAACTGTGTAAGATATACGTAATTCTTCGTGGGGTGAATTTGTCGCGATAAAAGACCTAAAAGAAATATCGAATCGCCTCATTAGTTTCTTTCGTTTTACGTACAAATAATAATTAATCTCGTAAGATTATAATCTGCACTGCAAAATAATTCGTAAAAGTTTTCGAAGTCCCCTGGATAATACTTGGCGAAAGATTTCCCTAAGGAAATAACAATGGGTATATTTTTGGACTGAATTTCAGGTAGGCCTTTTTGTAAATTATGCGCGTGAGCAACCCTTATTACTGATATTTATATTGATACTCCCCTTTCTGAAAGTAAAATAAAATAAAATTATTAAAAACTCGACAATAGACGTTCTTTTAGAAAAAAAAACGTCGAAACATTTTTTTAAATTATAAACTAATAAAATACTTTCTATATCGATATATTGCAATAAATTTACGTCGCTTAAAATTCGAGTATTGCGACGTAAAGATTCAATTTGTTAGGAAATCCGATAAAACACTTTCCGGCCGTCGCAAGAGCAAAATATTTTTCATGTCAGACTTTCACGATCGATTTGTAAGTTCTTATCTTTCAACAGTTGTTACTATAAAACTTGACACATGTGTTATTGGTTTAAAAAAAAAATTAACTCCACTTATCTCGCAGTTTCACTTTATTGAACAAACCGATCGTTATTCCGTAAATAGTTACAAACTATTTTATTTATACAACGTTACTTTCATTTTTACTTATTATGATTTCAATTAATTAATTAGACATACGTAAGCATATAATGTAAGGAATAAAAAATGAACTGACCTTTGCAAAAATTTTTTGAGTACTACTATACATAAGATATCCAATAAATTGTATCAACCAATAATGCATGATTAATAAATAAAGTGAATGACGACTATTCCTCAATCAATTCTAATATGAGATAATTTATAACTATGACGTAAAGTAGAATAATGATTGATTTATTGTAAGCCGATAATTAATTGTATAATATTAATAAAATTATTGCAATTCTATTTTACGCGATAATTATTGAAATCGCAATTAACGAAAAAAGAGCTAAAAAAAAATAATTTCAATGTACATGTAATTTCAATGCAAACGAATTTTGTCGCGCATTCATTTACGTAATTATGCAAGTGTCCGAGCACTTAAGATTGTCGCCGATAGTTTAACAATCGGATTATTTATTATCGATTCGTTCGAGCTTTAATTCGTTTGCCCGCAGTTACTCCAACGTCATCGTAAATAGCAGCCAGGTGCCAGTAACTGCTCGCACTCCTGACACTTTAACTGTCCGTTTTTTGGATCGTAAGTATAAATAAAATGAAGAATATATTGTGATATTTTAATTGTAAAAATAATATTATTATAAAGTGAAACTATATGAGTTTTAAACATTTAAATCGCGTTCATTAATATTAGTAAGTGCGCGCGTACGCTTTTTCCTTCGTTTTCCTTTCTTAGTTTTTTCCTGGTTCTCTCGCAATTACTTTTTTTATTCTTTTCCTGCCTCACTTTGCCCATAATTGTTTGGTACTTGCAGTCGTATTATAACTTTTCAGAAGAATTAAAAAAAAAAATTTTTAGCGAATAAAAAAGAAAACAAGTGTTAAGTACTTAAAGTAGAGCAGCGTGCAATTTTGCATTTAATCGCTTTCTTAAATTACGCTGAAAAAAAAGAATTAGTAATTAAAAATACATATTTTTTAAAAGTATTTAGTCTACGCAAGGAAATTACATATTTAACATTCGTGAAAGAAATATTTATATTTTTTAGTGCACTCATTTGAAATTATAGTCGTACGTACACGTGTTCAATAAAAACTTCAAAATTCGTCAATTCACATTAACAATTTATTCCACAAAAAAAATCTGCGAAACAAATAAAATAAAATAAAATTATCACTCCTCCTTTGAATTTACATCGAAAGCTCTAAAAAGCTCTGCAAAAGCTCAGCGCTAATGTCTCCTATCGTAAGCAAAAAATAAAACCGCTCGATTCTCGCAGCCAAATGAGTGATTTCCAATAAGTGCTCGCGAGGATCGTCAAGGCCTGAGGTCAATACACATTCACAATTTATTCCATACAAAAAAAAAAATCTGCGAAACAACAAAGAATAAAATTGACGCTTGTATAATCACACAATTATCACTCCCCCTTAAAATTTACATGGAAAGCTCTAAAAAGCTCCGCGAAACTCAGCGCCAGTATCTCCCACCGTAAAAGAAAAATAAAACCGCTCGATTCTCGCAGCCAAATGAGTGATTTCCAATAAGTGCTCGCGAGGATCGTCAAGGCCTGAGACAATAAACATTAACAATTTATTCCATAAACAAAAAATTGACGTCAGTATAATCACTCCTCCTTCGAATTTACATCGAAAGCTCTAAAAAGCTCCGCGAAATTCAGCGCCAGTGTCTCCCAGCGTAAAAGAAAAATAAAACCGCCCGATTCTCGCAGCCAAATGAGTGATTTCCAACAAGTGCTCGCGAGGATCGTCAAGTCCTGAGGTCCAAGATGATCCGCGTCAACACTCGGCCGTCGAAGGGGCCGACGACGTACGTCTGGGACTTGAGTCCCACCGTCGTGGTGGCGCGCGCCTTCGGTCTGGCGCCCTACTCCATTGAACCCGACGGCCTCCACTTATCCAAGCGGGCGATCGTTTACTCGATACCCTGGATGTTGTTCGACTTTTACGGCCTCTACGGCCGCCTGAGCGTTTACTACGCCGAGGACGTCGAGCGCAAGGCGCGCACCCTCTCCGTACTCCGGTCGATCCTGGTCGTCGCGTCGCTCGTCGCCGATACCACACTTTGCGTCGCGTGGGATGGGAGGCTGCAGCGCGCCTTCAGCTTCCTCAGGAGGTACGACGACACCGTCAAGGTACGCTTTGATTTTTGTAAAAAAATTTAAGTTAGAATAAAGTTTACCCAAAGTTCACGTTTGGCAAACGTTAATATGAACGTGGGCGATGAGACTAAATGATAAATAATTTTGCAATGCTTTATACAAACTTCAGATGAGCTTTTTCTTAAATTTAAAAGACGTTCACACGACGATCGTTAAAAGCAAATAAATGCAAAGAATTATTTTCTATAATTTCAGCGGTAATTTGTCCGTTCATATCAAAGTTCTATATAAATTATATAAGAAGCAAGTTCGGTAAATTCTCATTGCTTATGTTCATATAAACGACCGCCAAACATGAATTTTGGATAAAGTTTATCATAACTTAGATTTTTTTTACGCAGTAGTGGCATAATTGAATAAATCTTCTTGAATTTTTTCTATTTTGTTAATATTGTGTTATAGTTTTAACAAGTTTTTTGGAGTTTGGATTCCAAACTTATGGAAGGCTCGACAATTTTTGAGAATTTTAAGATTTTTAGTCTTTTTATGTATGTTTTTGATTGATTCTCTTCATTTTTCGTCAACTACAATTATTTATGAAAGAAGCTAAGTGCCAATATATTGGCAACGTTTTTTTTTGTTAACGAAAGTAAATCAAGTAAATAATTAAGTATAAGCACGGAAATTTGAATTAGTGAAATTCAGCAACGGGGGCTTATTTAACATCCAAATCGTTTTGCAAATTTAGTAGAGGTGCGCCTGGAATCCAGCTTACGCGGCTTACACCGCTGGCGCTCTGACGCTTCGGAGCTTACTGCTTACTACCTTAAATTTGCAATATCTCGGGTTGCAATTTACGTTTTTCAAATTCCAAAAAAATCATTTATTTTCTTACATCATAATACAATAGATTCATCAAGCGATTTTACAGTGGTTTAAACGAAAGATTATTAATAAAAATAAATATATGTACATATAAGTGAATAATAATAAATATTCTGAATTTCATTAGTTACAATCTTCTTAGTTATAGGATTTGTATTCTAAAGACTAGTAAGTAAATAAATAAGTATACACATTTGATAATCGGCCTTCGGAATTTGTAATCAGCGTATAAACATGAAAATACGCAGGATAAATTTTGGTGGACAGTAAAGGATCTACATCGACCTCGAAAATCCCACTGGCACCTACATTAACGTCTCGGCGCGGTGATTTCGCGGTTTTACACTGGATCTTTACGAGTGATTAAAAGAACCTTCCCTTTTCCTTGTTGCTATGTCGCTGCTTCCTTTTAGTACGACGTAAAATCGAGCGGACGAGTCCTCAGGATATACAGCTCGGCGTTCTTGGCATTTCTCATCTTCTACTTCGCCATCATCGGATGGTTCACATATATATTCGAAGTTCACGAGCACTTGACGGCGGCCGTGATTTACGTGTACTTTTATTTGCCGATGTCAATCACGGTGTTCAAGTTCGCCGTACTTGTAATTTCAATTCTGCTGAGATTTCGTCATTTGAATCAGATGCTGCTGCCAGGTATATATATCTATGCTTTTTTTTTACTTGAATCGACAAATAAAATTAAAGTGTTTACTATTTTAAAGTGAGCTAAAATGATTAACAATGCGATTAACAGTCTTGAATAAAATTATTTCAGTTTTAATGGCTGAACGAATTTTTTTTAATTATATTAATAAAAAATAAATGGTCGAAGTACGTCGTTACAATTTAAATTTGAAATTAAAATGATTAACATTGTGATACGTTAAAGAGTTAATGTACGAATTAACGTAGATTTATATTAAAGTATATAGTACACGCACCGAGAGAAAAAACTTAATAAAAATTGCTATTGTGATCTTTCAGTGCGTGATTTAAATAAATGTACATAAAGTTAATTGGATTTCTCATTTAAAATGAGGCTATAAATATTGTTATTAATTAATTGAGACTTATTCATTATTTTCTCCTACTTATATTATTGATATTTCTTAGATATATTTTCTGAGTTTATTAAATTATTGTAATTACTTGAAAACGGCATCCGCAAAATCGAAAGTATACTCACGCATGAGTTAATTAAAACTGATTGTATATATATATTTTTTTTTAATTTACAGGCTTCCTGCCAATTATGATGGAGCTGGACAGTGGATTCAAGAGGCTGAATTTGCGCGATATTTGCTGGCTGCACAATTACTTATTGGCCGCCGCCGAAAATATCAACGTAATATTTTCCGTCCAGTTGCTCTTGTGGTTCGCAACTCTAACATTCAACACCATCAGCAGAATCCACGCCTTGATGGAGCCTGACAGATATTCAGATGCAATTAAAATTGTCAGAGACGCCGGCATGATATTCATGTTCGTCTTATTGGTTACTCTCATGACCGGCGCGTGTCATTTTACTTCGATGCAAGTAAAGTATTTGTTCTATATTCTATTGTTTATCGATTGTTAAAAGCGGATATTTTTTACCCTTTTAAACCTGAACTTTTTTCCTGTATGAAAAAAGTTTTAAAAATAATTTTACGTGACCTACGAGGATTTTTTAATTTTTTAATTTTTAATTAGTCAATTTTTTAATCTTTTCTTTTTCTTTAATGCTAATTTTCCCGAGCTGCATCGAGTCTACAGTAATTTAAGTATTAAGAATAAAAAGTATTCACTTCGTTTGATCCATGTGTTTATTCTTACTTATCGCGGAACTGATTAGCAAAGATAACAAAAATAAAAAGTAGCTTTGTACATTGCAATGTACATTGGATATCAAAGGGTTAATTAGCTAGAAAGTTAAACCACGTAGTACACTGAATTTCCAAGAAAAAAAATTCTTTGTTTTCTCATGATCTTCTTTAAAAATCAAGAGAATATGCAACGACCTTGCATTAAAGAAAAACATGAAAATAAATAATTATTATTTTAAAGAAAAAAAGTCTAAAATACAATATAAACGCGCGACTGCAATATTTCCTCGTTATAGTTTCACTCGCTTGAAATTCGTGTGTCCATCGCCAATTTGTCATTTTAATCGTTCGCCTCAATCAAATTTTTCGTAAAAAAAATAAAAATAATAAAACTTCACGCTCGGTACACGGTGGTGAGAATATATACTCGGGTGTATGTTATATATTCTCCAATACGTTGTTAACAAAAAATAAACTGTTTACGCAGCGGCTCTATTCACTTTGTGTAGCGGTGCTTTTCGAAACGCGCAAACGAAACAAAACAAATAAAAAAATTAAAAAAAAACGTACACCTATCAAACGCCGTTGTGAAAACGAGCTAACGGGTAGAAAAGATCTTCAGCGAGCGGATGGTAAAGTAAAGAAAACAAGCCTCCGGAGTGTCAAAGCAAAAATCCCTGGGCTTAATGGAGCTGTCGGTAAAAGATCCCTTTTTTTTTAATTGGTTTGCAGGCTAACAAGGTAGGCGCCGTCATTTTCTCGCCGAGTTCCAAGTACTTTCGCGCACGCCTAGAGCAGGATAAAGTGGTGAGTGTACTTGTCGCTTTTGCTCTTTTCGAGTGATTTCCGATCGATCGACTATAATGACCGTCCATTATTTTTTATTTATTTTTTAGTGATTTGTCATTTTTAGTAAAATTTACATACAGTTGTCGACGTTCTACGAACCACCCTGTGTACGCGGGAAAATATATTTTTTATTATTATTAAGAAAATAATACTAGCGGATTGATAGAGTATTCTTTTCCCCAATTTGGTATTAAAAATAAAAATAACGAGCTATGGTAGGTTAAATTCTGATGTGTAGTTCCTAAGATATCGCTATATACACATACATCCAAACAAACATTTTCTACACTGATAAAAAAAATTTGTTAATTTTAAGGGAATGATTTTACTTCAATAGTAATTATTACATATTTCTTTGAATCAAGTAACAATTTCATTAAAACTAAATGAATTTATTTGTCTCTAAATAAATTTAATAGTTTCAAAAAAGTACTTTTTTGACTAGATAAAATATTTAATAAGTATACTATTGAAATAAATGTTTGCTTAAAATTAACAAATTTTTCTCTCGGTGTATAAAAACACATTTTTCGTGTTTAGAATTCAACTAAACATGTTTCCACTAAGTTTCAACAAAATTTTACTATGCCAAAGCTCCCTCTAGGAGGAAGCAAAATGAGGAGCGAGCCCAAATTTTTTACATAATAAATGAAATTGTCCTCTGACCGCTTGGTAAAGTTTGTACACGTATTTCACCGAAGTAACCGCATTTTCAGGACAAATTCTACATCGGCCAGTATTTCGCCCTGCATCCGCTGCACTTCACCGCGGCGTTTGGCTTCTTCCGAATTAATCTGCCCCTTTTGTTGAAGGTAAGAGCACCGTGCCCGCTTTTGAGGCGCGTGTACCCTTTATTGCGCTTCCCTCTCTAAAACGTCAAAGGCGCGCGGCTTCGTTTCCGCGGTTACTATTTCGCAGTCGCTTTTAAGCGCGGTAAAACACAGTCGACGATTTTCATTCTACTTGATTCTCTCTCGAGGCTTTATGCTTCGGTATATTCGACGAGTGCGGAAAATCGTTAAAAAATACATCGTTTTTCAGGATATCAACTCTGTTTTATGTTATTAAAAGTCGGAGTTGCGTAATCCATGCGGATTACGTGCCTCCGCTTTTATAAATATTTATTTTGTTCTTTTATAAAAGAGTAGCGTAGTATGAATTTTGAGAGCGGAAAAAGTAGAAACGAATATTATTGCCTTTTTTTTTTTTAACATTTTATGTATGTGCTTGTTTGCGTTTTAACTTTTTATATATTGGATAGGGATGTAAATTATTCAGGTTTTTTTTCTAAACCGCATTTTTTGTTTGCCGAATCTAATCCGGTCATGGCTTCTTGATAAACGAACATCAGTCTGGCTATTTTTACTATTACAATTGTTTTTCTCAGGGAAAAGTATTTTATCATATTCTATTAAGAATAACGTTTCATAGCGGTAATGGAATATTTATATTTATTTTATTCTGGTAGGGAAAAAAATTAACAACCCTTAATTGTTTGAATTAAAAAAAATTAGCAATAAATACTTGATCGTTTGAGGAAAAACCACATAAAATTATACACTAGAAATTTTTATTTTACACCTTTGCGTTAAACTTCTTCGTCGACATGAAGAGAAAAAAAGAAGAGAGCATGAAAGGAACAGTTGCGGGCAGGGGAAAGGGGGGGGGGGGCTGCAAAAAAGGGTAGTGCGAAGGTGGGACGAGTTGAGATGGAGTTAGAATCGCGCGGAGTGATATTGACATTTACCACTTTTAGGGCTTTTATCCTCACGGAGACAAAGGAATTTTAACGAAAGTGTGTTACTGCGAGTTTGAAACTCGGTGTTAAACATCGCCGTATACTTTTTTACGCTCTTTGTTTATGTGCGTACTTTTTTATTTCTAATTGTATATTAATAATAATAACATGGTAAAAAAATTAGTTGGAGTTAAATTCAATTTGGCCTTTTAATAAAATTATACATATATAAATTAAAGTTACCGTCTCGTTAAAATTTTGTTACCCTTTTACGGAAATAAAATCACTCATTAAGCCGAGTTTCAATTAAAAGAAAACGGTTTAATGTTTAATTAAATATTAAAATGAAATAATTAAAATTGTACGTTTGGAAAGTAGCCAATACTCATAAAAAAAAATAAAGACAATGCTCGAAATCTAATACTTGACTTCTATTATAAAGATCGAAGGAATAGAATTTTTCTTAAATGCAGTTTATTATTTAATTAAATCCCGTGCTATTAAGCAGCTCAAGTTTTAAGGACTTTTCTTTATTTATTTATTTTATATTTATATTTATTTATTGTTCTAAATGGTTACTTGTTTATATAGCTTATTGGTATATATTACCCAGTAGAAAAAGTGAATTAATTACATTAATTCATTATCATCACAAAACTTGAACAATAAAAGTAAAATTAGTTTTGTAACATAATTGTCAATTGATTTGTTCGTTGTATAACATCAATATAAATTAAAATCTATACATAATAAATGAATATTTTATTATAAATTTATATCATTCAATATTTTATCCAGTAATATTCAAGTTTATTCTTATAAAAAAAAAGAATTTGTGTGCCAAATTTTTTATCTTTTACATTGAGTACATCCATCTTCTACATGATCATTTTTCTTCATCATCCATCATCACCAATAAATCCAATCTTCTCAAGTACACTCGTTTATTACCGTAGATCGCCGGCGCGATGACCACCTACCTCGTCATCCTGAAATCACCTTCTAAATGCTGACCAAACGATTCTGCTCCTCATCAGTGCAGCAAAACCAGGAAAACCCTCCTTGTATAAAAACACGATGAAGATCCTCAGACTATTTAAAAAAGAATATCACAACCAAGAGGAAAAAAAAAATTTTTATCGAACACATGCATCAAGGGGATGGGGGAGTAAAAAAAAGGAGACGTCGATAAAGATCGAGCCATTTATAAATCGGATGAGTAGTTAAACGCGTCTAGTCGCGCCGATATCCGTTTCGAAAATAAACGCAGTCGCTCCTCTATTAAACGGTGAAACTTCCTGCGCGATTTTATCTCGCCGGCCTATTTCCTTCTCTCCTTCGCTTGGCGCGCCGCATTAAGTAGTTAAAGTCGCTGTTCGGTCGGCCGCCCGCCAAGCCGGGGAAAACTTCTACCGCGGCCGGGAATTTGTATGGAGGCTGCCGGCAGTGGTAAATGCCCGAGTAGTTCGCTCGTGGAACATTAAAGGGAGCTGAGGCGGCGACTTTTTCAATTTGCCCTCCTTATCTCGCGCGCGTACTTTTTTCTTCGTCTTTGTCTTTTGCATCGAGGCGACGCGTAGCTTGCGTCTTCTCTCCGACCACTTTTTTTTTTATTTTGAGATGGCGTAGCTCGCGTTTTCTCTCCATTCACTTTTTTTTTGTGATGGCGTAGCTTGCAACTTCTCTCCATCCACTTTTATTTTTTTTTTTTTTGAGATGGCGAAGCTTGCGTCTTCTCGACATTCAATTTTTTTTTTGAGGTGGTGAAGTGTTCGGTATAGAGTCGGAGGGAAGAAACAAAAAAAAAAAAGAAAGAGATCGCGGACTTGGCATTTTCGTTCTTTTTTTCTTTTCAATTCAAATTTCTCACGGCGATTCCATTTCGACTCGAGAATCCGCCTCCGTTCTTTCTCGGCGAAAGCGCGCTGGTTGTTTTCACTTTTCACCTGGGGACATTTTTAGTCCGATCATCGATTGCAGTACGTTAAATAAATCTAGCGGAGGAAAAAGAAGCTTCCGTTTGTTTTTTTCCTCGGAGCGCAAAGGATTATTCGATCGACAGAGAAACAGCGGAATTTTCAAGCGAATGTTTGCGGGGTAAAAGTTACGTATTTTTTTTTTTTTTTTAAATACCTGGATTAGAGTTTGATTTTTGCGGAATTCTAGACAGGGAATAAAAAGCAATTGGGAAAATAAGAGGTTGCTATATCGTTCGAGGAGACCCAACGATAATGGAAAAAAAACACTTTTTTCGTATAGCGGGGTAATGAAATAAAAAAGCTCTGGGTAGAGTGATAAATTTTTTTTTCGGCATTGAAGGAAATAAATGAAAGTATTATGGCGCGTGATGGGTACAGATTTAACGGGAGACTGGCGGTGTTTTACACGGATCGAGCAAACATTTCACAAAATGAACGTAAGTTACATTTTACATTTCTTGATGTTACCTTTTTACGTACTCTGAGAGAAAAATTTGTTAATTTTAAGCAAACATTTATTTCAGTAGTAATTATTAAATATTTTATTGAGGCAATTCGTTTAGTTGTAATGAAAACATTACTTGATTCAAAGAGTTATTTAATAAGTACTATTTAAGTATTTCAATTTTTTTCACTGTAATATAAAGTAAACCCCCCGCCGCCGTAAACTAATGAATTGTTTTTTTTTTATTCGGGAAATATTTTCACCTTGAATATTAACTATTAATATTTAAACTAACGATTGATTTTACTTTGCTTGCATCTTTTTACTTAAATTTTACGGTACAGTTATGTTAAATAAAATATTAAACTTTTTCAAAGGAGACTAGGCTAATTAATGGGTAATTATTTATATAAATTTTCCGAAGCAATTATTTACACGACTAAATTTGTTTTACGCCTTAGTGATCTTGACGCAATAAAGTTAGTTAGAAGTAATTGTTTCGTCAATTTTTCAGTAGATCATGTTCATTCCTCATTATATTTTTCATCGCCGGAATAATTAATTAATCAAAACGAGTTTTTTTTTTGTTTAAGAGATTTGATAGCTTAGTTTCCCAGTGATTGCCGGCTGATCGTTTCTTAATCGCCGTTACCTTTTTATTCGATCGATTCCCTTCGGTCATTTATCTCTTTCTCAGGGAATTGTACTTTCTTCATCTTTTCAATAAAACTTTTTACTTGGGAAGTTTTCTTAATTCGCTGTAATATTTTCATTTTCAGGATCTTACACTTTTTATGACAAAGTTTTATCTGTACATCCCTTTGTTTTACGTGTAGCCAGTGAAAACGTTTACGAAAGAAATACGCTACCTCTGTATGACTGTAAGAATTTGAACGCTACTCAAATATTTGATGAACGTCAAGTTGACACGTACGTAAGTCACGTAGACCTAGGATAATTATGTCGCTCATTTTTACGAACACTTTGGGTAAATTCGTCCGTTTTAATAATAGCCGCTAATTTAGTTGAGAAGTATAATACGAAGCTCTGGTCGATTGTACGTTTAAGACACGCCTGGCTGGGTGCGATTACGGAACAGCGCCAATGAAGTTATGCATATTTTACGAGGTGCAGATTTTATTGCGATCTTATCCCTTCTAATGCGTCGTTAAATTCTATTTTTCATCGTTAAATATTAAATTATTGATTGGGCGCAGCTGACTGTATGCATTAAAACTACTTAACACAACACTGCGGGCGCGAAGTAGCTTTTAGTGCTTGCGAGCTTGCCGCAAGCTCGGTAAACTACCATTACTTCTACTTTTTCGTATTACATAACTCATGTGATATATTAAAAATAAGACGAATAAATTTTATCTTGAATAACCTTTTTATTTCAGTTTTAAATGGCAGAACGAATGTTTTTTTTTAACTATATTAATAAAAAATAAATGGTCCAAGTACATCGTTACAGTTTAAATTTAACGTCGAACGTGAATAACTTCTTAATCGTCGCTTTAAGAGGTGGAGAATAGCAGAATGGATAATGCAAAAATGTCTTAACGACACATTCAGTAGCAGCCGTCGCAGGAGGAAGGGTTCACCCCTCGGATTCCTGGAAGCTCGAAGCAAGTATTGTCACGTATTAATAATGTCGTCGGGAGAAGATATAGCGCGGAGAAAGAGCATTTTAAGTTTTAAGCGTCGAAATTTTTCGAATCGATAGTCCCACGCGCCAGGACCTCCTGAAACTTCCTTCGATAATCCATTTGTGTCGTGCGCCCTCTTTCAGTTTTATCGATTTCATCTTTATTCCACGCTCAAAATATCATTTTGAATGAAACTATCGGCATGCCCGCGCCGGGTTTCTTGCACATCGCGCGCGTCCTTTCGCGATAAAATCGACGACTCGGGTGGGAAGCTCTTGAGAGAGCTTTTATAAAAGTAGACGTTCTAAATAATTTCTCTTCTGTTCTTATTTTGTTCGCTATGCAGAAAGGTTAGAGTCTTCTCTTATAAATACGTTACTGTTTTTTTTCTTCTCTCAAAGCAGAGAGCCTTCCTCGTAAATTGTTAGCATTTAGATTGAAAAGTTAAGATTACGTCTGATAGAATAAAAAAATGTAACTGCACGAAAATTGGTAATGTCTTTAAAAACGTATCCCTCTGAAATAATTGACTCACGAGATTATCTTTTGGATACAAGCGAACATCAAATTTGAGCGTAATTCTCTTACGAAAAAATCCTGTAGGTATTATATACTAATAGGTGATTATTAGGTTGTCCTATAGTAATTTTTCGAGTAAATCCTGTAATAATTCCTACAGGAAATTTTATAAAAATTCCTATAGGTTACCTTGCAATTTCTTTCTATAGGAATTCTTCGTACAGAAAAATCTATAGGAAACTATAAGAATTCTTATAGGCTGCTCTGCAGAATCTCTCCACTTTTTCCTCATAGAAATATTTGGAGGAAAGTCTACAATATTTTTGATAGAATACTATAAGAATTTCTATAGGCTACTTTACTAATCGGTTCCCTATAGGAATTCTTGTAGAAAATTTTACATGATTTTTACCAAGATATCGTAAGAATTCCTATAGGCTATTTTACTTAATGGTTCCCAATGATCGTTATAGGAATTCTTGTACAAAAATGTACAGGATTTTGTACATTAACATAAATTCAATTAAGTCCCGTATCTTGTAAAATCTTAAGTCCCTGAAAAAAAAGTTCCCAATTAGCACTGAATTTTCTAGGATATGTAGATTAAGTGCTTTTTTTCTTTTATCCTATAGTTAAAGACGTTTGGAGATAACAGCGTTTCTGCCGGCATTTTTTAATATCTTTACCCAAAATTTTTTATTTTAATAGTTCAATATATAATTAATATCTTTCTTAAATTATTTTACTCTATTACCTTCCTGTCTAAATTAAAAGTACCAAAAAACGCATTTTTAATGCGATTACAGTAGTGTTACCCCTTAAGGGGACGTCGGAATCCGGTTTTACCGATCGATATTTTCGACGGCATTCTTCGTTTTTCTCATCGATTAATGTACAGAATCGTATAAGATTTTGTTTTTTACTATACAGAATCGTATAAGATTTTGTTTTTAACTGTATAGAATCATATAAGATTTTGCAGATGTACTCCAAATAAAATATAAATTTACGTTTCACATTAAGCTCCTCAAGTGTTTATATGAGCCTCCCATCATTAGATTCCAGAGTGAAGTCGAGAAGCCATGGTGATGCTGAGCGACATAAAGCCGCTGTTCTACGCGGCTCGCTTCTTCGGTTCTGGCCCGCACCTCGTGACGTCACACGACGTCCTGCTGACGTCGTCGGGCCTATTCTACTCCAGCCTCTGCGCGATGGGCTTTCTCTGTTGCTGGATTTTCGGCGTGTACTTGATCGGCCGCGACATCGAAACGTCCGAGCTCAAGATCACCATGCTGACGTTGTTTCGCACGCTGCTCGTCTATATCTGCTTCTTTGTCGACGGCGTCCTCTCCATGAGGCTGAACGGGCGGCTGCGCTCGGCGCTACTCCTCCTGCGAAACTTCGACGTTATGGTTAATTACGAGCTGGAGCACCCGAGCAACTGGAGGATTCGTTGTCGCTGCTGGTGCGTTGTCGCTGCTGCCGTAGTTTACTGGGTCGTCGTTGGATACGTCACTTACAAGTAAATGAATTTGTTTAAAATGAAAAGAAAAAGGAAATACAAATAAAACATGTATATTTACTTTTATATTTATTTGTTTATTAAGTTTATTTATTTATTTAAATTTAATTTATATTTATAAATTTATATAAACAGCACGATTGTTCCCGACTTAGATGGAAATTTGCCGGCGAAAGAGATAATGAAAAGACGGAAACACGATTTTACCTTCTATTGTTATTTTATTTACTTCTTGTTAACTTTTACGCGACTATTCGTGGCGATTGCTCTTTGACAACTGACTTTTCCTTTTTTTTTACGAAGAACTACATGGTCAACTTTATACTTTATCGCGCGATTGATTTGCCACAAATTTTTATTGTCTAATTTTTATTCTAAAGAACGTTTTGTCGTAAATAGTAGTATTATTTATTGCAATAATAGTTTTTTCACTCCAGTCATCCATAAAGTAAACTTTACTTAATTCTGCAGAGGGAGTAAAATCATATTTTATTGTGTAGACTTATTTTATTTCCTGGAGAAGAACTTTACTCCCCGGAGAGACATTTTACTCTTTAGTTCTTCTACATTTTAGTCTTTGTAGATACATAATTTAGCTTTCATAGACATATTTTGCCCGTTGTAATCACATTTTGCTTGATTTTTTTTCAAATAAAGTGGATTTCTAGATGATTACGGAGAAAATTTTTTATGCACCGAGAATGTAAAATTGGCAATTATTCCCAAGGTAGAAGTTTGCTGTGCTGTTAATTAATTAGTGTCAAAATAACTATTATTTAAACGAGGACAAAAGTGGCCTACATTTAGAACTTCAATTTGGCTAAAACTTTAGACATTATATTTTAAGTTAAATAAATGCTGTTTTATGTTGCTATTTCTGATAGAATATTTTTGAGAAGAGCTTTTTTCACAGAAATGCTTGTAATAATAAAAAGGGCGCGTTTTCAATTGAATTTTTTGACTGATGCTTGCTGCAAGTTAAATTAAATTTTCATTCAGACGTTGATGCTCGAACAATTCTAGACACGTGTTAATGGGACGTCGAAAATTTCAAGCTTTATTGCAAAGTCGGAGTTGAAAACGCTTGGCGTGTGAGCAATAAAGGGAAACCTTCACTCGTTGTGTAATATACGATGTAAATATACGAAGGAATTATTAGGACGCTGATGTTCTTGCAGACAATTAATTTTTCGGAATGAAGAGTCATATTGAATGTCGTCATTTTAATTTTTTTTTTGCAACAAAATAACCATCAATAATTTAAACAAAAAATCAACAACTGAAAAAGCTTTTCTTACAGTATATCATCATTTATTTTGCGTGAGCTTTCGCGCACATTAAGAACAAACATTTCTGTCAAATAAAGGTACCAATTAATCTTGAATGTACAAAGTAATGCTATTAAACAATAATTACTGTAAACGAGCTTTCTCCAAGTGCCACTCATAAGCGCTTCTCGTAAATTTTCGCACGGCCATTAATAAAAAAAAAAGTCTTTCCCACGAGAATTTACCTCGAATTAATAAAACGTTATCTAAGACTTTGACGTTTAAAGTATCTTTATGACCGCCTCTCGGTGACAGTAAGAGAATGACGTACGGCATAATAAATGCTCGCATTCCACGGCAGCTGTTGAGGGGATTCGCCGGAACTTTACGAGGAGACGTTAGCGCGTGGCTCGATTTTTTTTTTACGCGGATTTTTCTCCACCGACTGGACCTGCTCTTTTGTGCGCAGATGCGAGCTGACCAATCCGCTTTTCAATGCGATCACGTATGTCATAGCCAATGCGGCGATTTCCATGCAACTGATCAAATTTGCCGGGATGCTGCTGCTGCTGCGACAGCGATTTCGCTATTTGCGAAAGTTGCTGCATCCCGAAGGTAAAAGAATCGAAATTCTCTAACGCTTTGTAAAATATAGTTTTCGATCGATTTACGAGGGCAGTCCCTTTTATTTATATTTCGTTTTGCGCGACAGATGTAAATAAAATATTTCGATGCTTCGTGTTTTATTATCTGTGCTTACTTATACCTGCAGCGCATAAAGAAAAGAAAATGTTAAAAAATTTAGCGTGTAAAATATTTTGTGGGGTATAAATAATAATAACAGTGTGTACCTGATAAAGTAGTCTTTAAGGATGTAAGCAAGACCGAATTAATTTTCTAAAATTTTGGACACAAGAGAGTCTACACATTTTATGAATATTATTTTTAATGTAACGATCAAGGCAGACGTTTAATTAATTGCTAATAAAGCATTGAAATAGTCGTGAATTCTTCGTTTGACTATCGTCGATTTCAATACAAATCGAAGCCCTGAACAAAATTTCAATTGTAACGAGGCTGAATACGATGAATGGGTGTAGTCGTGTCGCACAAAGGGTTTCGTGGTCTTCAATATTCTGCCCGGTTTTACGAAATATTTGTTCCATCAGTTTGCATCGAGACTTACTCGAATTTTGCAGTACTTTCAATTCAAAACAATCGAAATCGTCAAAGGAAAACTCGAAATAATTTACTCATCGACTTCTTCGAGTTATAAATGTTATGCATTGAATAATTAACTTTTAAAAATATTTTACAAGCTTAATAATAATTTAGGGTAATCTAACAATAGTAAACGAAAATTTAATAATAATCAAACGTATAAATAATAAATACGAAAAGATCACAGAGATCATCGCAAATACACGGAGGT
This sequence comes from Sycophila sp. Sp_5, assembly GCA_018906775.1. Taxonomy (NCBI): domain Eukaryota; kingdom Metazoa; phylum Arthropoda; class Insecta; order Hymenoptera; family Eurytomidae; genus Sycophila; species Sycophila sp. Sp_5. The sequence goes on from JACCID010000004.1 coordinate 6,286,383, forward strand.
TTAATTTTTTTAAGTAGAACAAGACCGGGTATGGTCAGACGAGCGTTTTTTTAAGCTCAACTATTTTCTATCCAGATAAATCGAGAAATTTATTGTTTAAAGTATATGATCTTAATACAAAATGTATAAAATTTAATTTTGATAGTGCATTTCTTTAATTTTGATAACAGCAAACGCAGAATAAAAAATAATTATTAAAATATAAGGCATCTTTTATTAACGTAAAATTGAACGTAAAATACAGGGGGAAAAAGTCAATTAATTGAATTTACTTTAATTAATATTTAGATATCTATTGAAAGAGAATCTTTTTGAATCTTAAAAAATCTTAAATATTCTAACAGAATAGTGATGAATCTTTTTATCGTCTTATTTTAGTAAGTAAAATTATTTTTACGCGGGTTGCTAAAGTATCGGTCTCACAGTAAGTGCATTTTATTGATGGGCCATATTAGCATCGAAGAACCACCCCCTCCCCCTATACACCGCGGAATAACCCTGGGCAAAGTCTCGGGTAAGCTCTCGGCTCCAATACGCCGTTTGCCACGAGCTCGCCACCATCCCGAAGGTAAATAAACAGAAGGTCGGAGGGTGGGTGGGATTTCTTGTCGCAGCTTTTGTCCCTTCCGGCCGTACGTTGCCTGAGACGATCACCGCCGCTCATCGCCGTCAGTATCAGCTCCAGGACATCTGGTGGCTGCATTGTTCGCTGAGCAACGCTGGCGATATTATCAACTCCGTTTACTCGACGCAATTGTTGCTCTGGATAGTGACCATGTGGCTCAATGCCCTCTCCAGGATCTACAATATCAATGAGGGTCTCTTCTATCCTGGGCAGGATCTGCTCAAGCTGCGCGAGGCTCTGCTGGCCACCGCATGCGTCCTCAATCTGATGATCATCTGCGCGGCCTGCCATTTCACCAGTCGCGATGTAATTTATTTGCCGTAATTTGTGCATAGTTTGCTCCTTGTCTGTGTAAATAGTACTTTTCGATTCATTTGCGAGAAAGCTTTTAATTTTTAAACTTTCCAAAGTTTTTAATTTTTAATTTTTTAAACCTCATGTGAGGTTTGCGCTCTCACTATCTCGTATACAAGGTCTTTATATGTTAGAAAAAATAAAATAGGATGTCATTTATTGTTTAAAATCGATATAGTTGTCGGTATATAAAAAGTAAATTGAACAGTAATTGTAAACTTTTTAAATAAGCAGTACAATTAATTTTGTGCGTGATTCAAATTTGATTATTTAATTAATTTGGAATTATGATATTGATATTTAAATTGTTTATTATTAAACAGTTATAATGTAAATTTAATTTCAATAATGAGTGTTATTTATTTTTGTTTATAAAGGCAAATATCATTGGAAAATGTGTCTTCACGCCTCAAAGTGCAGCGGTACTCAGAAAAAACAAACAGTTTGAGGTAGAGTAAGATTTACAGGAGCACTTTTATGAGTAAGTTTTGAAAGAATTAAAACACTTTGAAACGTAAAAGAAGAATTTCTTAAAAACATTACTGTTCAGCAAGTATACTTACCGAAAAAAAATATAGTGCTTACCTAGGAGTTGCCTAAGAGGAGTAAGTAGAAACATCCGAGTTGGGTCAGACACATTTTTTTCCGAGTGTCAAGCGTTTTAAAGGGTTTTAAGTATTTCCTTAACGAATATTGTCACTTTTTTTAAAAAAAAAGCAGTATGATTCATACCTTTTTCACTCACAAAAAAAGAGCACATTTCCTCGAGAACGTCTGTGTTTACACGCATAGTAATGCGTGATACTGATTTTTATTATTTACTGATTTTTTTCCGATTTTTTTATGATTATGAAATATGCGTTTAAGAACTTTTGATTAAGAACTTACAACCATAATACTAATCATCTCATTATAATGAGTTAATACAGGGGAGTATAGTCTCAATCAAATCCTATTTGTATACGATAGACGAAGGGATAAAGCGTACGCAGATTTGCGCGAAACTAGATCGTGGATCTTGAATATCGGAGGGTGCTATATAGCCAAACATGATAGAGATGAGAGAAGAGAGAGAGCATGAGATAAGGCGATAGTAATACTAAATCTCTCATTTCTAAACGTGAAGCCTACTAATGAGGGATTACTTGAATGATCTGAACAAATATTAATATGCCTCACTGTTACTTTAATATAAAGTAAATGAATTTACTGTCAGAATGCATTGAATAAATTTGCTACTGACGAAATGCACTTCATTTGAGAGTAGCCGAAAGTCTTTTAAAAGATTTTTTCTTCATTTTCAGTACAATTTAGAAATTGGAATGTACTTCAATCTGCAGAAACTATATTTCTCCGCGGCTGGCGGTTTTATAAAGATCGACCTTCCCCTGTTACTTTCCGTAAGTCCATCTGTGTATTTGTTTAGAAGATGATTAATTTTTAAATAAATTCAATATTTATTAAGCTTAAGCTCGCTCGTAAAGAAAGTAAATAAATATCTGCACGTCAAATCTGATTTAAAGAATTTTCAATACAATTACAATTTGAAAATTTAAAGGCACTTATACTTACAGATTGCTGGAGTTATGACGACGTACTTAGTGGTGCTTCACAGTAGTTCTTAACGAGACGAGTGCGAAGAATAAGAAATTGAAATTGGAATTCTGCTGGGCTGCATTTCAAATAAAACGGGACACACAATAATTATGTTTATTATAAATAATAATTTAACGAGTACGCCAATAAAAGAAAGCAATTTTCATCAAATAACAGAATACGACCGAAGCAATATCCACACTGTTAGTTTGTTTTAATAGGAAACGTTATCGACGTGATGCGAGATGAAAGCGATCGAGTTTCCTGCGTCTTGAGGTCAATAAACGAAAGAACTGAATCACAACAATGGAAGAAAAATTCTCCGCCGAAATGCGCCATCATTCCTCCCATCGCAGATAATCCCACTAACCTAATATGACATAACGTCACGTGTGCGTGTTCTCTCTTTAACGCCGTAATTGAATATCCTTTGAAGCCTGCTGATCCTTTTGAGAGTACTTTAGCCGTACAAAACACCCAATTAGTTTTTTTTTTCTTACTTTCTCCATTCGGCTTTCTTTTTTTCACACGATGACACGTCATTTTTCCGAAGAAATATATCGACTTTAATAATAATTTAATAAACAAACTTCCGATTCGTGACACTCCATTGTGGCAGCTTAGGAAGTATATTTGCACCAAACGGTAATTCGAGAGTTATTGAACGAAAAATTTATTTAAATACTTGCGAAACTAAGAATATTTTTGATGGAAAAGTTTTTTTTTTTAAATATCTGTAGTTCGTCGAACAATTTAAAGGCTGTTTTTTTCAAAAAACCATCCGCAATTGTCAAATAACTGAATGTCTCATTCCTTACTGTTATATCGAGACAATAGAAGAGTGCAGAGGTCAAGATTTTCTTGACCATCTCCTACGGTTATTCCAAAAGTTTTGTTTGAAAATTTGCTTACGGTTTCAATGCGATTGAATTACTTTCTGGAAATTATATCGACGAAGCATCAGGATGTATTCACTTCCATGGATTATTCCTTCTTAATCATCGAGGAAGTCAATTTTTTTTTTTAGAAATATCGAGGTACATTCAAATTTCAATGCATTTTTTACGATAAATATATATTACGATATAATATATATTATATTTATTTAAGTAAAAAATAACGGGCGTCTTATTTGTGGTTACCGAATGAGATAAATGGATAAATCTTAAAAGCTTTTTAAATCTTCGTAGTTCAAATTAACAGATTCAAATTGTAAGTTCAGGTTAAAATGGCTTACTTTACTTTCACTGTTTATTTACGTTCAAAATTGTCGTGCATATTATCCTCTTCCAGTGCAATCTTATTTCAAGTTATTATGAAGTTCTTACGTAGTTGAGAAACATTGGCTTTCTCTCTCTGTTTATTTCGAAGAAGGAAAAGTAATTAAGTAAGCTATTGCAAGTACCCGAGGTATAAACTGATTGTACACTGTACAATAATATCTCCGGAAATTAAAATTGCGACCCTTAGGTAATTAACAAGACAATAGTAGATAAATAATCGAAAAGCACAATCAAAGCTGTTTATATTTTAATGACAGAGTATCCTGATAACGATGAATTAAAGGAATTGTAAACAATTAAATTCAAAAAGTGCTGATTAAAATTCAATTCGAATAAGTCTACCAATATGCAAGTGGAAACAGACGGGTATGTTCAGACAAGGTTTCTTTGTTCCATTAGCTTTTGTGACCGTGAAAAAAAGCTTTATTTGTTTGTTTTTTTTTGTATGAAACGCATTTCTTTCATTGAGTATATTTCTTTAATGAATTAATTACGTATTTTGTCGGTACATCATAAAGTAATTTAAAAATATGTGTAAAAATGAATTTACAGTTTTCTGTATGTTAATCGTTGGTTATGATTCCAGAAAATAAATCTAAAATTTTTTTCTTATGCAGCTTCACCTCAATTTTTTGTTGTGGGCAGCTTTACTGCAATTTTTTCTTGCGCAGCTTCACCTCAACTTTTATTTGTGTGTATCGTCACCGCAATTTTTACCTACGCTCTAAGAAAATCATTATTCCGACGAGAGAAAAATCTCTCAGCATATAGACATATCGCATTGGTATACGCAAATTAATACGCTTGGGTGCGCAAGAAAATAATGACGCCAGCCGCAAAAGCTTAAGTTTCGGCTAAACGCCGCGTTACGTTGCCACGGGCAAACTTTTTGTCCGACCATTAAATTCGGCGCAACAGCCCCCGCGGAGAATTCACGCCCCTCCCCCTCCAGGGTCGCGGCGCAAAGATGGCCTACATTCGCCGCGAGGATTGAACCCATTAGGAGATTAAATTCCCCCGGCCAGGCACGATAAGCCGTGTCAAAAGCAGAAGGCCGTTTTACGTTGAGGCGCATACGCCCCTAAAGTCGTGTCCACCTTCGAGCATCATCGATCAAGCGGCGCCTGCTGTTACTTCGTCGCTTCGAGCGTTCTAGTCGATTAATGTTTTCGCACTCCACCCGCGACTCCCGGATGTACAGGGATTGCCGGTGCATCCCCCTTTTTTTTTTTTTAAAAACGAACCCCTCGATGTGCCGAGGAGAGACGAATGCGAGGCGATCTATATATACAAAAGAAAGATCCGCTTGGGTCGGTGCAAAAAGGGGATGAGAAAATCTTCGAGATTTCTTTTGTTGATTTCGTTGGATAAGTGCCGCGATACTTTTAATTTGCACTCAGAATTATGAAAAAAAAATTGTTAATCTTGAGATCTCGCCGAGCTGTTGGCGAAGCTTTGCAGTTTTCATAAGTTTTAAAAGCTTGGTAGAAAGTTACGTGAACTTTCCTTAAGAATTGTGGCAAAGTTCCTTGTAAAAATTGCAGAGCTTTTTTGATAAAAATTACAAAGTTTTGGCAATGATTGTATCTGAACGTAAGAGCAAGAAAAAGCTTGTGGAATGTACGATTTTTTTTAAATATTTCCTCTTATACAAATGCAATCTGCAATGTTGCGTGTATAATTTTTTTTTTAATATTTCCTTTTATACAAATGCAGTCTGCAATGTTGCGTGTATAATTTTTTTAATATTGCCTTTTACGCAAATGAAGTCTGCAATGTTGCGTGTATAATTTTTTTTAATATTTCCTCTTCTACAAATGCAGTCTACAATATTGCGTATATGGAGGAGACGCGGATGTAGAGAAGGTGAGGTCACGGTGGACCGAATGTGGGTAGTGGAGAAAATTAAAAACGGCGCGAGATACGAGATCATTAAAAGAGATGGTTGCGTGTTTAATGGCAGGTCGTTGATGGACGAGTGTCTTGAATTTCGAACGCAACGTTTTTTTGATGGCCAAAGTTGCATTGGCTGGATACTTTTTTTTTTTCATTTACGGGACGGGAGAGAGTGGCTGACGGTTGAGATGGAGTCTGTATAAACTTTTTATCGGAGATGGAAGTTCGAATCCCGCGAAGAGCGTGACATTTTTCCAGTCGGGGAGTTTGCAGAGATCTAGGCGCAATCTATACCTTAAGGCTGTGCATAACACCTGCTGCGAATGAATATAACGCGTTGAAAGCTCGATAATGAAAAATATCGCCTTCTGCAGAAGAGTCTCAAGTGTCTAACAAATGTGCGCGCGCGAGAACTCATTTTACTCTTTTCTATCCAACTTTATGGCTCTTTTTGCTTGTAATACTTGAATTTGTTTAAATATAAATAAATAGAAATGTTTAAACATAAATACTATCAAACATTATGGCTATTTTTGCTCGCATTACTTGAATTTTTCGTTTAAATATAAATAAATAGAAATATTAAAACATAAATACTATCAACATTAAGACTATTTCGGCTCGCACTATTTGAATATTTTGTTTACCTATAAATACTTTTGTTCACAATCAAGAGATAAAATAAATTAATTTTTTTTTTGTATTTTTTTATCAGATGTACAAAATAAAACTGTTCTCAATTTATTGTATCGAATCGAATATTTTATCGAATACAATAATTGCAGTAAAGTCTATCAGATATTTTATATCGACAGTTGATGTCCGGAAAATGAGCATCAAAAGTTTATTTGTACAACTTAATGAAAAATATTTCAAATGCTATTAATAAAAAATTAGACAATAGGAAACTTTTTTTTAAATAAGATCCTTCGTTCGTTAAATTAAATGCTGACCTTAATTTCCAACGAAGGCTTTTAAATTCGTCGCTTGAATTTTACTGGAGTAAAAATTCTTTTCTTCGTTCTAATTAAATGTTCTGAAGGAAAGAGAAAACGGGAGTGTTAAAGGGACCATATGATGTATTACCGCTTTCAATAAGAGCTGTGTGCTGCAATCAATTTACAAGCCAAGTTCGTTTTTTTTTTTCGAACATTTATATTCGTTGTGGCAATCCATACGGCGTTGGTATAATACCCGAAGGTAAGCAGAGAACCGTAATAAAACAAATCCCATCTCTCGAGCACACGTTACGCTATTTTTTCTACACTTCGCTGAGAAAAATATGGCCATATTCAATTCTAATCTTGTACCATTCGTTTTTATGACTTTTTGAAACTTTATTCCCAAGAACAACTTTTTCTTTTAAATTCAGTAAAGAAGGTATTTAATTTTATGATTCGCGTACGAAAAGCAGAAGACGTATAAAAAAGTTATTAATATATAAAATTTTATTTTTTGTACTTTTTTTTTTGTTTGAGGTTTGAGTTATTATGAGTAACTCTTACACTAAATTTTTTACTACATCGCCGGAATGTATACAAATATTTTGTTAATTTAAAATATATTCCTTTATAAAATTCTTTATAAGCTGTGCGGAACGTATACAAATATTTTGTTAATTCAAAATACATACTTTTATAAATTATTCTTTATGAACTGTACTTTGTACATTAATTTTATGTCCCTACATGTAAGTATTGTAAAAATTTTGTGTAGTATTTAAATACAAAAAAAACTCAATTTAAATACGTTATTTATGTTAACGAAAACACAAGGAAGAATGTACATTAAACACAATCTTTGCACTGACAGATCAATTTGGTAGTTTTCAGTAAATATTTTCTGAAAATTACTAAATGAGTCTCTCAGTGTGTGTAATGATGTTTCAAATAACACAAAACACAAAATTTTTAATTTTGCACGTCTCCAAATGACATGAACATAAGTTCCTTTATATGGAATATTATCTCCTCTCGGCGTGCTTCATCCATTATAAATTTGCAATGTGGTCGGTAAGCTCACACAGTGTCTTTTTTTCCGGCGCGATTTGAATACCAAATATTCGGCGGATATATATATAAATATATATAAGCAACAGCTTGCAGGAGAAAAGTTCCCTTCCAAGTGACACTTGCGATGCCAGTGAACTTGGTGATGACTAAAACCACAAGTTAATCGTGGGCGACGAGACGACACCTCGTTCTCCTCATTTTTTCTCTTTCCTATTTGGATAAAATCTGCGGAGGAGTTTGTTCATCTGCTGGTCTAGTAAAAAAAAGTCTAGTTTTGATCTAGCCTTCTAAAAGTTTTTGGATCACGACCATTGGATCAAAAAAAGTAATTATTATCCATTTAGCTAAACATCGCGGTGGTACTAGAAATTTTATAAATTCTATTTTCATGGCATCTATCCTTTTAAAAGTGATTGGTTCATGTCCGCTGGATCAACTAGACCAACTAGACAGAAACTCATTTAACTTTATAAGATTTTCGCGAAAAAGAATGGCTTTCGTGAGGTATAATTGGCCCTTAGATTTAATCAATTATTTATAAAATAAACTTTTAACGACAAAAGAAAACGAGGATAACTTTGCAACGCGCTTTTCTTCAGCATTGCGTTGTAGCGAAAATCTTTAAAGTCCTTTTTTTCATGTGAAATATCGAGCTAAAAGTTTTTCTTTATAAGATCTGAAAGGCTCTATACTTAGTGTTGGAAAAAAATTCATTAGAGGATCGAAATTTTATCGGCGATACTTTGATTTAGATGGATTTATAAATTATGATACCAAAATGGACTTAAGCCATTCGAAGAATTACACAATTATTTATTGCGGAGCCTTAAAACGAATGCTAAATTTGCGCTCTTTGGCGTATTGTACTTTAACTATATTGTTTAAGGTATGAAAGCGAGATTTATTGCGTAAACGCCCTATTCATGCGCCTGAGAATACTTGGAAGGTGAAAATGAAATGGAAATCAAGTTAGGTCGAGCAACAAACTGATTATTTAAATTTTATAGTTGAGTTATTTACACTCGAGGAATAATTGGAACTTTTCCTACTTATAAAATTATACGATTTTTTTTTAAACCTTTAGGATGATGTCCCGTTTTAATCGTTCTAATAGAATTCCAGACCAATTGCCAACTTGAAGGAAAAATGGGTGTGCAATAACTCGTTCGCCCCAGTTTAAGGGATTATAAAAGAAACTCGAGTCGATATCATCGACATTGATTACCAATGAAAGGTTATACCTTTGTTTTCTTAACTTTGTGATAAAGTGGCGTTGCAAAATTTGGCGTTTTTAGTATCTCAAATTTATTGTTCAATAATTTAACTCATGACGAAAGTGAGTGAATTTTTTTTTTTTAAATTTAATTTTATTTATATTTATTACGTGCACGTCGAAACGCAGTAATAATGATCAATCGTGGAGAAGTTATTTTGCATTTATTTTAAAATAACAGCGGAAAGATAAGGAAATGTGGCATGCAGTAAGTTGCGCGCACATGTGTTATGTTACGTCATTATTGTAACAAGTTCGCATGGTGATCATCGCGTGCGCTTATTTTTGTAGCGATTTATGCAGAGATCGCACGCGAAAGTCTTTTACCTAGGACCAATTTAAATTTATATTGTTTCTTTTTTTTTTAATATATATCCGCGAAAATAAATTCTGGCATCGATTCCAAGGCACGACGGAGTATTTTTTTTTCTATTCTCGGCATAATGTGCAATAAAAAGGTGTCCAACATATAAGCACATTATTTAGGAGCAAATAAAGTATTCAAAATGCACATAGACATGAAGAAAAGATCAAACGAAGTTCATGAATTACTTAGAAATAAAATCGTTATAGATCGAAATAATGTTTTGATAATCGGATTTGATGTTTAACTTTCATGATTTTTTTTCCCTTTCGAACTATATTGGGTATTATAAAACTGATAATTTATTTTAAGTTTATCAGTTAATCCGGTATTTGTAGAGAATTAAAAACTAAATATTTTTAAATCTTGTTAAGCAGTGTTAAAAACACATGGCGAAAAATCAATAACGGATTTTGTTGATGTAGGCAAGCACAATACTGCACGTACTTATCATTTACTTTTTGACGTGTCTTATTAGATTTTGCATTCGAATTTATTTGTTCGTCACTAGCATTAAAAGAAGAAAAATATGAAACGAAAAAAAAATGGAATGTAATTTCAAAATTCAACGGAATTCAGAAACGCGAAAAATAGAAAAATGAAGGGAGCTTTTCTGACTTTGACTCCAGAAATATTTCAAAGTGAATGGTCGAATTGGTACGGTCACATGTCGGTTATGCTTTGTACGACGCCACGGTCGTACACACATCTATCCAATTTATATAATTTGTTTCCTCCGTCATAGAGGAGAAATTGTTTTTTTTTTAAGTTCCAAAAAAGTAAAATCGTACACTGTTAAATCATAGGTAGACGGAATAAATCACGATTTTTCAAAAATCTAGTCGCCGATTGCTGCTTCGCAATTCACGGTGTAAACACAGAATACTCTAAAAATAGCCTGTACGCCTAAATGAAACCGTCGACGCGCGTCGGCTCTAAACAACCTTCCACATGCCCGAACAATCACCCGGATAATAATCTCCAAACTAAACTCATCGCGTTAGTCGCTAAACACGAACAAAGAATTTTTTTCTAAAATCTACCGGCTTGCAAATTGAGTTTACTATATTTTTCTACGAAAAAAGATGACCTGTCTTTACGTCAATTTGAATTTCTAGTCGTATTAAATTTTTTTGTATGAAAAAATATCGTTTATATTTCAGATTTATTTATTGCTTATATCGTTTGTATTCAGATTTATATATTTACGCTTTTATATATCTACATTAAAAGTCGATTGCAATAAAAACATGGGGAGAAAAGCTCAGTTGTAAAAGCTCCAACTCGAGCACCATTAATGAAATCAAAATAAATTGAAGCCCCACTACATTCCTAACTAAAGCGAGACTCACTTTCCTCCCATCGACGGATTTCATCTCGTCGTCGACACGAGCCTGTTTTTTTAAGGCCTTTCAACCTCACCCAGATAAACTAAACACCTCGAAACTCTCATCGCCGTGTGCGTGCCTACGGAATTACAAATCTGTACTAACATATTTAGAACAGTATTTCACGTATAGTATAGTCTTTCATTGTTTATTTATTTATTTTTAAAATTTATACTCGAACCTGATACAATTAAAATACTAAGCCTAAGTTATAACTTGTAATATGTAAGAAAAAAAATATACAAAAAAATAAAATTACTCTGAGAAATAAGGCAGTCACCAGTCTGATTTTTTTTTAACTTTTCAAAGTATCATACTTGTCAATTTGTTAGATTTTAGATGAAAAATACAAGAGGATGCGTCAAATTAAATTTCGAAAAATGACTTGTACGGCTGTCAAAGCTTCGTAACTTTTACAAGAAAAGTTTCTAAATATTGAAAAGAATTTCTCATCATTTTTAGGGAGCTTTTCTTATCAAAATTACAAAGCTTTACCAGACATTAAAGAATCAAGTAAAATTTCCTGCAAAAATTTCGGGGGCTTGCAAGCATTTCCAGATTGTTTGATCACTCAACTCTTTCTTACTCTGTATCCCGTAATTTCTAGGGAGCTTTTCTTATAAAAATTACAAAAGCTATTTTCTTACTCCGTATCCCGTCATTTCTAGTGAGCTTTTCTTATAAAAATTATAAAGCTTCACCTGTCATTAAAGAATCAAGTAAAATTTGCAGTGATCTTCCTGCAAAAATTTCGGGAGCTTGAAAGCATTTCCAGATTGTTCGCTCACTCAACTTTTTCTTATTCGAAGCTTCCCCGCAACTTTTACAAGCGCGGAGCTTCCCGGCAATTTTTACTTATGTGGAGCTTCACCGCAATTTCTACTTGTGCGTAGCTTCACCGCAACCTTCACTCATGCGCGGAGCTTCTCTACGAAAATACTTAGGTAGTGATTTTCCTACAAAAACTTCCGGAGCTTGCAGATTCCATCTCGCCTTCGTCACGAGCCTGTTTTTTTAAGGCCTCTCAACCCTACCCCCACGAACTGAACACCTCGAAACTCTCCTCGCACTGCGCGTGCCTACGGAACGAAGTCGCGATAAACTTAAAAGATAACACCAGAAGCCGCGGTAAGCCAAACCAGTCGGAATCGCGTGCTCGCGGTGTACACACTCTTTGCGCGTCTTAAGCTCCCCCCCCCCCTCCCATCGACACCCCCGAGCGCGCGCGCGAATCGCGACGCCTGCGTAGTCGGCGTCTCGGCGCCGCGGCGGGACACCCGAAAGGCGCCGCGCGCTCGCAATGGTCGCCAGTTCGCGCTCAACTTGCCGCGAAAACTTTTCGTCGGCCTGCAGGCCGCACGGGCGCGGGCCTCCTCCGACTCGATTAAAACTTTCGCCGGGCGTGGGACGAAACTAGATTAAAATCTACTCCTCTCGATCTCCAAACTCGGCCTGCCGGTGAGTTAATTAAATCGCCGGAGGATTTAGGAGGACGCGCGGCCTAATGACTATTGAGCGGAGATCGACGTAGAAGTGGCCGATTTCGTTTTCTCGTCCGCTGGGACTTCAGTTCGGGAGCGCGAGTGAAGGGCCAAATGATCGGACTGGTTATTCAGTGCGTGGACTGTGGTAGGCAATTTTTTTTTTTTTTTTCGCGAAGAGGCGGTGAAACTTTCTTGTCTTTGGCGAGCAGCTGCAGTGGCCTATTCTAAAACACTCGAATATTAATACCTGCCGATCGATACTCGAGGGCCGATTTGACGCTTTTAGAGCGCTGCCAAGTGGCCTGTTCGGTACTTAGTTGCGCGCGCTGCTCGGAAGTGAAGGGATTGACTCGTTCTTGAAGGAATGGATGCGGCGCTGGCTGGAGGAGTTGAAGTTTGTTTTTGACTTGTTTCCGAGGCTGAGAGGATGTAAAGCTTGGTGATCACTATGCGAAGCGGATCAATGGGGAAGGATTATGAGCGGCCCGAATGATGGGCAAAGAGTTACGGTAAGTTTTGGCATTCTTTGTTGAGGTGAAGGAGGGATGGTAGAACTAAATTTCTTGGCGAAAGTTTTTGCTTTTCGTGTGGGCGATCATCTTTGTGGGTCGTGTATAAAGGATTTTGTAAAGTTGGATGAGCTTGCGGGGAGCTTCAGGGGTTTACTCTATTCTCTAGCATATAACTTATACCGATGTAATTGTATAAAATATAAGTTGAACATTTATTTTCACAATTGAAAATGTTTGCGTTAAACAAATAAAAAAAAACAAATATAACAATAATCGCTTATGTAGTATATTTTATGTTGCGTAAAAAAGATTTTGCTAATTAAATAAGGAAGAAACTTTTAAATACCTATAAGTGAAATTTGGTAACTAGGTGGGTAGCGAAATTACAATTGGCTTATCGAATAAGAAGTTTGTGCAGTGCAGTTTCGAGTTACGAGCATTATGATAGCGCGTAAACAGATTTTCAACTTGGCCTCTTCACGAGGATTTTTAATGACTCCAGGCATTGAGAATAAAATTATGTATGGCTATAAAATAAATTTGATTTTCTCTTGTTATAGATTAAACAACGAAAACATGGTTTAATAAAACTTTCGAAATAATAGGAAAATATAAATTTTGTTTTTCTGTTTATACATAACTAGAAATAATAATTATTCACGCATTGAATGTACTATTTATTTTAGGCATCATTTATCCAGGGAGATCCGTTAATTATTAAAAATACCAAATTTCATGTTAATTAAAAGTTTTTACTTCTATTTGACCATTAAAAAAGTTCAGATTTAAACAGAGATGGTTAAAATGCGAGAGTACCGTTGACTTTTCGTTACCTCCGCTGAAATTTCGGAAGAAATTGTTTGCATTTATTTTGAAACAGAAAAATAAATGCTGACAGTTGACGCTTTTCTGTTCATTCGATTTGATTATTTTTCTGAAAAAAAAATAAATGAATGTCTATATATTATTAAATAGATACAAGCGACTTTCTTCCATTTCACGCATTATTGGTTTTGCTTTTGATTCGCTTTTTTTTATTCCACACGTGTACTGATCAACAACCTGTTGAGGGGAAAAAAAACACATAAAAATTTGATTTCGCAAAAAATGTTCAGAAACTCTCGTTCACAAGAGCTTCGAGAGATTTTCTATAAATATCAAATGATGCTCGATAAAACTTTATAAAGTTTTCTGCGACTTAACCGAAAAATAATTCGAAGATCCACCGAATAGGGCCAACGACGAAAGCATGAAAATGTTATTTTCATGCCAGTTGGTCTGAGAAAGCCTCGCGACGTGACTGCCAAGTTAATAAACCGCAGTAATTTAGGGATCAAAAGAATTTTTTCGCCAAGGATGTGAAGCTCGCGTTAAGACAAGAAACATGCACACGCGTGCATTTTATAAAACGATGCTTTAATATTCACAGGTGGAGGGTGGTAAAATTGTAATCTTACAACTCCGCGTAGGGAATGTTTAATTTGAAATTTCGTCACTTTTCAAAAATCCGAGAGGTGTATATTTCGAAAAAAGTTTGTTATATATTTTAGAGAACGGCGAATTTGCTTAATAATTGCCGCGTGAATTTATTTTTTTAACGAGCTTTTCATTTTTTTCTTTATATAAATTTTACAAGCGCGGGTGTAACAAAATTAAATTATTCTACTAAAATTTTTCTCTTAAATAGTTTCATTTCAGAGATGAAGGAAGTTGGTTATTAAACTTATCTTAACGACGTTGAGAATAAAATTTACAATTAGTTCGAAGTATGAAAATTTCTTAATTGTTTAATGCAAGCGCAATGTAATTTCTAATAAATCTGTTAAATTTACAAACTAAAACGTTTATATAGAGGATTTTACATGTAAATTATGGTTATACGAGCGCATTAAAGCAAAAGCGGTATTTTCAAGTATTCTAAGATGTAACCGCCCTATTGTTTCTCGCCCCAATAATTACACTTTCATAAAACCCTCGACTCATTTTTCACGTTCTGTCTTATTTGCCTGAAGCGTTCTTAAGTGGAGGAAAAAATACTACGCGGTCGACTTTGAATGATGACCACTCTGCGAGATAGAAAAGTGAAAACCAGTCACGGTTTTTGGTGTCGACCGGTGAATGTGAAGTGCCATGGAGGTGATATTTATAATCCTTGCCAGTCAGTAAATCATTGAAATGTATTTTCTTTAAGTAAAAATAAAAAAAAATTATTTTAAAACGCTTTTTTTTTGTGGAAAGAATTTATATCAACTGTTAATCCCACTGCAAAGTGGATTTACAAAACTGGATATTCGTATAAAACAATATTTATATTTCTATTATAAAGTCGTCCTGCATGTTCAACATATTTTAGAGTGAAATATAAATTGAAATGAAGTTGCCTGACTTTCTGTACTCGTAAGATCATTTAGAAATTTACGAAGGCTACTGTAACTGTGATACCGGGAAAAGGAAATTCTGAGCTTTTTGCTTAAATAAAAGCGTACTGCAGCTTTGATGCTTTATTTATTAAATTAATTTTCCTAAATTTGCATTTCATTTTACGGCTCAAATATCGTTAAAATAAATTAAAAACTTTTATATAAGTAAAAAATTATGTCAAATTAGTGGTTGCGCAATCCTCAAGCTTTGCTTTCAAATTATCCATCGCCGGAGCTTGCGTTATTATTTATTTGCACGCAATGCGGAAGTGAAATTTTGTAGATTTGGAAGTAAGTCAGGAACGGCGCATCCTCCGATAAGGTTGGTGCTAAGTAGGTGTTCCCTCAAAACGGCTAAATCATTCTTATCTACTTATTGATCGGCAATGAAAAAGGCTTGCGGAAATTCCGTCTCCGAGCGATCGTTCATCCAAGTTCTAATCTTTAAATGCGCTGCAATTCTTGTTATACCCTCCTTACCAATGGGAAATTCGCAAGTTAACGACTGTTAAAAAAAGTTTATAAAAGCTGTAGCCGTCGTTAAATTAGTCGAAATTAAATTTTTATTTCCGAGGCTGTAAAGCTGTTTCACTCGATATAAACGTACCTTAATTAATTGAAAAAAAGTAGTTACGAGATTATTTTTTTGTAAACTTGTAAGAATTGTTAGAAAGATTACGCCTGTATTATTAATAAATATCGTACCTGAAGGTTACAAGACCGCGGCTGACCATACCCGCCTGTTACTACTTACAACCACAGAATCTTTAAAATCCATAGACTTTTAAAATAAGTTAGACTCTTTATTTTTTTTGTGATTGATAAAATGTTTCTTTTTTAACAATCTGATCTTTTCACCACTTTGTAATATTCATAAAAAAATTCCGGTACATTTAGTTCACTTTATTCAAAGAAATGATGGATTAGCTGTGAATTTTTTTCTACGAAAATGTGGTAGATGACAAAAGAAACGATCGCTACTTCACGCTTCTATTTTTTACGGTGAAAACGCATTAGGCTGTCAAGAAATATCCCATAATTCATCAATTACAGCTTACAGACTTTAATCGGTTCGTTCACCTTTAAAGAACCCCATCCGATGCGTCTTTCCAAATGCATCCGGCTTTACAGCCGGCAACGTGCAAAAAATTTTCTATCAAAATGGATCGCGATCTTAAAATGTACCTTTCGACGGTGTAAGTTATTTTTTATGTCTGTGAATGCAGCAGAATATTGAAACCGTCGAACTACAGGCTCCAGAGATTCGAACGCGATAATTTACTTGCAATTCATGAGCTGACCTTTTATCTCGCGCATCTTTCACATTTCATTAGCATACTTTTATCCCTTCGAGATATTGAAATTCATTTCTGGATATATTTTTGTTAAAGCATGCCTGTACAAACTTTTAAACGACCATCAGAATTGTGGGCACATTTCTTTCAGAAGAATTTCTATCGTCAGCGATTTGTAAAACTACGTTTGCCGCTTGAAGACACCTACTTCCATCCGAACGTAGAATTTCACGCGAACGACTTTTTTAAAACTTCTGCGGAATGCTTTTCCTAGAAACACGATGTTCCGAGAAGACTTTATATACCTTTCAATCGCGTTCCATGATCACTAACAGTTGGATTTTAAGAACACTTTTCCTTTGACTATATTGAGTTCCCGACATTTTCTTTCTTACGCAGCACTTTCATTCTGATCTACGAATATTCTATTCCACGTTAATTGCATAAAACAAGTATATAAAATAAAATAAAATAAACGAAAGATTCTACATTGGATTGCAGAAGAGGCCACGCCGCCGCGCGTGCATTCCTTAACATCTTGACAAACTGCGAGTTCTTAGGCGTTGGCCAACTAATCCCAACGAGGTCGTTGGAAACAATAATTCTTCCCTCCCCAAAGCGCTGGTCAAGTGAATTTTTTATGCGTTTTCATCAATTGTCCGCCTCTTCGCATTGCAAAAAGCCTGCCCGGCATAATTCGTGCGTCCATTCATTAGGCGGTGAACCGTCGAGCTTCTCTTATGCCTTTCGGGCAATATTAATGAGGGGAAGAGAAGTGTGCGTATTATACGCGCTCCAAATTCGCCGAGGTAATAACTAAAGTTTCCATGAGTTCCTCGAACGTCGCTGCAGAGCCAAATCCCCTCCCTCGCGCTGAATAACATTCAATCTCACGCACTTTCCGTTTCTCCCTGTATTTCCTCTTTTTTCACCCTCCTTCGACTGTTCGCTGTCAGTGAGTTCTCGAAACATCGTTTCCCGGAATTACCGTAAGTGACTGGGGCGGAACTTCGACGAAGGCTGCGTTATGCGTTTGTAGAAATTTCGAAACTCGTAAAGCAGTGTATACACCGCATCGAGGAAATTTAATA
Organism: Sycophila sp. Sp_5; assembly: GCA_018906775.1. Lineage (NCBI taxonomy): Eukaryota > Metazoa > Arthropoda > Insecta > Hymenoptera > Eurytomidae > Sycophila > Sycophila sp. Sp_5. Next base: position 6,303,976 of record JACCID010000004.1, read on the forward strand.
AACTTTCGTCCGAGACTTGATGATAAGTAGTATTGCGCAAAGTATGGCGACGAAGAAACGGTGCGATGATTTGCTGCGGTTTCGATTTTAGTATAATCTTAAAAAAAAAATAAAAAAAAATAAAAACGGCCGTTAGCTTGCACGTGCTGGTGAAATTTGTATCGGAAAAATCGCAAAGATGAAATTAATAGTATTCCTGAAATCTAATATTTTAGCATTGAAATTTAATATTGTATTTCTACGCGAAGTCTATAATGAAGTCTTCGTGGAGACTTGTTAAAAAAAGTTTATTTTATAAAAGACTCTGATTTTCGCATAATGAAAAAAAAAAATAATATGAAGGGCGAATCCAGCAGATTTAAAAATTCTTATCGGAAAAATCGTAAAGATGCGATGGATGCGTTCCGTGACTCTACTCGCTTTGGAACAAATATTACCGTCGACGATTTAACGGGTGAGCAGGTAAACCGAGAGGTTTTAAATCGCTGGTAAATAGAGTTTGTGACTGCTTGCAGTGCGTTCTTGTTGTTGTTTTTTTTTTTTTTTTTTGTTATATTTGAATTAATAAATATTCAAAATTCTTCGTAGATAATTTAAAAAAAAAAAACTATAAATTATTGTATTTGTAATTAAATGATACATTTCAGCAGATTAAGGAGTATAGATAGCTTAAAAAAAAGAAAAAAGAAAGAAGTACGAGGGAAGCCTATAAAATCTGAAATTTAGATTACTGCTTTAGGCATGGAGAGATGGTTTATAATAGAAAGTAGATTTTTTCCCTTCGCGATATTTGAATAAAAGTTCTGAATTCGCAAGCCCCCGCAGAAACGCTCGTATGCAGTCGGACATTGATTTCCGATAGTTTTCGTCGAAAGGGTTGAATTTCTTTTGTCGAATATTATTCTAAGCTCGGAGTGACAGGACGAATTTTCCCTTCCCTCAGAGCTATTATTCATTCCGTCGTGTTTGCACGCGCGACCATATCGAATTCCAATCATCGACATCTCCCGCAAACCCAACATTATAAGAATAGTTTTGACGACTAAATTGTACCGAGATGCTAATAAACGACTTCGACGTTTTCTCCAATCACTTAACAGCCCCGCCGACAGCCAGCCATCCCAGGAATCCGATTCAAGCGTCAATTAAAATAATCCGCGCGTAGGTTGCATAAAAAACAGTGGAATGAATCGAACGCACCGGAATCCTAATACCGTACATTCCGTTACACCCCAAGAATAAATGATTCAGCTTAGAGACGGAAAGGGCACAACTTCTGCATAGGGGAAGAATCCGTTCTAAGGCGCAGTCAACACAGTACATACTAAAACGGTTGGAGACAATTTTCACTCTTACTTTATAGTGAACCACTTGTAGAGTTAAATTTAACTCTGTTGGAGTTAAAGTTCACTTCGAAATTTTGGATCAATTCAATTTTTTATGTTAGTTGATGCTTGCGTATTTTTACTTGCAAAAATTAGCAATCAAGTGAAGTATAAGGATATTTGTTTGACATTGTGTTCGTATGCATCGGAATTGTGAAGATAAATTTATATGAAATTCTTATAAATCGTTGTATTTAATTGCGATATTCGAAATATATATACATAGTATGTATACAAACTATATCGATATTTTATATAATACGCATGTATACAGATTAGTTATACATATTATATATGAACTATGTATAAATTAGGTACTCGCATTCCGAGGTATAGAAAACTTTATATATACTATAATTAAGTTTTTTACATGTGGTAAATTGGCACCCGAGCTGAAGGCGAGAATGACAAAGTTAGGAACTGAGGTATTCTTTTTTACCTCGTATGTTGCGTATACTATTTTTCGGCCTAGATACGCCGGAATCTTAATCTTTTTGATCAGACACCGGGACAAAAGTTAAGGTTTCGTCTCGCTAGGCTGAAAATTAACTTTAAAGTAGAATAAAATGCACTCTAAGGTAGAGTAGCATATTACAGATTAAGTCCCTACTTTTCGTTCTACAAGAGCCAAATTTCACTCTATTTCACTTCATCAAGAAAGTTAATTTCGCTAGAAATTGGAGTGAAAAATTGACTCCAATAGAGTTAATTATCACTCTATTTCACTCCAGTTGATTGAGCGTGTAGGCTTAGTGCATGAAGCTCACGGTCTAAGGTGCGATAAAATATCGTTCCCGACTCGTCACCAAGGCTATCTCTTCTTTCTCTCTCTTTCTATGCCTCCACCCCCGCGGATACGCGTCATTCAATGTAGCCCAGAGCTCGATTTATCGACCCAGCGACTCGAAATTCAGAATGCCCGCAGCGCTCTTCTCTCAAATTTCTGAAATCCCATAGTCGACGCATTTGTCTAGGCGAGTTGGACGTATAATTAAGCCACAGGGAAGGGAAAGGGGACTATTATGGGTCTTGGATTCAATGTTTAATTCGCTTCGGCATCTCGATGGCGTTTTAGTTTATGCGGGGGATGGATACCCCCACGCTGCGAGGTCTAATTAAATTTTGCCGCGCCGATCATTAATCGATCACCGAGCGACCAGCTCGCTCGGTGAAATGGAAAAACATCGGCGGTGATTAAAGCGCGATTATCAAGAAACAGAGAAATCCTTGGCGATTCCGAGTTTATCGCAGGATTTCCGCGAAAAGCGATGTACCATGGATTTTTTGCTCTCTGCTCTTGTTTTACTCGAGCTTTATAATTTGAGACACAATTATTATGTTAATTTTTAATTAATTTTATTACGCTATTTTACTGTTGAGATTTAATTTTTTTATTGTTGATTTATTTTAGAATGATGCATTGTTTAATTAAATTATTAGGTTGAGAAATATCCCAAAAAGACTTTTTGTGCAAATGACATTTATTAACTAGCGATTGCTGCCATGAAGAAATGAATTTTGGGTCATGGTAAATGACGAGATCTTAAATCGGGGGATTAAAATGTTAAAATGAATAATTTAAAGGTGTATAGATGTAAAATACTGTTATGGAAATTTTTGAAATTCAGAATAGTATTGCAATATCAATAGAAAATCGAACGGCGATATTCGAGACAAAAGTAACGTGAAACTTGTTGCTCTTTTAAGCTGTGAATTGTATATATAAATTAAATATAAGGTAAAAAAACGAACGCTTTAAAAAGTTTATTAAAAGAAAGTACAGTTTTAGCATCGTCTATGGTATGACAAAATAATTTTATGTTACAATTATTTATAAATGGCATTTATTCTATTAATCTTTAAAAATAAATCTTTGTTTCATTTTCAACCTGTCATTATAAAGTTTTCGAATGTAAAATTATCAATACGCGAATGTAATTTATTGGGATAAATAAATGAATTTTAAAATTTTGAAGTCTTTTCATTTTTTAAGAGTTTCACTTACACTCCTCTTTATCCTGACGGTCCCAATAATGTTTCAATTTGCCATGCTAGTTACTTGAATTTATTTTTTAAACTTGATTCTTCTCCGTGGAAAACCCTCTTAGCTATTAATAAAAGATCCGCTTTCTTGGAATTTTGTAGAATTTATTTGCAAAAAAAAATACTAAGGGATTACGTATTTAAGCAACGGAGGGTCGTGCATGCAATTAGAGGTAACGATATCGTACCGCGACCTAAAAGAAAATAGCCGTAGTGTTAAAATTATCGCGTTACAAAGATAAAGATTACATTTTTATTTGCGCTCGTTATTTATTCAGCGCTATTGGATGCAGCTGCGTAACACACGCGCACAGCAATTTTTTTAGATCCATAATTTAAATAATAAATAAAGTTGTTCCTTACAAAATTATGTTTATAATACCAAACGAAAGTGTTGAAATATTAAAAAAAATATTAGGATGATGGCAATAGATATACAGGCATGTCTGACCAAACACGGATATTACTACTTGTTTATATTTATTATTTTATTACTACTTAGACTAATCAATAATTAGAATAATAAATAAGCATTTTACAAAAGATTTTCGTTAATACATGAACAATAAAATATTTGAAGTATTGAAATATTGAAAAAGTTATTAATCTTTGGCATGTCTGACCAAATACGGATATTGCTACTTGCGTCTATTATACACTGTACCTTATTAGTACTTATGAAAGAAAAAAAAGATTTACGTATTTACTTAAATAACTTCAATAAATAAGTATATACTTCTTAATATATTTCTTTTTATTTACCGAACTGATAATCTCTTAAAGCTTCGTGTTATGTACTCATTAGTAGAAGAGGGATAGAATTAGCGATCCAATCGAAAGAATGATTTTCTGATGAATATAAATTTATTTCGACAGTAACAGCTACTCCCATCATAAAAAGTTTTACGACTTTTACTTTCACTTTTACTGCTTTCTGGATTTCTTCAACAATTACCGGGATAAACACTCAGTAAGAAAAAATTAACGCCGTAAGTTTAATGTGATTTATATCAGCGTAAAGGGACGTCGATTCCCGGGATCGTAAAGATTGCGTATAGTATTGAAAAGCTTGAATCCAACACCCCAACGCTCTCATAAATAACTTTAATGAGCTTACCTCCTACACCAGTGTATAATAAGATGCTGCGTCACTTTCGTAGCATCCATAAGCGCGAAAGTGACGCATTTGATCAATAAACCAAAAAGCTCGCGGCGGAAAAGCTCCGCCGGTCGCTTAATACTTAGATTAAGCAATTTAGCAAATGCTTCGAATTATCCGAGTTAGCAAGGGGACATTAATATACCGAAGCTTTAGCGATATCTTTACTTCCTTTCTCGGCGAAGGTCCGTGTCAGTTAATTTCTCCGGGAGAAGGACGGTGCGCACTTCCTCCCGATCCTTCGCTGCTGGATAGAGTCTCCCCTGCCCTTCAATTGGAACGATCATTACGGAAGTTCTAAAGTCGTTTAGTGGACAATTAAGAAGCAGAAAAGAGAGAGAGAGAGAGAACTGCGCTCGCGGAACAAGCGGATTGAGACTTTGTATTTACCTTCCTTCCGAGCTTGATTAAATGTCCCCTCTGCATTCATTTTTTCTTGTTTTCTGTTTTGTGTTTCGCGCTAAATTAAGAAATAAATATACGAGCATTGCGCACTTCTCGTTTGACTTTTAACTTGAGAAACTGCAATACTTTGTGTAGGAGCAATTGGCAAATTAATAAATTAATAAAAATCCTATTTTTTATATTAACTGTAACTCAGGTTACCAATTTTCTAAGGAAATAAAATAAAGAATTCTGCTCGCACATTCGTTGAGTATTTTGAGAAAATTGCAAGTGTGTAAAAATGATTTATTCGTATAAAAAAAAAAAAGAAGATTTCTAAACGACGTTACTACGATTTATAGTAAAAATACGACGCGGCATTTTTTCCAGGAAATTAAAATGTCACTTACGCAACATTTCAGCGGAAAAAATCGACTTAAGATAACAATTTAAAGTTGAATGAATAATCGCTTGGTATCGGGTAACGTTACTTTACAATTTTAAAAAATTTGCCCCCAACGTTTGGATGAAATGCACCTTTCTAGAGAAGGAAAGTATTTCTAACGAAATTTTGCGCGCTGCACTGGGACCTTAGTTTACAATAAAATTCCGTCGTCAAAGAAAAGGAAGTCAAGTGCCCGTATTTCAGTTCGCAGGATGACGGAAGTTTTATAATGCCCCCTTAAAAAACTTTACTCGATTGCAATTTCGCATCTTTAGCATCTAATAAGTGCGGCATACTTTTTTTTCGTGAACGTACCGTTGATAAAACGAAAAAGAAAATGATATCCACTCTCCGAAATTACGCGATTTAAAAGGATTAAAATCCTCCACTCCAGAAACTAAACACCCGATTCTGGAGAGGGTGAAAAAAAAAATTGACAAGCTCCAGTAAAAACAATCTCGCGGCTCTTCGCACTTAACCAGGCAGATTACGTCGAGTCCGTTTAAAGCGACGTCGCAATCTGCGGCTCAAACTTAAAAACGTCCCCCCTCAGCCACGAGTCATTAAAGCTCCCCGACCTAATTTGCCACTTCGTCATTTTTGCAGGAACGAGGTCGTGGAGCCACGGCGCCGATGACCTTTTCGCGAGACTTTCCCAGTCGCATCCCGGCGGCGCATCTCGTGGCGCTAGGGACGCATCGCAGATTTAAGGAGGAGTAGAAAAAAAAGTTAAGTGGAGTTAATAAAGAAAAAAATAAAGTAAAAGTAACAGCGAGTGGAAAGATGACGGAGCCGCTGGCGACTTCGAGTCTCGAGGAGGGCCTCCCTTCGACGCGCCTTGGCACACACCAGCACGACGCCAACCACAGTCTGGACATGGAGCAGATGACGGAAATTTTACGAGGCTTTTACGAGAACTTCAACAGCGAGACCAATTACCTGCTGATTGGCCTTTACGTCCCGGTTATCGTCCTCGCCATGACTGCCAATATACTCGTCATCGTTGTCGTATTCAAATACCACTACATGCGCAGGTATGTGTGTTTACTTGGGTATAAAGTTTAGTTGTGTTTTATTTTTTTATTTGTGCAGTTTAGTCTGCTATGCTTTATTTCTCAGGGCAATTGCGTTAGTGTCAATTTTAATTTCGTTGGAATTTGTGTTTGAAAGATTTTACTTAGTGCTGAAATAACTTTGATGTGTGGTAAATTAGTATATATGTATATTTTTTTCAGTAAATTGGATTTAATATAAAAAACACGAAATAAATTTGCAATGAATTGATCGATTGATTCATTTCTTGCATGGATAGTCACTGACGACTGAAGATTTTGGGTGATTGATTCTCTGTATTATAAGCGAGGCTGTGATCGAATTTCGCACTGATACATCGATGTGTCTACACGGAGACGAAAAAAATTTACTCTCTGAAATTAAAATATCGAGTAAAAATAAAGATGATCGAATTTAGCGAATACCTTTAACTGCTCCAAAGTATTTTTGGAAATAAAATTTACTGGCGCAGCTGTACCTTTATGAACAGTGAAAGATTTAATTGGAGCTTTCAAATTCGTTTTACGACGTGAAACACTTAATATAGAAAAAATAGGAAAGTGCACTGTTGCGAAAAATAGAAAAGTGAAGTACCTATTAAGTGTTTCGCAATAAACTTTAATTTACCTCATTTTGGTAGCTTTTATCTAATACTTGAAAGAGTGTCATTGGCGTTTTTTTATTTTTAGTGCATTCTTGCATTAATTTTCAATTTTTTTTTAAAATCTTCTTCGCTTTCTTATCAATTTGAGAGAAGTAAATATTCAAAAAATGAAATTTCGAGATTCATTTTCAGACGTAGTCATAAGTCCATTTTCTTTTTTATTAAAATTTGAATATTTTTTGAAAATAATCACAGATATAGGCTGCAAAATGCCTCTAATAAATTATTAATAACTGCATTTGTTGATAAAGATAAATTAATTCAATAACGATTTGGAATATCTTAAATTATTTTAAAAGTAGAACGTCTATTAAAACGAGAGTAGCTCCGATTTTGCATAAATTCGAATAAAATTTAAGATACTTTTGAGAAAGCGGAATTACGCGAAATGCTTAACTAGTACGCGAAATTATCTGCACGAGCTTTGTGTAATTTCATGGAAACTATGTTAATTTTGACGAAAAAACTTTGGAACAGCAGAGCATTTTATAAGAATTAAGTGGAAGTCAGAAGGAAATTCAAATATTTTTTGCTGAAATCAAGTAAATTATGGAGTTTATTAACCACGACGAGCGCCTTTCATCACGAGAATAAAAATAAATATTGAACTTTTCCTTTGTTCATTCGAAACTTATGTTCAACAACGTAAATTAATTAGGAATTTTAAAGTATGCTATAAATTTATGGAATTCGTCGAGTTGCTTTCAGGTGCTCTCTGTCCTTTCTCTGGAGAAACTGAAATTTTTCCAGTTGATGCAGAACAAACACGTCATTCACTCTTTCTCCTTTTTATCACTCCATTAAGCGAAAGGCCATTCTCTACTTTCTTACTCTGCACTTTTTGTCAAAGGGGGACGACTAATTTACTCTTTCTTATTTACACATCGCTAATAAAATGCTTTCATTACTCGGTGCTCACAAAAGTCCAGAAAGTTAGTCTGCAGAGAATTTACTTTAATTCAATATTAAAAGTCTTAAAAAAAATGTGTTATAACATGAAAATTTGGGGCAATGTTAACGATATAAATAAGTAGCTTTGCATTTTAATATTTACGATTTATGGAGACATAAATCTCGAGTGTTTTAATCCCGAAGGTGATGGGTATTTATTACTTCAGCGTTTTTATCCGTTGCCGTTCACCCAAGAAACCTGCGAAAAGGATGAAAATCCTTGAGGGCAATTGGACCCACGAATTAAACTTTTTTATTCTGGGTTGACATTTTGCTCGTCGATACCGTTCGCCTGCGAACTAGAAAAAGGCCTCGACGTGACACGAATGAATCGCGTCATCTCTCGAAAGTTTCAACCGATAAAAAATTTTATTTGTCAATCGAATTGCTTCGTTTTTTCCTCTCTTAACCCGATGTTTTTTCAAAACCTTTAGTAAAAGTTGTTTCTGCAACCAATTGTAGTTTAATAACATCTTAAAAACTTTGTGAGGAAATATTTTAATTATCTCACCAGTGAATCTTATCAGAATCTTGATTAGCTAATTCCGAAGAATTTATATACAAACGTGAAAAGACACGATTTAATCTGTTTATAATCTACTAAAGGCAAAGAGTATTATACTCGCGTTAATTGACACTTCATTAATAACTCTTAATTGTAGCTTAATAATTCTATTGATAATAATTTATCAATACGCAATTTCATTGGAAGATTTATAAAAACAAATTTATTATGGGTTTATTTATTTATTGCGTGTACCTGTTACCATCGGCCGGATCTAAGATACCTACAGATATTTATTTATAAATACAAATTTTTATCGTAACGTTTAAATTATTGCACCCTAATCGTGGCAGAGGCGCGTGCAAGGCCGATCCAATAATTTTTAGGTCGCATTATCGTGGCTAAGAATACGGAGCACGCCTTGAAATGCCCGAAGGGAGTGCACGCTCCAGTCAATCTAAACTATTCTAATTAACCAGTAATTGGCGGCATACAAATGCAAAAGTTGATTTATTGTTGGGGTTCCAAAATAGAACGGGACGACGTGGGCGTTGCGAAGGGTGCGATCGCGTAACGCAAATTTCATGCACGAATATTAAAGTCTACTTAACGAAGGTTAGCCTGGGATGCGGGCTTCCAAGCGATTTTTCAAATCTCCTACGATGGGGGTTCAATTATAAATAAATGATAAAGGGCATAAATCACTTTTCGAACTCGGCCACCGAATTTTAAGCAGCGAGTGTCACTTTTTCTGCATTTGCATAGTATTGCCTCCGATGAAAAAGGATCGCATATATTTCAACGATTTAAAGGGACTATTAAGTCGAGCTTGCGAGGGAGGGGAGGGATCTCGATGTAATTGGGTCGAAATAATAAACCCTGGAAGACAGGTTAACAAATTAAATTATATAATAAATGGAACTTCCGAAAACTTGGTTCGAAAGTTTTTATTGGTGATAAGTGGATTGCGAGTTAGTGTCCGATCGCATCGGTACGTTTCTATTTACTCGTCTTATTACGGAGTTGAAAAAGTAACCTTACATGATTTTTTTAGACTAAAAATATCCTAAATAGGTAATTATAAAACAAATTTAAAGATTTTAAGATCCTACAGTGCTATAGTGTACGCGTCTTGATAATTATACGAGTGTCTGACCGTACCGGTCTGTTTCTACTTGCATTTACTAAATCGTCGCTGTCGCTCTTTTTTTGCAATAAAGTGCTTATGCCAGTATAAAAAATACATTTTAAATACTTTTTTAGATTCTTAATAAAATCAACAAGTTTATATATAAATAAAATCAGCGACCGTCTGACCAAACTCGCCTTTTACTACTTACATAAATTCAATCTTACTATTATTCATCAATCATAAAAAATTGTAGAAGTTGCAAGTAACCCCGCAATAATCCGACCGAAGGATCTCTCGCATTGAACATGTATCCTTCCATCGAAAACAAATAAAAAAAAAATATCACGGTCATATTTTTTCCACGTTCGCGATTCTGACGAAAACAAAACCGAACAATCAAACAAAAACACGAAGTGGAAGCCGCACACACGGAATGAATATCGCTCTAGTGAGGCAAAACGCCGGAATATAGATGGGCATGTTAATTCACAGTGCATCGGAGTAGACATTGTATGGGCACGTATCCTGCACGGCCACCCCATCCACCCGAGGCTCCCCCTTTTGTTTCGAAGCGATTCTACTCTCCCCTTCTCTGCCATGAAAAATATGCGCGAGAAAAGAGGAGCAGGCGTCCCCTTGCACCTGAACGCCTTTGCGAAATGGTAAACCAAGGCTTTGAGTGGATTGGACGTTTGCCGATAAGGGTCTAATCGATCGATGAGGAGGGCGAGGGGACGGGATCGGAGAAAACGGCGTCAGGGGATGACTGAGGCTCGAATGCTGATTACGCACGGTCGGTGAAATTTTCGGACTCCTGCTGCTCCGATGGGAGGTAATGCGATTATGGCGATCACGCACGCACACTACGCGTGGCGAAGCGTTATTGTAGCGGGAAATGACATTCTGTCGGGGCGCGTCAGCGAATGATTTGCAATTAACTACACTGGCACGCACTGATGCAGTAGCGGTGGAAATAATCGCTGGATGACTGGTTAAGTTAATTGATTAATCAGTTAATTCGAGTGTCTTTGCATTCATTTTTTTTTTTTTTTTTTAACATTTATAAAATGTCGTTGTGTTTAAAATTCTTCACAATCATGTAAATATTTAGTACAGGCGCCCGCGTAAAAAAATATGAGATCGATTAAAGATCAAAAAGTGATTTATCAAAATTATGGCACCTTTTAATATAATTCAAGATGAACAGTCTTTTACAAATATTAGAAGATTTTGAGATCATTTTAAGATATTTTAAATTTTATTATAAACAAATTTATAGTAGTAAATATTTTATTATTTTTTATTCTTCTTGTATTTTCTGTTACAATAAAACTTAAAATGCTGATATCTTAAAATGATTTTAAAATCTTCTCATATTTGTAAAAGACTTTTCATCTTAAATTATACTCAAAAGGGCCATAATTTTGATAAATCACTTTTCGATCTTTAATTGATCTCATAGTTTCTTACGTGGGGATTACATCGCAGTGTAGGTGGTGGCTACCGCAAAACCGTTTATGCTTATAGCTTTAGCAACTACTAAATTAATAACTTTAGTAATAGCAATGTACAAATGATGAAAGTTATTACTTTAGTAATTACTAAAGTATTATTTCATTAAAACTTAATTTATCACTAAAGTTACTGCTAAAGTAGTCACTATCAGTTTGTCTATTCAAAATTTTAGTACTCACTTTAATAGTTACTAAAGTTATTACTTAAATTAATTTTTTTTATAAAGAGGTACAGGTGTAAAATTATATCATCAATATTTTTTTTATTTATTTTTTATTCATTTATTCAACCAGATTATATACACAAAATTACAAAGTAAAAATTGCACAATATACATTACATATGAAAGTTAAATTATCAAATATGAAAAAATATCCTTTTGTACAGTAAATAAAATACAAAAAGAAATTTTTTTTTGCTGGATACTTTCTAATTGAATAAACAAATGTCCACATTTTTTTTTAAAAAATACCAGGAATCGATCGCTTTTTTGTAATGAAATTATCATCCTTGGAAATTGCCACTTTCCGGCGCGGATTTGAAATGTCGAAAGCACCAGTGGACATCCTGACCGCACGAACGAAACAAGGAAAAACAAATTGTTAATCAGACCTGTACACCGGAAAAGCAGTGGTGCTTTCCTCGCTTCGCCGACGGGGTACCGGAAAATCGTATTATTCCCATCACGAGTTTAAGAACAGCCGGGGACGCGCGTTATTTTCTCTTGTTTGACGCGCAACGAATTGTCGGCGCTTCAAAGGTCTTTTCGAGTTAAGTGGAAAAGTCACGCTTCGAGAAAAAAAGAAGACACATTGGAAGCGAAGGCGAAGGACTCGCGAAATGCAGGGTGAAAAGATGCGAGAAAAAGAGCATAGAGAAAGGAGGCAGGGAAAAGGCAAAGATGGAAAGTGGCTGGAGGGGTGGGGGACGGGCCTAGACTAGGTGAAATGATAAGACGCGAGAAAAAGCTTCGAAGACAAAGTGAGTAATTGGCTTGGCGTTGACTAAAGCTTCGCCGCTTTGTACGCGTCGCAGAGTAAAGTCCGGGGAGGTGCGAAAAGGTTCGGCGTTGGGGGCTGTTAACGGAAATCGACTGCTCGCAGAGGCTTACCCCGCTATGATGAATATGGAGAACGGGGGGATTTAAATTTTTTTACAAGGGGAAAGGTTTTTTCCGTTGTCTTATTCTTTTCTCCGAGACGTCGATTATTTTTACGCTGCAAACTGAGAGATGTTGTCTGCTGCACGTTTTACATTTGGTTTATTATTGCGTGCCCGCGGGCCACGCGATAAATTCTGCGAAAACGTGATTTTCATCCAATTAGGTATCATTTATTCCTAGAAATGTAAATGTTTCTTCGGGGGGAAATCTAGTGCTTCGAAGCATACGAAGGACACGATCTTTCTTTCACATTGAGATTGCGATTTTAAACGAGATGAAAAGATACTTTTTTTTTGTGTGCGTCGAGAAAAACGAGTAGAGTGGAAATAAGAGTAAAGATTGTTGTTTCGTTGGGAGTCGGTTACTTGGAAAAGTTTCGAGTGATTTTTTTTTTTACGAGAGAATTTTCATTCTACATCGAAGATTATTTTGGACCCTCACATTTTTCCATTACTAAAGCGTTTGTCAGCAACGGGGATCTTAGATTATCTATGCGCGTAAAATAAATAGCCTAAAGGTGAAATGATAAAATAGAAAGTAAAACACGATAAAAAGGATTTATTATTTTAGCAAAGAATTTTTTTTTTGGAATTCAGTTGTTAGTTTTATGTTTGCTTCAGTGAACTCGTACTCGTGATTTTATTTGAGCTAGCAATCCTTTCAATAAGAAGCGGATATAAAATATAAATATAGAACATGCGCACATGTACTGTATAAAGTGAAGACTTAGAAGGTAGGTACAATATGACATACATTTGATAGATTCGATTTATTCTATATATTCGAATTTCCAGCCTATATGAAAGTGAAAATTTGCAATTATATACAGACACAAATAAGTTTAATAAGTTAAAATAAAATTAATACATATCTTATATCAATAATTCTCTTAAAATGTATCAATAATTTCAAAGAAATTAAAATGAATTTAACTGTAAAATCGAAGGTAGAATTAATATTAACTTATTAATTATCGCTTTCCTTTAAATTCATTAATAACATTTTAAAAATATTTATTCTTAATTTATAAATTCACCGATATTATACTTAACCTCGTTGAATAAAAATACTTCAACAAGCATTCTTCGTTCCGTCAATTGGATAATTATCGATTTCACACTGCACACCGAACAGTCAATAACATTTTAATTTCTCCTTGAACGTAAGGAATGCGAATGGAATGACCGTTACCGTTTGTACATCAATTTCACGGGGCGACAAGCATTATCGAGTGAATGTCGATTCATTATCGTACCAGCCAGTGCCTGTATAGATATACGGAAAAGAAGAAGTTGGCGAACGTCTTGTCAGCGACGATTACCAGCTGTAATTATTTCTGTAACTAGCGGATGCTGTTTCCATTCAAATCGCTACAAAACAAATATTTTCAATTATCTGTTCTAATTAATTTATTAAATTGTCGAGTTTCTGAAGCTTTTCTATGAATATTAAAATCGTATCTTAAAATATTGTAAAAAACGTTTATTAAGTATTAAAATATTGTGGAACTTTAGTAATAAATCTCAAAAGTATACTTACAATTAATTTTTTTTTTTAAATACGTGCACTTAATAAATTATTCATCCCTTCTGACAGCACTGTGTATTTTCATTATTCGCCTGTCGTCTCTGAGTTATTACATCCTAAATAATTTTTATTATTATATCGAATTGGTTTTATTCGTAAATTTTATTCGACTCGACGATCAATTAAGGATAATGCATAAGTTATGTCACACTCATACCAATTAAGGCTTCCACTTTTAAATTATTTTTCAAATACTATTAGCGGATGACGAGAATGAGACTTTTTAACTGCTGCGAACTTTTGTATGCTATAAATTACGAAGGAGCGTAAAAACTGGTTGGAAAATGTTTAACTTCACAATGAAAATCTGAGCTAATTTCGCGATAAAAATATTAAATTTCCTTTGATAAAAGTCAAGCTTACTCGTGACTCAAGGTGGATAAATTTAATTGCTAGTACGATCAGGCTACACAGTGGGACTTGTGATAAATCGATTGAAGAAACACAGACCAAGCGATCAGCCGTAATCCATTTGAGACGTGTCCTCGCAGCACAAATCAACATCGAACTCATGATTATTGGGACAAAAAAAAAATCTTTTCCTGAAATGTGTCGCAAAGGACAGAGGAGGTGATGTATTACCCGAGGATTAATTAATTAGCGTCTCATCAGCAATCGAGAGAAGTCAAATGATTGGAAGAAGGAGAAAAGTTTTGCTTGAAAAATCTAAGGGGAAGGAATAAGTGAAAAGAGTAATAATCCTTTTTTTTTAAGTGAGCGTATTTTATTTAGAGGTGATCCATCATACGGTCGATTAAACAAGAGTTACGACAAACTGATGCCTTAATTTAAATGCAAATTGCCGCCTAAAAATAATTCAGCTATCTGTAAGATTGAGAGGTTTGTTTTGTCAGATTTTAAAAAAAAAGGTTTATTAATCCATAAAAAGGTATAAGCCAGAGTATAAAGGAGGACATCGAGTTCATTTCATTTATGATTTTATTGTTTCGGGAAGATTATATTTTAAAAGCTATTTTACAGTACAAAATTACTCGAGATGCCAATTTTTATTTTGATGGGTATGATTCTCATGAAAAAGGTCATAAACCATTTCCTTTCAATGAAGGCCTCAATTCAATTTATCATGACTTTCGCGAGCTTTATAAATAAGCAATAATCAATATACAAACATAAAATAAGGTGTATTATAAAACCTTGTTAAAAAAAAAAAATAAAAATATGTCGTCACAGAATTACCCATCGAATCAATCTTCAAATTTGTACATTCAATTTCAAATGGAAATTGTTCGTGCGGTAAATTGTCAATACCACTGAAGCCTCTTTTCGAAATAAAAATTCATTTAATTGAGGGCATGTTTTTTTTTTTATCTTGTTTAATGCATTTATACACCAAGAATACAACTGTTATGATGGCGCTATTTTGCGCACTCGTTGAAATATTCAATTACTTTTCAATTTGCCGACAACCCACTCGACTTTTAATTAAGGTTAAAGGTTTTTTTTTCATCCATTTTCCAGCCTATTTCACTCCCGTCACACTATGAAAATTTTCCGGAAAATTTAAATCGCAAATCACGATATACACGCGGGTAATCCGAAATCGTTTGAATAGGAAAGGGGTGTAGAAGAGGAAGAGACTGAAAAATTGCCCCAAAAAAAAGGAAAAAAAAAATCCGTCGAGTGTAGACTGACCATAAATTTTCTGATCCCTCTGGCGCGAGTGGAGTTCGGTCGATGAACGGGCGTTTAATTAAAGCGCCGGGAACCGCGTATAGACAAACAGGAGTTGACGTCTACTCGGCCCGAGGCTAAGTGAACGAACTATAAACAGATTTCCGCGGGATTTTCACGAGGGCGGCGACGGCCGTCTCTAACCACAAGAGCACCTCGGGATAATAGGCACGTCCGGTTCACACAATATTGGAATTTCCAATTGCTTTCTTCCTAGAATTTAACGACAGAAGAATTTTTTTTTTCCGTTCCTTTCGGTTTAATCTGCAGGAGTTCATAAAGTGTGTTCTGAAGAAAGGAAACACTTGAAGTACTGTAATCATTATTTTCTTTTTAATAAACATAAATAGAGAGAGGAAAACTTCATTATGATAGCTCGGAATCTAGTAGATAAAGGGTCTCGTAAAAGTTGAGACCTTTCTTTTTTTTTAATCAACTTGCAGGAGGTATGAAAAAATAATCTGAACTTTGTTTGGTCAAGGTGAGAATCTCGTGAACGCTGCAAGTTGTAATAGTCATTCCGTAGGTCCACGACTGACTTCTTCATATAAAGTTGCTAAATTTAATCGCATTTAATTTAGTCGATAAAAAATATGATGCGATCGTTTGAAAAAAAGTTCTTCGAGCGAAACAGAATTTGAACAATTTTGTTTAAATCAGAAATCCAATTTTGTTATTGAACGAGAAGTTTACTGTATTTAATAAGTACGTCTAAACTCCAACGAATAGTTCAATGCATGTTCGTTTTTAACAAAAACGCTTTGATGTTTATCCGAACAAAGTTGTTCAACGTATTGCTTTTCGCATAATGTTGCATCTGCTAACGAAAATTTCTAGCATTCTGAATTTATTTATTTCAAATAATTAAACTCGCGGAAACATCTCAAACACCAACGAATCTACCTATGGATTATTATTCGAGAGGAAAAAATATTATTCAAAGAAACTACAATTCCAGGAATACCTCGAATTACGCCCATTCGCATTCCAATTGTATAATTAGCAAAATATAGAGCGCTTTCCGTGCTTTTCATATTTTACTTTTTACGGATAGATTAATTTTTTAAATGTTAGCGCCATTTTTTTAAAGAGATAATACCAATAATCGCATAATATCGCGCATAATATATAAATTTTTGTGTATTGAAAATTGAAAGATTCGTATATCCTGCCTTAATATAAAAACAAGGTCAGGCCACCAATCACGTATCTTGTCGATCAATGAGCATCACTTTTTTAAGAGAGAATGTCTACCAAACGATTCATTGAATAATAAACCTAATAATACAAGCGAGAAGACACTAAAAGAATTTTGTAACGACTCACTTAGAAAAAGCGTGTTAAATTGAAATAATTTTTTACTTTACCCTTTATTTTCCATAGAACTTCAACTTCATTTAATTTATAATTTCAAGCAAAGCATTTAAAAATTCAAATTTCGAGCCATAATGCAGCAGACGAAAAAATACTTAATTTGCTTTTAACAACGAGTATCAATGAAATATTGAAAAACCACGAGATAGTTGCCCTTCGTTAGGTAACGATCTATCATTTTATAAAGTTTCAAGTTCGCATAACAATACCTTGAAAAAAAAACTTTGAATAATCTAAAAAAATCATATTATTCAAGCTTTTCTCGTTGAGATATTGTTATAAAAACTTGGAACTTTATAAAATGATAATTATGTAAAATGATCTCATGTTTTTTCAATATTTCATTGATACTCTTTGTTATACGCAAATTAAGTATTTTTCATCTGCTACATTAGAGCGCGAAATTTGAATTTTTAATTGACGACTTTCATACTTAGCTTCATTTAAATAATAATTTCAAACGGATCAAGTTCTCACTTGCGATAGGCACGCGATTTGAGCAAGCATAAGATTTGATTCTTACGCGTGTACGTCACAATTTATAAAAATAATTAACAACGACAACAAATAAAATTGATTGAATAATTATTTAAATGAGGACGCAAATAGCTTAATGTATAAAATGCATCAGCGTGTAGGTGGTATGCACGTGTGCAATATCCAATTCCATATAGGTACGCGTTGAAGGGAAGGTGCTGGTCGCGTTTTATATGCATAACGGCGAGCGCGCCTACGTGATAGATAAATTAGATCCTTCGCGTGTTACACGGAAATTGGATGGATCGCGGCCGATGCGCATGTACGTCTGTGGCTCGCCTGGCGGCCTCTACTCCTCCGCCTTTTCGAATTCTGACCTGAGCGTCGATAGTACTTCACCTCCCCTCAGCCACTCCGTGCTGCAAAATAATTTGTAACTTTATTTTAGAGTTGGCGCTGATGTCGATCAATCGCCCCTCTTGAGCTTTGAGTGCCTCTTGATTGATCCAGCTCGTAATTGGCTTTCTTTAGCATTCGTTTGACTTTTTAAAATAACAATTTAAGGATACTTTTTTTTTTTAATTGTAAATGAATTTTGGAGAATTCTTGAGGATTGATCTGTTCATTTAAGAATCCTATTTAATTTATGCAGCTTGTGGAATTATAATACTCCTTTTTTTTATGAATATTTATTTGAACAACTATTCTGAAGAATAATTTTGTTTAAAAAGATGTCATTTTTCTAGATTTTTATCGATTTCAAGGAAATAATGTAACTATTGTTCAATCAAGGTTAAAGCAATTATTTAAAGTTCAGTTATTTTTTTTTTTTAATATTGCAAGAATCAGCTGAATTTGCTTAATTTATTATTGATTAAATACAAAGTTTTTATAAAAAGACTTGAATTGAATTGAACTTGAATCGAAGAATTGAAATAAAATCTCTGATTAAATTGCCTATTATTAAACTGATAAATGAGTTCATGTATTATTTGCAGCTAATGGCGTGGGACTAATTAATCGAGATTGAAAATGTTATCTCTTAAGTACACGGTCTGGTCGTGGAACTTGCACCTGGTCACTTGTAGGTACATTTTAATTAAGTGGATAAATGGCGAGAAGATGTTAAGGAAGGTCCTGAGTAAATTGAAAATAAGTTGACTGATTGATTACTACCTTAACTTTTGATAATCTGCATAATCTTTTCTTCCGTTTTACGTGGCTCATACCTTCAACAAGCAGTCGTAGTTTCTTAATTGAATAATCCAAAATTAATAAATGAAAAAACGTTTTTATAGTACTTATTGCCCCTCAAAATACATAATTAAATAATTAATTTAATTTAGCAATGTTTAATAATATTAAAGTTTATTTTCCATTGCCTTTTTGAAAGAATAAACAGAAAATAATTAAGTAGGTCGGGATTAATTATATCGATTTCATAATTAAACATCATAACCGTTCTTCATTTAACAAATTTATTAAGGAGAATCAAGGGGAAGGAGAAATAATAGTGCAGATTTTTTTTACAATTGATTATTTGTGGTGGTTCCTGTACCGAAAGAAATGTGGATGGCATTTTCCTCCAACTTATTAAAGCATAAAATATTTTGACAAGATTTTCTCGAAAAAAAAATCGCATGTCAAGATGTTTTCTACGAAATGAGCCTTCGTCCGTAGAAATGCATGAAATTAGCGCTTTCTTCGTTTTAAATCTTGTAAAAAAAAAAATAGTATGAAAACATAATCCTTGAAAAAAATCATAATTTTTTAAATTATGCTACTTACTATCATGCTAATTCTTCAAATAAAATCTTCCACAAATTTATATAGCATTTTTTTCTTATCCCCGAGCTTCAAAATGAATAGTAAACTAGTCTATTGTATGCTGTCGCAGAAGGATACCTTTTATTCTTACGCTGACCTTTTCCCGATGAATTTGCCTACTTAGTTTTCCACGTCACGTTCAATTTGGAAGTGAAATTGCCTTAAGTTCATTTTTTTTCGTTAGGGTTTCTAAATGCAAATTTATTCTATTTAAAATTGTTAGTTTAAACTTCAATAATTATAGTATATAAGTCCTACGTATTGCAAATTGCAAAAAAAAAATAGGATAAAGTAAAACAGTATAAAGTTTAAAAAAAAAATAAAAATAGTTATTTCTGCATGTTCAAATCATGAACTACGTGAAATGCTAAGTTGCAAATGTTATTAATTCCTATAGGTATCAAGTAAATTAAGAAAAATCGACGTTAGCAATGTTAACTTCCGGGTTTCATTTATGTAAGACACGTAGGCCGAATTGGATCGCATCCGTCGCCGAAATTTCCCACGCCCCTGGGGGTCATAAGGTGCTAGGAACTTAATGTTCCCGTAGATCGTGATCGTAACTTCAGGGGTTGTCTTCTGTGAGAAATAATTTAATTATAGAAGCGAACACGTATACAGGCAATCGCACTGATAATGTCCACTTACACTCCCCCCAAACGAAGCAGCGCGGCTGTCATTGACATCCGCCAACATCCAGAGATTCCCAGTAGCACGAGCATTCAGTAATCAACGCGCAGCAATATTCTCCTTTGCACGCGATTGAGCTAAGTTCGTGTAATATTAGCTTGGCATATCAAAACTTTCCCTTTTATTTTATCTCGAACAAAACGTGCTAACTCTGGATGGAAATTGCTGCTGATTGAGACATAAAAACGTCAGCTGCTTTGAAGTATGGCCTTTTCAAATTTATTGGGTACTTAGGTGGAGTTAAAAAAAGGGAAAAAAGTAACTGTATGTATATATTAAAAATGTTTATTTATTCTAACGTGAAAGATGTGGGCTAATAATCGTCGTTTTATTTCATAAAGGGACGGTTTTGGAAAATATGAAATCAATTAATGATTTATCAAAATTTTGACACTTTTTAGTACACGGAGAAAAATGTTATACTAAAAATTACTACATTTTTTAGCAATAGAAGGACATACTTGTAATATGAGAAAAATTAGCATATTTTATTTTAAAATTTACAATATGCATAGTAAAAATTAAACAAATATTTATTAATTTTTACTAAAATGATATTAAATTTTAGAATAAAACATAATGATTTTTCTCATATTACAAGTATGTCATCCAATTGCTAAAAAATATAGTAATTTTTAGTATAACACTTTTCTCCGTGTATAATTTAAGATGAAAAGTCTTTTAATTTTTTACGCGGGAATTCCTTTTCCTGCAGGAATTATAAGGGTAGTTTTATTTTAAGAAATTATACAAGTGTGTTGAGGTAACTTTCGGCAGATAAGATGCAATAATGCTAGTTAAGCTTGTGCAGTAGTTTACTTGGGTAAGAATTTATCTTAGAGCTGGCAGAGTATATATAACAAAGCCAAACTTGTGTCAACTATTTTAGCCACAGAAGCGGCAGCAAAGACTGAATTGTTCGACAAGTACGACGCGTTATGCAAAAATTTTTTACATACTTGTTTCGCAGGACGCCAAAGTAAATCCATTTATCAAATTCTTAAAGATTTTTTTTAATTTAGTAAATTTCTTTGACACACTTTGGATCGACGAAAATCTTTCTTTTTTTTACCTATAGACGGTATACCTATACCTTTTACCTAGAGATTTTTAATAAAGCATCGATAGTTTTAATAATAATTTAATGAACTTTAATGATATCAATAAATTTTATTTGAGGAAGCCATGCGCCAAAAAATGGGCAGTGGTTTTCTAATTTAACGCGAAGGATATGCATTGCTAATGGTTTTCCTTTAAATACTTGCTTAGGACGCTTTTTCAGTTACCACTGTATATTTCAGCGGGATGAAGGATATCGTCGTTATTCAGATCAGTAGCCCCAAGATCTAAGTCTCTAATATCGCTTAATGAATATATACCCAGTTGCACCCTTTTTCTTACTTTCTTTAAAAATGTAGGTTTATACACAATCATAAATCTGACTTTCAGTTCGAATACTAATAGCCACGAGGGCGTTACAATTCAGGCACCAGACTATAAATATAATCAGTGGAATTTACTGTCGCCGACTCCTTGTCAGCACCGGGAGTAATGGAGCGACGATTCAGCCGCTATTTGTGCGAATCCTCGACGAGAATAATGTTCTTTTTTTTGCACTCACATAAGCCGGCAAGAAAATACGGCTAAGAGATGACGTAGATGCTCTTTTTTTTTACGCGGTGCATGCACCCTTTTAGATTTAATCGGATGTATGCAGATATTTTTATTTAGATGGGACGGCGGGATGCTAAATCCGAAGAGCCGCAAATACTGCACTGAATGCAGAAATATTTGTTTCTTCTTTAAGTAAATAGTACAAAAAGATGTGCCAAAAGCAGATAAGGTGGCCGAAATATTTTGCTCATAAGAAATTCGTATTTACGTTTAATGGAGGGATAAAAATAAAGGGTAGTTATTTTCTTTGTCAATATTATCTTCTACACGAGATATTCTACGAAGCCCAGGAAACGATGGGCATTTTCATACAAGTAATCACGGCTCACTTATTTATTTATTCGACTGGAGCTTATGAGCGCAGTATCTGCAGTTTGGAATTCCCCGGCGCAGTTTTTTCGGATCAGTTAGTCGTAATTGTGTATAAATTTTCCGAATTCAAATGAAAATATGTCGCTTCGGTAATTCATATAAAAAAAATCCTTGAATTCAATTGGATTTATGCTCTGTTTTACTGTGTATTTTATTTTCTTTGATTTTAATGAAATTTTCTGAATAATTTTTATCTGTATCATTATTTGTGTTCACGTATTTTGCGAAGTAAATCATTAGTCAATATTATCCCATTTGTAGCACTTTTTAATTTGACTGAATGTAATTTTTTTCGACATCGATTTCCTACATTCATCTGGTAAAATTTATTTATTTTTTTTACTAATAATTCAATGGACAATAAGTCCTTATAGAAAAACCTGATAGTTATTGAAACTAATTTATAATAAACTTAAAGTAATAATTTAACATTCTTAATAAGAAAAAGTATAAAAATAAACTTAAACTTAATTAAAATATAACTAATATTAATAAAAACTTTACTTGAATTAATTTTACATTAAATTTTATTAACGTAAGTTAGTAAATCGAATTGTTTAGTAGAGGAAAATAGTGCATTTCAAAATCACTCTGTTTGCAATTTGATTGAAGTTTGAAATGGGATCATCGTGTAACTTCAATAAACACGTGGATATTTCGATCGCGTAAAACAGTCATAGAACGATTAACATGCTTCACGATTTTACAAAGCAATTTTTATGGTCCGCAAATGATCATCCGTTTTATTCGCCATGCGAATAAACTGCTTTATGCTGATCTGACTGACAGACGATAGAATCTAGAAAATTAATACATCAAAAGAAAATTAAGCACTGGTATTAAAAAATTAATTAACACAATTCGTTAAATAAAGATAAACGATAAAAGATAAAGATAAAAGACCGTTAAAGTAGAACGGCTACTAATATGAAAAATCGCTTCAATTTTTTATGTAAGTAACGCAAATGAGAAAATGTAAATTGGCATTGTAAAGTATAATGAACGAGATTAGACTGTACGAATAATAAATAACATCTTTATCAATTTACAATAAAAAAGTAGTGCCCTTGAGAGCTTACCTCCCTTTAATAATTTAAAAAATGTACTGTAATCCCCACATTAAAAGATTTTTTAGAATCGTCAAATTCAAAATGAAAAAATGTAGAATAGAGCCAAAAGATTTATTAGTATTAAACTTTTTATTTTCTTCAATTTAAAAAAAAATGATTAGCACAGAATTTTATATAAACAAACAAGTGATTCAGTACACTTCGATTTAGATTATCGCAAAATGATCTCGCGACTCCTACCCTTCAAAAAAAAAAAAAAAAAAATCACCTGTCAGCCGCGAGTCGCGCCCGCCTTACTGTGCAGTTAGAGTCAATCAGCGAAAAGGGTGGAAACAAAATAGAGGGCAGGGTGAAGCTGTCGAGCATAAATAGAGGAATAATTTAATTTCACGAGACGCGTGTCCGATCGATCGCGGCATGAATTCGTTACGCTCCGCGAGCGGCCAAGATAGCGATTGGGTCCCCGAGAGGCTCACGCGAGCCCACCGATAATAAATCGAAAAGCTCGACTTGCGCGATGTACATAAATCGCGTTCGGCTGGTCTCTCGCATCGCCGGTACGACCCACCGGGGGCCGGGCCTTCTGGGAGGACAGCTTTTACGCGTCGACGCTTTCTGTCCCCTTTTCTTTTCTTCTCTCTCTTTTTTTCCTTTTTTTTATGAATCGTAAAGATACGATATCGCGACGCACGCACTTCGTGCCGACCAGAAAAGCGTTGCTTCGAGCTTTAAAATTTTTTTTTTCTCCGCGAGCGAAATTTCTCTCGGAGTAACGTATACACGGTTTTAACGAGCCGAGCTTTTCTCAGAATTAGGATTTCGCGATCTCGAGTGATGTGCTTGCTTTTGTTCCCGTTTACCGGGTTATTGGAGCTTCGGGGGCCGGTTGAGCTTTCGCTTTTCAACGTGTCTAATTTCAGATCGGATAAAGTCGCGAATGGCCTGCTCGAGTAACGAGCTTTGACTGTGATTGAGTATTCACTTTTTGCTGGAAAAACCTCCGCTCGTTCAAAAATAAACTGCTCTCCGTCTTGTGCATATTAATTGCTTTTTGCTTCGATAATAGGATTTTTGTTAAAAAAAATTGGAAGCTTATCTGCTCCTCTTTTTATTTTGTCCGGCGTAGAGAATAGCATTCGGCGATTACAAAGGCAGGGCTACTGCGTGAAATATCGTCGCTGCCTTTTTGGATGCGGTCCAAGGAATTAAACCGCAAAATTATTTCCGCGGCTTGTACTTGCAAACACAGTTATCTGTCCGTCGTAATTCGCGGACGCATATAGTGCTCCTGCTATCGCAACGATCAGTGTGGTGATCAGAAAAAAAATGTTCGTTTGCAATTGATTTTTTTTTTTTAACGATAAGCGTTTTGTTGGTGTGTTCCAGCGTGACCAACTATTTCGTCGTCAATCTGTCTATAGCCGATCTGCTGGTCACTATAATATGCATGCCGATGGCCGTCAGCCAGGCCGTGTCTATTATTTGGGTGTACGGCGAAGTAATGTGCAAGCTGTTTTTCTACCTTCAAGGTAAGCCAAGTCTGCTTCATGATTCAGCATTAAAACTGCTTTTATCGCGAAGATTGCATTTTTAGTACGGCCTTGTGGGCTCAATTTTTTTCTTGCTAGATTGAAAAATCTAAAAGTGCAATGATGACTCGAGGATCTAAAGCTTTTTGTGTCTTTTTTTGTAATTGACTAATGTAATAAATTGAAGATATTATATACAATTATTATGGTATGTAGTAATATCTTATAAATTATAGTTAAATGCCTTAGTAGAATACATAATAAAATTGATTCTCTAAGTATTTACAAAGAACTTTCAAAATAAAAATTGGGAGCTTTGAAAGAGCTTAATAAATTAAAAGTTCGCCAATAAATCTTCATGAATAATTGCTGTGCATATACTACTTCAGTAATCTATAAAATCAATTTAGTTCACTTTTTTCATATAGTTTCTGAAGGTTCTTCTTTCATTTCTTATGGATAACATATTAATTTTTAGAACTATAAGAAAGCTGCTTAATAGACTCATTAATCTTATAGTTTTTGTTTTAATTTATCGACTAATAAAATATTTTATTGTATGAATTAGAATCTTTAAACAAGTTATTTAACTTCTTTTAATAATAATTTATTTTTAATTGGTTCTTTTAAAACATTTTTCCAAGAAAATGTCTGCTATAATTATATAAGAAATTTTAATTATACTTTTTTTTTTGTTTTATCTCCCTTTAAAATGATAAATGGTCTTCAAAAGTAACTCGTAAAGATTTTAGTAGCTTATAGAGTCAGACTATGTACCTGCAGCCAAGAATAAAAAATATTAAAAGTACCTTCATAATTTGAACATAAAACACCTGTAGAGTTCTGGTTGAAAATATTCAAGCGGATGTACCAGTCTCATATGACCCACATAAAATCCTTATGAAAAAGCAGTTCAATTTTTTCGCTGCATAATAAATCACTAAAATGCAAATAAATACATAAAAGGTCTAAAAGATAAAAGAAAAAACGAACATCTCAGGCTGACTATTCAAACGCGATCTCCTTACAAATAAAACAATTCTCCCGCAGTGGCGTGAGGATTACGTATAATATGCCGCTCTCTAAATCTGAAAATATGAAATTCACTTGGAAAATGTGAATAGCGACATATTATACGTGATAAAGTTTTCACTCATTTAGCATGTGAACGGCTTTTCATATGTCATTATTCACAATTTCCAAGTGAATTTTACAATTTCAAATGTACACACCCATGCCAAAAAAATTTATAACAGGTTTATAAAATGTTTATAAGGGATATTTTATAAATTATTTACAATGAACTGAACTTGTAAATATTTTATAAAATTTTTATTAAATGTGTACAATGAAATGTCTTGTACATTGTTTTCATCGTTGGGTCATTAATCATTACCTTTAAAATCGATCGACAAAACAGTTTTGTACGTCAATCGTTATATGTATATGCATACAACTTAATAGATTATGAAAAAATTAATTTAATAAATTATATTTTCTTTAAAAACAATGTACAAGTCATTTCACTATATAAATCTATATAAATTCTAAAAATCTTATAAAATGTGTATAAATTCAATTCACTACAAACATTTTATAAACTCTGTTATAAGTTTTATAAACAATGTTATACATTTTTGTCACATGGGGCGGCGGCATATCTTAAGATAAAACAATATTATCCCGAAGCCATATTCACCTCAACGAATGTAGGAGGCGGCGGCGCAAAAAGCATTACAAAGAAGGAAGCGAAGCCTCAAGATACGCAGGGACCTTTGTATTATCAGAAACGCGACCGGCTGTAAAGGATATACCTGGAGAGGCAAGAAAAAGATAAAAAAGGAAGCGGGCGAGGACGAAAGGAGAATCGCTTCCATTGTCGTATACGCAGACACACTTACGGCCCTCGACGAAGTGATAAGGGGATCGTGGCCGCGTTCCAGTCATGCATAAAACATTCGCGCAATTCCCAGCGGATTCCTAAATAAAATGCCGCAAGATTTTGCCCGGGTTCTTTTTAATTTACTGGCGCGCGCCGTTTGGTATTCTTTATTTTTTACACACTGTGCTCGACTGTGTATGTCCTTGCTAAACAAAAACTGCAAACAGCCGTGTGTTTTTAAGCCTCTTTGCTTGCAAGGGGTAAATTGCTTTTTTTTTGTTCGACCTCGCGTGGATTCTGTAAATCGTAAATCTTTGAAATTTTAATTATTTGATATTGATCGATTATTATTTACGTAGATTTGGGTTAATTGAATCGGGTACTTTTTTTTTGCGTTTGAGATTCTTTTTGTGCAATTCAAATTTCTATCGTTGGATTATTGATTTTGTGGTATTATTAAAGGTATCGGCTGTCGAATGCAAGGAAAAAATTTGAGGTAGATTCAACGTGCGATTTTATATTTTCAATAATGCATTTTATTCTATTGGAGAAAATCGAATGTGTCGAAAATTTCGTGAATTTCTTGAAATTCGAATGTAAAATATTTAATACTGACATTATTGTTCTATATAGTTGAAGGAATTGAATATTGATAGATGTAAAGTCAGGATTTCAGGATTAAGGAATTTATAAAACCTTCGTAACAAATGTACTCGTGGAGAAAGATAAGAATTTTGTAAATATACGTAATATATTTAATATAGAAACTTAATGTTGCATAAATTCAGTGTTCAATAGAATCTTAAAAAATAGGCTTACTACCTGAAATAATCATTTTTCTAACGACTGCAATTCCTAATTAAGGCACTTTCACATTTAAAAAAAATGCTCACGACATTTCTGGTAGTAACAAATAATAAAGAAATTCTTACAAACGGACGGTGTTAATAAAAATCAAATATTTTTTTCCCAGGTGTGGCAGTAGCAGCGTCCGTTTTCACGATCACGGCGATGAGCATCGACAGATATTTGGCCATAAGAAGTCCCATCGCCTTCAGGAGAATATTCAATCGCAAAAGCACAATAATCGTCATAGCTGCACTGTGGGTGGTTGCCTTGAGCATCTTCGCCCCTGTTCTTCGTGCGGTTAGTCCATCAAATTATACTTCAGCCTCTTGGGCTTTATGATGCGTTTCGACTTTTCATGGGCAAAGTTTGATTATGATTCATGCGCAGGTGACGCTGCAAAGTCCTATAACAGATTTGGACAATATCACCCTCGCGGGGCAGTGGCCAAATGATGAAAATATGAAAATGCCAAAACCTCCTACTTTTTATGTATGCTCAGAGGACTTCAAGCCTCTTGGCATTCATGCACACATTTTTGGCGCGGCCTGCTTCGTCCTTGTTTATGCCATTCCAGGTGGGTAAAGTCATGTTAATTTCATGGAAATAGTTGTGGGGTGTTAATGCGCTTGGATAGATTTATGATTTTGTGTCACATAAACATAAATCATCGAAAAGAATTGCGTTTTAATGAAGGGGCTAGCAAGTGGTTTATTAGTAATTCGAGAAATGAAAACAGGGCAATGAAAATCCATTTTGATAATACTACAAATCAACTTTATTGATGCTTTTATCGAGATTTTGGAGTTAAGTAAACTATGGTGCGACTACTATTTGGATAGACCGATTTAAATGATGCAATTTAGGTGTGCATTTATTTTTCGTAATAAAGTAAGTGAGAGATGCGAGATTAAAACACTGAGTATAAAAAATTGAAGTGCGAAATCAACATCTGATTAGCAATCTGTATCGGATTTTTCTAGCCGCAAATACATTTTTATTTACAACATTTTTCTGATAAAGAGATATATTTATACAACGTGATTTATAGATAAAAGGTTTAAAATTCAACGTCAAGCTTACGCGACAAGTAAATAGCTCATGTCCCTTCTAATGGATCGACATAGCATTTTTTTTATCGCTTATTATGCACTAAAAGCTTTGATGCATAAAAACAGCCATTTTCATTATTGGCTTTCATTTACAACGCCTACAGCGATGGTGTCCACCTGCACTCATGCAAAATGAACATTAACGGCGACGATCAGATTTTATGCAACGGGCTACAAAAAAAAAATTATTGCTCTTTTGTATTTATCCGAAAAAGTACTGAAATTTCCATGCTAATTTAATTGTCGGTAATATCCTGTATTTGATTGTACATTCCGGTGTACAACCAGTAGCACGTTTACGACATTAGAACGACTTTTCTGATTGTCTTTGTACCCTGCATTTGTCAGTGTCGTCGAGTGCACGGTATAATAAATTTTCCTCTGTTGTACGAGCATATTTTGAGTCTTTGAAATACAGAATAACAAGGAATTCGTTGATAAACCGATTCAATATTATTATTCTCAATTTTCTTATTCAAAATTATAAAAATAGTAAGGATGGTTTGAGACAATTAATCCAATGTCAAGAATACAACAACATTTTTTTTTGTTTATTAAATACATATTTGAGAAAAGTACTTCTGCAACTAAATTAAATTGCAATTAAATCTTGCTTGAATCTTTCGAGGATTCTTGAGAGCTTTTGCTGTAAGTAATGAGAAAAATTTCAATATTAAGATGTTTTATTTTCACTTGAATAATCCGGTGCACTAAAATGACTATAAGGGTCAGCTGAGTTTAATCGTATTGATTTTTCGTTCTTCGACCAATAGGATAAAGTTGAAGGTATTGAGAAAAGGCAGGATTTAAATCTACTGGTTCGTTAATTCAGTATAAACGAGAACAAAAATTACGCTAACCCTCAAGAGTAATCATATTTACAGATGATACCAATATATTTAGTAAAAATTCTATGATTGCCCATTTGACTACTCGATGGTGCATACATTTGAAACAGTTTCCCCTGACTTTTCCAATTTATCTGTCGGTGTCAGGATCCCTTTTAAATAACTCTGTGAGTTACGAGGAAAGTAAGCCCTATGTACGTAAATTTTGTGCAAATTTATGCTTTTTCATAAAATACTTTTTACGAACAGGCTTAAATAAGTATCCCAGTTTTTAGAACGAACATAAATCTTTTTTTCGTTTCGAGTATCACTAATCACTATTTTAATCATATGTAAAATTATTTCTACGTTTTACTAAATTTTTCTTCCAGGTTTTATTGTGATAATTGCGTATTCCATGATGGGCAGAACGCTTTGTGCTAGAAAGCCACCCTTTGACTGTGACAGCATTGAAGGTAGCGCAAGCTCACAACAGGTAATGCCATAGTAAAACATTTAAAAATATTTAATAATGTGGGTCATTTGTTTTTATTTTAGAGACTGCTTAACTTCATATGAGATTGCATAGCCTAATGTGTAGATAAATTATTCTAGTGACTGAATTACTAGGTCAAATCGGATATACAAAATTGCATTTTAACCGTTCTTCATTCACCAATATGTAATTAACCTTGTAGTAGCTTTAATGAACATTTTTGTCGAAGCATTTCTACTTCTTTTGTAGATTTCCTTTTCGAAATTATCTGATCCTGCTGGACACGTTAAACCTACTGCACATGTTACTTTATAGTGTGAAAGCATTTCTCTACGTTCGAGTGATGAAATACATTGACAATTAGATATGAAAACAATTTTATCTACTACTATTATATATTTATGCTTTGGTTGTCTTGATATTGAATGCATTGAGTTTGTGAAATTTTGCAGTCCTCTGATTCCTCTGTCAAAGTATAAAAATGTAATGTAATGTACAAAGTATACAAATGTATAAAAATTAGGAAATATATAAATATTTCCTAATTCTTCCAATTTTTCCAATCCCACCAGTGTAAGCTTCGCGCGTAAAAGTTCCAAGCTCCACGCAACGACAGGCCTATATCGGTTGACTGCTCTTTCCAGTCTCGTGCCTTAATTTCAGTGCTTCAGTTTGAATCAGCGCCATGATCTCCGACAACTTAAGCTGCAGCTACAGTACCCGTATTCTCCCTCGAGGCACAGTCGTTCGCCTCAAATCACGACTCCCCGGTCGTTAGGATTCGCTCTCATCCTCTCTGGGCCAATCCCTCTGCTTCGTCGTATATCGCAGTCTGCTCAGTCACTTCTCTTAACTACGATAAGACGACAGCTGCATCAACAAGGTCATCTTCTTAATGCTCCATATCCTAATAGTCAGACTGTCCTTATGCCTCCTCTAGGCATAGATACATTATTCCTCGCATTTCATATCCTCTATTAAAGAAATTACGGTCTGAAAGAGAAGCCCAGATATTCTTAATTTTATTGGATCCGACGTATGACCTCGTGGGTATACGCAATCTGTCTCTTATATTAACGTGCGGTCGATAGATCGGAAAGACCGAGCAGAGTACGAGAGAAAGGAGAACGATTTATTCTCAAGTTAAGTAGAGTCATTTTTACGTATCATTGTTGCAGTATTTTTGGTAGAAAAAGAAGAGAATACCTTACTCTCTTAAAAGTTCTCAGTGAAAAATTCACTATTTGAATAAGTGAGCGGTTTTTTCGCTTCTGATATAGTGGACAATTCACTTTTTAAATAATGGACGTTCGCTTTATACTCAATGAATAATCACGATTTAAAAAGTGAATTGTTCTTCACTTCTGATATAGTGAAAATGGAGGTTCACTTTATACTCAATGAATAATCACTATTTAAAAAGTGAACGATTTTTCGCTTCTGAAATAGTGAACGTTTCACTTTTTAAATAGTGATAATGGAGGTTCACTTTACACTTAATGAATAATCACGATTTAAAAAGTGAACGATTTTTCACTTCTGAAATAACGAAAATCCGTTCACTTATAAATTTTTGCAGAGAACTTTTAAGAGAGTAGTAAAAAAAACTTCATTTGCAAGATTCATTAAAAGTTAGTTGAGATTTTTATTTAGATTGCAAACACATACAGTTTTGTTAGGTCAAGTTTAGCTTGTTAAATTTTGCCCAGTGTGGTTCTTTTTTACAAATTTCAACAATATATACTCATAACCGTGAATAGAGTAAACAGTTTCTCGTATTTTTTACATTTACAATAGAATTGCCTGATGTGTACAATGGAACAAACTGTACTGTATCATACATTAAATTTTGAATACGAACCATCGAACATTTGATCTGCTTAATTAATTTAGATCATTTAGAAACTCCTGTCTGTTCAATGAACAATTCTGCGTGTTAACCTATGCAAATTAATTACGCGCATTTTCTCGTTGAACAGCGTTTGCTCAGCCCGCGAGTTTCCGAACCCTGCTCAATTTCCGCCCTCCAAAGGGTCACGTAAATGCACAGTTTCGGTCAATAAGACAATTGCCGCATTGTATTTATTATATAGTATGACTAATTTTGAGCATTTATTTCATGGAGAAAATTTTCTTGTAATAATATTTTAGAACAAGACTAAAAAGTATATTTCCTTATTTGCTTTTACGCAAGAGGGCACGTGGAGATTTTTTATTTCTTTTGCAGAATAAAATAAAAAACGAAATAAGGAAAAATATGTACATCGCCGAACCAATCACAACGCGAGAAAATCCTAACGACACTGAAACGTCCACGGATTTTTTATACGGGGACTGGGGCAAAGGCGTCATTCTCTTTGCAATCGAGAACATCAAAGCTTTACGAGCAGTAAAATTTAACGTACCAACGAAATATAGACTCTTTGCATCATCAGACGGTATTCATAGCTGACCACAGAGAACTACATTTCAAGTTTCGATATTATTGAGTTTAGGTCCTTCATTTCAGATACTCAATTAACTTTCGATATCACCCGTGAGGTCAGTTGTAAGGGATGTCGAGGGCAACGGCGCTTTAATTAGAAATGTCGAAGCGAAAAGATCACGATTTCTTTGACAACTTTTATCCACACTTTTCAAGTTTCTAATGAAAACTCCTTTTTGAATGATGGGAAAAATATTTTTTTTTTTTTGGCGTGAACTTGTGTCAAAGGTGACATTTATGTGAGATGAGAGTTCATGATGATTCTTTTCAGGATGATTTGGAATAATAATTAAAAAGAATAATCAAGGAAATGGATGGGAATATTCTCTTTAAAAGACCAATTGTCGGATGTTGTAGGGCCTTTTAAAAAACCATTTGGTTGGATAAAGTACAAATTTTATTTTTTGACGTTTGTTCAATTTAAAATAAAACTTAATTAATTTTTAAAGTACATATTAATTTTTTTTACGTTTGTTCAATTTCATTAATAGATAAGTAAAACAGTAAAATAAAATAGTTGTGAAGTATTAAAATTTTCTAATTATTTTTAAATTTATTTTAAATAATTGTAAGAATAAAATTAAATGTTGCGATTGATATTTTGAATTAACAATTTTAACCGCGCAAAGCTCGAGGATTTTTGCTAGTTTATTTAAATTTTTAAGACTCGATCGGACTTATTCGTAAAAAAAGAATTGAACAATTCGCATTTGGCTGGTTTATTTCGAATGTATGACAATCGCAACGTATTTTATGATCGTGTAATTCTTTTTTTATTGTCGCCAACGTCGTACAGGGATTCCGGCTTGTACGCGAAAGAAGAAGAGTGGCATGGATTTTATTGTTGCTGGCTGTACTCTTCGCTCTCTGCTGGCTGCCCTATAACGTACTAAGACTACTAGTTGATCTTGGTGTTGTACGTAAGTAGCCTGTTTTCCTCAAAAATCTTTTCTCTCCTCTATAACATCCTTTTATTTTAAGTTTAAAAAAATATATATTTTAAACAATTTTTTTTTATTTAAAAATCGTGACGATACTATAAAATTGTTGTACGATTCCACGAAGCTTAAAATCGTGCGATGAATAATTTCAGCGGGAAAAGTATCAATTCATGATTCGCATCGACAGAAATGAAAATTTACTGCATCGTTTATTAAAGTCATTTATCCTTTATCGACGAAAAAATACGCGAACCAAGATTTACGAGCACGAAATAATAACTTGCGCTCCCGAAACATATGAAATAACTCCGAACATCAAGTTATATAATTCGATATGCGATATCTTCCATACGCGAGCATTTATTTTATTTACTTATTTTTATTTCTCAATCACAATGATGACGCCATTAGCGTGGAATTTATTTATTTGTGCGTTGCAATAAATTTTTCCCTTAAAGCGTAGCGATTTTCTGCAGGTGTAGGCAATGTTTACGAGTTCGCAGTAACACCGCTAAGCCTTTATGAAGAAAGAGACATTTTTTTTAATATTGGTCCGGTATTACTTTTCAAAATTCCTGAACTTGCACCCGGAAATTGTGAACGAAGGCTGTACTTATTTTGGCCGTGGGGTGAATGGGGGGTGGGGGTGGGGAGAGGGGGCCACTCCCTAGCGACGGCGGGCAGATTTCCCCATTTCCTCATAAATAAAAAAAACTCACACAAAAGGAAAGAGTAGAGACTCTTTCATTACACAAAAACACGCATTCATCGCCCTTTGTATTGTTTGAACGATACACTTTTTATCTTCATTTCCGCCTTTCATAAATAAAAAGAAAAAAAATTATGTGCCCGCGTCAGGAAGTGCAAAAAATTCTTTCTCCATCTACAATCTAATATAATTATACCGACAAGTTATTTATTGCATTGACAAGAACGTTCATTGTACCTTTAACGATTTCCAATGGGTGCTAAACATGTCACTTCATTTTTTCAAATTGAAAGTACAATTTGCCGCAGGTTGGCTCTTTCTTTGAGATTCTCTTTTATTCCTACTTTATTTACCAGAGAGGGAAAGTGCGCATTTGAATTATAATGTCTCTTGCGTGCCGTAACTTTTTTTTTTTTGTAAAGAAAGGAACAAAATTCTAAATTCCGAATATACCATCAGTCATGCTTTATGAAAAATGTCGAGAAAACGATGCGATCTACATACTATCTCAGATTTATTTGAAAGTAAAAGGGAACCTGTCAATAAAGTACTATCGTTTGAAAAGAAATACGTTTGAAATATTTATTGTTATTTCATGTTCAATGCTCGAAATGGAAATTTAAATCAGTGTAATCGCTCTTATAATGCTTGCACATGCGATATAAGAAATTCTATTAACGAGATAATCTAATAATAATCAAGCATTCATCAACGTAATTTATTAACTTATAATAAATCAGTGCAGTTAATCATGAGGGCGAACAACTGACGGACAATAATAAAAAAAAAACATTGAAAAGAAAAAAAAAAAGAATAGCACGTCCTCTTTAGATTTGGAACCCCACATACGTTTATTAGTGCGAGATGATATTTTACTTTTGTTAGCCTGGACAGTTGTTGATAGATCATCTACACAGTTTCAGGGGAAACTTTGATTATATATGTCAGTCTCATACATTTAATAATAATACATTAATAATTCAAGCTTTTTGAATATCAAGATTAAAATAGATTAATATATGATTTTTTTAATGATATATGAGGGTCCTTTATTTTCTAAAGAATACAACATTAACGTCGTGATAAAAGTAATGATCAAATTTATTAAAAGAACCCAAAAATTGTCAGATCGATATTTGATAGTCCCTTAACGGCACCCCATTAAGAAGATAACATCAACGTTCGAATTCAATCCTCATCTTTTTGCGTGTAACTTCGTCCGTCAATACATTTGCGAGTGCTTGTTACCAAAACAACGTGACTTCAATCTCGTAATCCTCATCGACGTACTGAGACGAAAGCGTGAAAATAAACGCAATTTAAATTGATTTCTATCATGTTACTTTACTATTAGTATTACATTAAAAAAAAACAGAATTTTAAAAACGGCTAACTAAATAGTTTCTGTTAACTCTTTTAAGGGCGATGAGAAGTATACTTTAGCTTTTTAGTTATTACTCGTTAAAAATGGAAAATAAGTTCTCCTGTACTCACTAATGTTATATATAGTCATTACTATATTAATTTTCCGATAATTAAACATTTTGCAATTGTTGTTAAATAAAAAAAAGTATAAATTTTTCTTTTCTTCGTCATTAAATTCGTCCCTGACGTTCCTAAGATGTAAAGGAACTTCTAAACATTTTTAGTTTTCATATTCTACACTTGATACCCAAAGGTATGGTTAACAAAAAGTGTAATAAATCAATTGCTGTTATTTTTTACTTAATAAAATTTCAGATGAACTGCATCTTACGAAAACTACAATATTTTTTTTTCTTAATTTTATTTAAAAATTTCTACGTATGCCTCCGCTATCTCAAAATTTTCAGATTTATACCAAGCGATCCAAAAAACATAAGAATACGATTAAATACGAATCCAGTTTAAAGTTTCCCTGTTGCCTTAAAGCTATAAACATCCCAGAAATTCGGGAATGTCTGTTGCGCAGGTATATTGCGAAACAATATAAAAAAAAGATGGAGATAACAAAATTAGTTTGCCTGCATCGTAGAATATATTCACGAAAGTTGAACGCGCATTTACCATCGAACTTGAACAAAGTTTAGCATCCAAGTGAAAATGTTCGGACCGCGTGTACCCGTTGTATTTCAAAAGTTTCTGCGGCAATACACGTTCCCGACGCGTGCATAACGTTTCAGCGGTACGTTTTTCCAACTTCGCGTGTTATGCATTTCAGATGAAGGCAGGGTCATCTCTGACGTGTTGTCCTATTGCCTCTTCCTTGGACACGCCAACAGCGCACTCAATCCCATTGTCTATTGCTTCATGACACGAAATTTCCGGCGGAGCGTCGCTGAGATCCTCTGTCAGGGTACTTACGGCTTCGGGCGGCGAAAAACACACCGCAAAGTAAGTATTGACTCCGTTCGTGCGGTTTTCGTAGCGCGGCCGCTGTCTTCCCGCAAATACACCAGGAGGTACTGAGGCGCACGCCGCACTTTTCCAGGAAACGCCCGCGGAAAATTGTTAGCTTGTTCGAAAGCTTTGTCGATGGAATAATTTTACAACGAGAGCTTTTCTGCGAATTCGCTGGAGCTTTACGTTGAATCCTCGATTAGTGGAACAATGTCGAATTGTTTGTGTGCGAGTAAAACTTTTTATATAGAAAATTATCTGTAGGAATTTCTTTACGCTCACAAAAATGAATTATTAGAATTAGCAGGCAAATCCACTTATAAACGTTATCTACTAAATTTTAAAATGAATTTATTAAATTGAAGAATACATCTGCTTCGGTGTAATAGTCAATAAGTTTACTAGAGTCTAGAATCCTCTGAATTTTATCGTAAATATGTTAATTATTGTTAATATTTTTCTACTTAGTAGAGACTTATTTATTTATTCAATTCTTTTTACTTTTTATCATATTAATTGGAAACTAATAGTTAATGAATCAATTTGGGAATTATCATGTATTTAATTGAAATCATGAATTTATCGGAAGACGATAATCTACTTATTTGAAGAAAAAATCGTTTACGATTTAACAAATTAATCATAAATGATGGTCTGCTTATTCACGGCATAAATAAGTTTAATTCTATAATAAGTAGATTTTCCAGTGCTATTTAGTGGATTCTTGTACCAGTTATAGATTAAATTTTTGTGAGGGTAGGTAAAATTCTACCGATTTTTTGATAAGATTATCTCTCTTAGGTCATTTTATATTTCTTCTTTGTTAAAAAGTAATCGAAATTGTAATTTTTATTTAAAAACAAAAAAAAAAATAGTTGAGAAGTTGTTATAAGCAAAGGGAATTTCCTTTAGTTCCATTTTTTTTAAAGCTGAATAAAAATATGTCGTATAAATATGTTTCGTCGTAAATGTAAAACTGTTCCATAACTCATTTTGTTGACAGTTTAATAAAAGTTGAAACGAGATCTTAAAACATTACTAAAACGACACATGTCCTTACACAAATATCGTAAATATATCCATTTCTGCCGTATATAGGGGTAATAATTCAAAACGTTCATAAATTTTACCTCCTACATTTATCGGATGATCGATTAAGATTCTCAGTTTGACCTTATATTGATAATCGACGGTGAAGACGCTACAGGAATGAAATATTTTTCCCTTTGTTCCCGAGCGTCTCGGGAACTGAAAACTCGTTGTTATATTTAGCGCATAATTTGCCTGCTCCCCCTATTACATTTTAAATTCCCATACTAAAGGTACACCACATTTTAAGCGTAATCACTTTGCTTTAACATTTCACGCTACATTGTGGCAATTCAAATTCATGACCCTCGGGCGCACACTGTCCGTTCAAGTAACGTACTTTATTTATGAGCTTCGCGTAATTGTTGTTATACTGCTATTGTTACGCAGAAATCAATTTAATAATAATTTTAGAATAATCCCATTGAGTGACTTCTGTCAATTGCAACGATGTTTTCTATCTATAACAGATAATTGATTCAACAGAGACAATACAACCTACCTTGAATTTTCTATCAAACAAATTTCATCAGCAAATCGCACAGTTCACCCGCGCGCTTACTCAGAAATCCTCAAAAAAAGTCTCAAAGAAACAAATAAGCAAAAGCAGCAAGCAAAGGGTGAAAAAAGAAATTGGCCGGGAGATAGCTCCGTTAAATAGCTAATGCGACGGCCCCAGTGACGGCTTCACTGACCTAAAGCGAACAGCCGCAAGGTCGATAATTGATTAAGCACGTAGGGTTCGATTGGCTCACTTGGAAGCCTCAAACGACGGAAGAGCGGCGGTGCTGTTGGAGTCGATATGTTGTGGTTCCAGACCTTGGGCTCGGCTGCCGGCGTATGCGCAGGCTGCAACAGCGCGGCGGGCCGCGGTGGGCACTACCACCCGAAGGCCCATCCTGGCGCCAGCGGCCCCGGCAACTCGGGCCTGGGACTTTTCGCCCCGGGGACGGCCGGCACCCAGCCGGCGACGACGGGGACCTCCCTTCCTGCGGCTCACGCAGTCCTGGCTCTGCACCAGCGCAACAACAACGCCACAGTCTCGAGCAGCGGCTATGACAGCTTCTACAGCCGGCACAGTCCGCACCGGCGCTGCTACATGCTGAGAAGCCTGCCCCAGGAGAAGGACAGGGACCGCTGTCACAAGGTTTGTCCGAGCTTCTTTTTTTTTCTCTCTTTCTTTCACTAACTTGAGCCCTAAACTCCACTTAAATCACGACTCAGATGACTACACGGAGAGAAATTTTATAGTAAAAATTACTATGTTCCGTAGGGACAATGGGATATTCAATACAATACTCAAAAGCATACATCAAACTCAATACTCAAAACATACTAAAAATTCCTGTGTACGTAGCTAAAATTACTATTTATATAGTAGAAATTGCTATGTACATAGCAATTTTTGTTTTTACTAAAATTTACTAAAATTATTAATAATTTATTAAATTTACTAAAAAATACTAAATACTTACAAGTAAATGTCTACAGTAATTTTTTTTTATAAATAAAAATATTTCTTTATCCATCGAGTTCTCTTAATTTTCTTGTTATATGCAGAATGGAAGTTTAATTCATAACTGGAGAGTCCTTCACTTTATTTTGCGTAGTAAAAAAAAAGAAAAAAACAGACAGCCGGTCCATTAATCAATCAAGTAAATGCTTCTAGAGTGCTCAATTACCATCGTGCATTTTATTAGAGAAATTTAAATAATCCTACTTTTATGCAAAATTTCGCTCGATGGATGTTCTTTTATATTTTTACTTTCTCCACAGTAAATTATATATTTAAAAAAAAATAGAGAATACAGACTTGGTGTGACACTTTCTTTTTTTTTTAAATAGTTTAAAAAAAAGTTGAACTATAATTTTCAGGGTATTTCTCCACCTAAAGAATGCAATGCGGACGATTGTATCATTGCAAATAAACGTCGCCAGAGTCACAGTCACAGTTCGCACAGTAGTTCGAGTTCTTCGCAAGCTCGACTACACCAAAGGAACCAGCGCGACAGTTGTGGCGAGGGAAAGCACAGCGTCATGAGTAACAGCGATAGTCAAAGATTTATCTAAATTTTTTCATTGCAACGGATGTACTTTTATTCTCCGATTTTGAACGTCTTCTCAGAAGTTTTATGGTTGTCTGGACCATTCGCGTTGCATGAAAAATTAATTATCAGGTAATTAGGGCTTGATTATTAGAGCAAATTCTCTTTTATGCTTCTGAATATAAATATTTTTTTTAATGGTGCGTTATAATCTATTTTGTTTATTTAATTAAATAGTAACTTCATATTTCTGGTTGAAATTAAAACTGCCATCAAATTTTGTAAAGATCGTGTAAGCATTTTTTTTTCAGTTAGATGAAATATATTTTTACAGTTAAGACATCTTTAATGAACTTCGCTGGGCGATGCTGAGCACCTATATAATATTGCACTAATAAGAGGAATTCCCATGAGCCGTATTCAAGATTAAAAAAAGTGCTTCAGGACAATCTGAAGGAGAGAATAAATTAAGAAAAGAATTAATTTATATTAGTATTTTTTTTTATAAGCGTACAACGTACGTACGTGGAAATAAATAAGATTTAAACTAAAAGAGCGAAATAGTCATTAAATTATCGCACAAATTAAATACTTAAAATTAATTCCAACTCAGTGTTTTCTTCAATAATCAATTGAAAATTTGAAAACCCAATTTACGATTAAATATCCAGAAAAAAAACTTCAAAATTCCAAATATTTGAAAAAGTTTTAACATAAAATGTAACAAGCTTTAAGTTAGTTATTTATTATAAATCACTAATATCTTTTGCAAGCTCACGGTCAGTAATAAAATATTGCGTACAAGGTATACGATGGGTAATGCCGTTTAGGATTTGCTCTGGCAACGAACAAATAAGAAGATTTAGTTTAAAATCCTCAAAAAGAAAAATTTTTTGTAAACTCTAAAAGTGGAGTTATTAAATATAAAACTTTTATTTTGTCCTTAACATTTCTATTTTTATATAAAAAACAACTAATTTCTTAAGGAACGTGTGCATTTGTTATTTTCATTAATAAGAAATTTTTTATTAATGACTCATATGTACATACACGTAAAATTGTGATGATGCGTGAAATATAAATAAATAAAACAACCGGCACAGTACTTCTGCAGTTGAACTGCGGAAAGCATTAAAATGTATACTAAATAGATACTTCGACTGTTGTATATAATGTATGTTTACTTATAATATCGATCTGATAAATAACGAAATAAAAATAATTATTGATTTTTTTATAAAATGAGCAATAAATTTCATTCTCCTCAATGATGCATTTTAAGCAGTAACCTTTAAAAATAGTTTATTTTAATTTTCCGGGGTAGTCTCTTATGTTTTAGCCAGTATCACAAAAAATACTTTGTCGCAGCATAAAAATGGCATTCCAATAAATCACGTAATAGCAACTTTGAAGGTAGAGTAGTTCACGTCTGAAAAGGTGAAATTTATGCCGCAGAAAAAAGGTAAGAAGTTATACACCTAGTTTTTTTTTTCATTCCTTGGAGAATGACTTGCCGTAAAGTCCGTTAACGTAAGCCCACGTTTTTAGTCGATAGTCCGCAGGGGAATGTAGCCCTATGTCCTTCTCGACCTTCCATTAACTTCCCCCAAAAGTCCCTGCTTTACGAGCATATCTAAAATAAATTTATGTACATTCGGTCTAAAATACTGACTGCTGCGTCAATATTCAGGAAATTTGAATTTTCGCGCGCCGTAATTTCGTTGCATGCTGCGGTAACAACATTAAGAAATTCAAATGTGAGAAATGAAGGAAATTTTATTAAATAAAGACATTGTATGACGTATAAAATGCAAATACAAAAGTTACAGATATTACTATCATTGACAAATCTTCTAATATTGTATTCGTTACTTTATTCGGTGAGCAGTATATTAATTGACCTAAATATTAATATCGCCTTTAATTTTATTTGATTTTCAAGTAAAATCAGCTAATCAAGTAAAATTAATATCTATCGAGTTACAAATATGCTGAGTAGACTAGAAAAAAAATACTGATAACAATTTTTGATACAGCAATAAATAAGTACTATCGAAGTCAAAGGGACTACTATAGTTAATGTTACGCTTGTCTAAATAACATTAAGTATAATTTCTTTTCTTTATTAAAATATAAACATTTCATTGGAAGTATTATAAAAAAGTACAATTTTCTCGACTTCGATAATAGTTTATCGCTGCAAATTCATCGAAAGATACAAAGCTGTTAGAGTGATCGGAAATTATTTAAACAAATATGCGCTTTATAATTTCATTATTATACAATTAATTATTTCTCGAATTACAAAATTGATACGCCACAATTATGCGTCGGCCAAGACGAACACCCGTTTATTAACTAACCGAGCTTACGTCACTCTTTTCGTCTTTGCGTTTAACATTATTAAAACAAAATTTTAACTATCCAATGTCACTAGTCAACAAATGATTAAATCCAAATTACCACGAAATTTCGAAATAAATCTTCTTTAAATTACGCTCCGGGCCGACGTACACACAAACGCAACGCTCGTCTCTGCATCCAACGTTAAAAAAAAATCACACGACTTTGGTCAATTTTTTTTTTGTTCCCTTTAATCTTTGAAAGTACTCGCG
This sequence comes from Sycophila sp. Sp_5, assembly GCA_018906775.1. Lineage (NCBI taxonomy): Eukaryota > Metazoa > Arthropoda > Insecta > Hymenoptera > Eurytomidae > Sycophila > Sycophila sp. Sp_5. Next base: position 6,346,092 of record JACCID010000004.1, read on the forward strand.
CGGGTCCACAACGACGACCTATATACTAAGTTACACGAAAACCACTCTGTACACATCGAAGCACAATCGCGTCGTCGTCGCCGAGCGTCTACCAGCCGAGGGTGCCGTTTCTGAGTTCCCTGTAAACCGAGGCCGAGACGACCCCGTAATTCGGACCGTAGCAGTCGAAACTCTTTGAGCACCTGACCTTATTCGTTTTACCGTTATTGTTATTGTTATTGCTGATGATGGTTTTTTGGGTGGGCCTGTCCAGGCTGACGGCGGACTTGAAGCGGCCGTTCAGATTTGACGCCTGGTGGTGCTGCTGCCGCTGTTGGCACAGATAATCGTTAATTGCTCGGTTCCCTTGCGAATCGCCAGCCCCCGGCGGTGCCAAGTGCCGACGCAAGTCCTGGGAAAAAATATGGATGTTTACTGCGGTGTCAGCGTGGGCTACTTAAAGAAAGTGCCTACGGTTGCTGCGAAGGTAATTAAGCTGCAGTCCGTTTTTCTTTCTTTTCTTTTTATGATACTTCACTAAAAGCTTTTTTTCATAATTTATTGGGCGAAGTCGTGACCTTTGAGTAACTTATTTACGCGAAAGTTCGATGAATGTTCGATTTTTTTGAAGTTGCTTTTAGATTTTATTTGTAAACATTCTTAAACTCGAAAAAATTTAGGAGTTGTTGTCCAGAGTGTGGTCAATTCTATTTTGACAACTAATGATAAATGAATCAATTTAGAATTGATCATGGAATCCTTTTATTTCAAGGCGACAATCTACTTATTCGAAAATGAATTTTTTTTTACATTTTAGCATATTAATCGTAAATGATGGTCTGCTTATCCACTGCTTAAATATGCTTAACTATATAATAAGTAGATTGTCCAGTGCTATTTAGTGGATTCTTCTACCAGTTAGATTAAATTTTTCTGAGTGTAATTAGAGAATTTTACGGAAACATCAGTAGAGAGCTAAAAATGAAACTGAAGGATCTAAGTAGATGAAGATTGAATGAAAATTTCTATATAAAAAATCTTTCATTTTCATTTTTGTTTTCAGAAAAAATTCTGTATATATTTATGAATAGTCAAAGAGAAAATATGTAATAGGTTCATTAACGTTTTTGAAATAACAGTACACTATACTTTATTGGATAATTAATTCTTTTCATTTAACGTTCAAGTAGCTTTCTCTACTAAGACTAAGAATTCATTTTTGTGAGTGTAGTCGTCTTAAAGCAAAATTATTAAGAAGAAAAAAAACAAAAGGAATCGAGAAGATTTTTGCTTCGTAATGTACACCTTCGCTTCCACTTCGATGCTGCAAGTGGCAACGCGACGTTAAAATTCTTTGGATCGCAATTTTCACTCGCTCGACTATGGCGTCACCTGCAGCTTTCAACTTTTGATGTCAGAGTCGACAAATGGAACCTCGCCACGTAGAAACCAGACGCGTGAACTTCATATTTATTAGTGTATACGTACTTGGGGGAGCCTTGTGAGGTACTTCGAGTGCAGTGCAGGTGATGCATCTTGGCTCGAGCGTCTGTCGTGCCTCGCCTCCGGCTGATTACATATACTTGTGACTGGACGGTACTGCTGTTGATTTTGTGCTGATCTGCTAATTGGACCCCCGCAAGCTCGTCGCAACTTCGGCTGCTGATTACCGTGCGACGTGTAGTTCGCGCTGCGATTATGCTGGAAATAATTTTGAGAGGTATTAAAAAAAAAGTTTATACAACGATTTCTTTCTTACTATTTACTATCGAGACATTATTCTTTTTAAATACTTGAAAATTAAAGAACTATAGTATATTAAGCGATAAGGGCGTAAAGGGAATTTTGTACACGAGTCATTCGTAACGAATGCATAAAGTCAATTCTACGCACGAGTTGCAAAAAAATGTGTAAAAATGTTTGTGCGTAAAAACAATTTTATGCACCGCTAACTGTGTTTAAAAATTTTTTATACACTGCTTGCATAAACTAAAAAAGAAACTAATTTTAAAAAAAAAAATAATTTAAATGCCTATTTATACTGAAAACAAATTTAAAGTGCTTTAAAAATTTTTTGCACGGCTTACAGTATTTAAAATTCAACTTACGTATGATAACTGTGTTTAAAACATTTTCTCGCACCACTAACAGTGCATAAAATACGTAAATGTTTAAAATCAATTTTATACCTTAGTTATGTGTATGAGAAGATTAACTTTACGCAGAATTATAAAAAATGATTAAACGCATTATCAGGAATCACTAAGCGAGTAAAAGGTAGATACGTGAATGTCTGATAAAAAAAATAAGAAATAAATTTGTACTGTCGTAAAATCGAGAAAAAATTGTTTCTTTATGTATATACAATTTAAATTCAGCCGAAGAGCATTCCGCATCGCCGGGGAAAAAATTACGTCGTTTTACTTTGAGACTTATAAAAATGAGTAGATGAAACTTTAGTATTTGCAAAGGCAGAAAAAATGCGAATAATTTTAAAGAAAATTTTATGTAACTTATATTTCCAGTTGCCTGTGTAAATAAAAAACATTGACAAGAATACGAGGCAAACTAATAAAAATGTAAAATGACAAGAATACAAGGCAAAATAATAAAAATGTAAGATTTCGCACAAGCAAAAAGAAAAACGAAGGCTGCAGTGTAGCAGAAAAAGGAGTGAAAAAAAAAGTTTCATTCCCAGGACACCGCCGAGTGAAGAAGCAATGCAATGCACGGAATATGCACTCGCGTCTTAAATAAACAAAGTATCCAGAGACAAAGTTTGCGCATGTAAAAGGCAGAAGATGGGGCTCTAAATTGAAAAGCAGTGTATAAAGGTTTGACAGTTTCTAAGGGAAATAGGTGACATTGTCGAAGCTTTGATGAGCTTTTGTATTAAGCTTCTTAAAGTAAAACTGCACTACGACACTGTTTTCCTGATATCGAACAAACTGTCGAAGCATTATGAACATGGATGGATTAGAAACTAAAATGAATGATATTTGTAAGCGATATTTTGCACATCAAGCGCTGATTAAATTAAATATTTTTTTTTTAATAAAAATTTGAGACATAAACAAGGTTTGTAAGGCGTTTACAGTACCTAAAGAAGTTCCGTTTGATAAGTAACCTGCAATGTTATAATAAAATTATCACTTTACTGATCTAATTAAAAATAATTAAGTACTTTTAATAATCATAATAGTTCAGGTAATTAAGTACTGCAAAATTAAGCCGAATTTAATGAACGGCTATTCACTAGTTGCTATTATTAATTAATCTCTTTGTATGTTACCGAGATCGATTTTAGAGGCACAATTACTTCTTGATTTTCAAATTTTTCACGAATGCTTTTGTTCCTCATTTCGCTCTAATGTTGCATTTGATATTTGATAAAGGCACTTCGATTGTTCAATATACTTTGAATACTATTATTTTCATAATTATAGTTGCCTACTAAAAAAATTTTAAATTTAGATTTAAATTATCAAGGAGACTATCAGAAAAATATAGTCGTACGGGAATAATAAGAGGGCTTTATTCATTCGATATCTCGAAAACATTGATAAGTCTGCTACTATAGGACAGTGTCCAGTCCCCCATGGGAAATTATTTTAAATATGCAGAATCGATTGAAGCGCAAATTTTTATAAAACTAAAAGGTACAATAGCGACATGAAAAGCAAGTTTTTGCAACAATATTGGTAATCATCAATATTGTTTGCAAATCTCCGAAATAAAAAATGTATAAATAAAGCTTCATTAAATTAAAGAGTATTAATTCGATCATTAAACAAGATTACAAATTTCATACGATAATAAGTTTAAGGCATTTTTATACCTTCATTTTCGAATTTGCAAAATCCTTAATTGTGAAGGCCCGACACTTTCCTACTATAAGTAGTTTATTTTTTCGATAAAAAAATGAATAAAAACATATCGCGCAAGAAAACCAAAACCAAACAAATTTACCTGTTCCGACTGTATCGAGCGCTGAGTTCTGGACATCTGCTGCTGTTGGCTCAAGTACAGGCAACTTTTCGCTTGACCCGGCGCGAAGCTTCGAAAGTTGCCGTTCATCAAATTGTAGGCGTACTGCACTGCGATGCTTTTGCTCGACGGTTTTGTCGTTAGTCCCGTAGCGATTGCCTTGCCTGGACGAACAACACGACACATTTTTTTAGTCGACGAGTTTTGCTGTTTTCATTAAATTTTCTAACTTTTCGCAGGCAGATGATTTTTTTGAAAGCAACAAATTTAGTTTCGCGATTTAATTATTGATGAAACGATTTTTTATCGAAGTGACCGAATAACTTTTAGTGCTCTCGAAAGTTTCTTTTTTATTTGTAACGGGGAATGTATAAAATTAATACGTAAAAGGAGGGCTTTTAGAGTCGGGATTTCCGACAGGAATTTCTGTTGTTCTTTTTTTTGGGAGGGGGTAATTGAAGCTGCAATTGTTTTCGAATTTTCAAAAAAAAAGGGTGGATGTGAAAAATATTTATTTACCGTCTGCCTGGGGACTTTTACTGCTCATCGTCATATTTACGACGTGAGTTCCTTTCGTCTCCTTTCCATTGGGAGTTGCTTTTTTATTGCCAAACATCTGACGAGTCTCTTCTGGAAGGTAAGAAAATGAATAATTTAAGATAGTTCAAATTAAATCTTCATATATATGAAAATTAACGAGATCGATATGAATATGTCTAATTATAACTAAAATAATTTGAGTCTTTATATAAGGAATGCAACAAACTAATTTCAAGCTTTGCAGACGATTCAATCAGATCCGCAATTGCAGTACAGTATTGAGAAAATTAATGGGATTTTCATGCAAATTGCACCATCGGCTACTCTCGTACATCATTTGTAATTTTTAATGTCACCCAATAAAGTGCTTATCTCGTTAAAATAAAGTGCCAATTTCGCAAGCTCCGGCTATCGAGATTAAAATTATATTCATTTGTCGAGTAACGAGAATATTCATCAAATTTCGCACTCGAAATTTGCAGCTTGGATAAATTTCTTTTTTTTCTTAAGTGACATGCATCTATCATTACGATTTATCGAGTAGTCCCTTACCTTCGAGAAACAAGGCTTTGTAAGTATCGCTCTTACTTTTTTCTTTCCGGAGATCATCGCAAGACATATGAAAGCTCTTTCTCGGCGCAACGTTGCCGTGATCAGCCGAGCATGGCTCCTTTCTTACGTGATCCGAAAGACGACCAATTCTGGACTTGGACCTGTCGGAGAACTTCTTTTTTATCCTGCTTGGATGAAGAATAAAATAAGAAGATTAAAAATAGCGTATTTCATTTGCTATCCATGACCTTAGTTCAGATGGTAATTACTACAGTGATTTTCTCGAAAAAAAAGTGTAGAGTAATTTTACCGTAATTTTTATAAGTAATTTTTCCAGTATACGGAGAGAAAAGTCTCGCAGGTCAGAATCGACAAATAAAATTTTACTAGAAAGTATAGAAAAATGTAGTTAGACTTACAGTAAACTTTACTACAAGTCTAGAAAATTAAATTTTTACTATACTTTTCAGTAAAATTTTTTATTTTACTAGACTCTGTTCTCCTTGAACAAGCCTCGCAAAAAGTGATAGTTTAGGATGATTTCAAGTAAGTATATTAATTAAAAGCATAACTCACGAGTTCTTGTGCTTTCGGTGTTTTTCGTCCATCATGGAGTAAAGTTTGTTCCGGTACTCGTCGACCGAGAGCTGCACGTCGTCTCGTAAAAACGGAATGACACTGGAGCCCCGTTCCGGTTCGTTTCCTCTCGCGTGAAAACTGCAAAATTTACTGTTGCTTAGATTTTATACACACACGAAATGACACGAAAAAATTTTTGAATTTGTTTAACCCTCCAGAGGGCCGGGTCTGATCTCCAAACATTTGGCATCAATTCAGACCTTCATCACATGCTTCAGATCACTTTTCTATAGAACCTTTTTTTTTCTTTTTTAAATTCTTCAAGTGCCGATCCTCTAAAGATTAAACTCGTGCCATTTGGACTCAAGTCGTTAAACAAAAAAGGTTAGCAATTTTTTTTAGCGCTGATGATGTCTCTGATCGATCTAAGAGAAGCATCCGTTTTAACATCACGTTAATCTCGTCATTTAAAAACGTTGACCCACATGCTTTTAAAGGCAATGAAAATTTTAAAACCCTCATGAGGACATAAAAAAAAAGTTGATCAAGCTACGGAATATTTTTTTAATATCTTTTTACAGCATCTGTATTTATTGAAATGACAGAAATTTTACCTCGCCACGTATGGATGCTCCAGGGCCTCGACGGCTGTCAGACGATAATTTGGATTGAATACGATTAAATTGTTAATGAGATCTAAAGCCTCGTCGGTGACGTTGGGTAGAAGCTCCTCCAGTGATCTATGAGGGCTTGTCGGCGTTTTTTCTAGTAAGCTCGTGCCGTAGCCCGCGCTCACCGATGCTAAATCTGAAAAATTGATCGGCGTGGATCAAAGAGCCAAAGCATTTGACATCGCCAACTTTCCGTTAAGTATCTCGTTATTTTGTTTCTTGTTCAATGGAATGCGCTTTTACGCTTTAAAGCAAATTAATGCACCTCTAATTAAATATTCCGGGGACTGAATGATTTCAATGCAGAGTGGAACTCGTATAACAGTTATTAACTGAATAAATAAATAAATGAAATGAAGCGTTCGTTAATTGACGTTACCCTTTATTCCACGGTAAATTTATAAAAACATTCAATTGAATGTTATTTGATGCATTGTTCAATCATTCGAACGATTAAATTTAAACTGAAATTAATTTTATATATAAAGCTATGCGTGCGTAAACGTAATGACAACCATTGGAATATGGGTCATTTGAAATGCTGCATTATCCCGACTCGTTGCAAGAGTTTTTTTGGTAATCCAAATGAGGAAGCTTACCTTCTTCTGTCGGTGGGGGCAAAGTAGCCATAATCCTCTCCACCTGATTAATGGTGGAAGAACCAGGGAAGAGGGGCTTACCGAGTAGCATTTCCCCTAAAATGCATCCAAGTGACCACATATCTATCCCCTTAGTGTACCTATAAGTAGCCATAAATCGTTGATAGTATCTTTACGTAAGACAATTATTTATTTTTTTTTTCATAGCTTACGCGATCAAAGTCAATTGGGCAATAAATTACCCTTAACTAAGTGGCAAGTCATTTTCTCCACGTGAAAAAAAAAAATAAATAAATGGCCAAGTCAAACTTTAAATGTAGTTCTCATACAAATTATAATAATAAATGGATAAATAAATCAAAAAATGCAAGTGAAGCACCGAAAAAAACGTAGAGCTACACTTGGAAAGTAAAAACTGTTTGTAAAATTAGTAAAATTAACATTTTTTAAGGTATAGATCTTAATCTAAAGAAAAGTAGACTTGGCAGATTCTACTGAACAATCGTAAAGTTAAATTAACTTCCAATTTCACCGTTAAATATACTACGGAAAAAGTCCAAGTTATTTATTTTATTTTTTTTTTCGGTGAAGAAATGTAAAAATGTTTCGCACGAAATGAACGCTGAACTTGTGTTATATCAGACCCATCGAGGATCGTATAAGGTCAGGGCTGTTTAGCATTGTTCAGCCCAATGAATATCGCTCGTTCGCGTGTTTATCAGCTTTATCCTTTTTTTTAGACTCGTCATACCTCTTCGAGGCAATCAATATTTCCGGAGCCCTGTACCATCGCGTGGCGACGTAATCCGTCAAGGTGGGATCGCTTCCAGCCTCGCCGTCGCCCTCGCCCAATTGGCTGACGGAGCGCGCCAGACCGAAATCGGCGATTTTGCAGTGGCACTGTGCATTCAGCAGAATGTTCGAAGGCTGAAAATTTATTCGTGCGAATTTTAATTATTCTTAATTTTAATTGTTATTTTAACTATTACAAAAATCCGTAACACTGTTCTAACTTTCTTAATTTTAATTATTCTGAAAAAGTTCATTTATTAAGAATGTTTTCATACCAGATTTTTATTTATGTATTTATTCAATAAAATATAGTGCGTTATTATATTTGAGAACTGCAGATGTACTTTTTGCATTGGTTAAATATTGAACGCCTTAATATTTGAAATTAAATAAACTATTATATTAAATGAATAAAAAAAAAATACGTTACCTTCAGATCTCGATGTATAACATTCCCAGAATGAATGTATTTGATAGCTTTGAAAAGTTGATACATTATAAAAACTTTGTGAATGTCTTTTAAAATCGTCCCTCGTTTTATCACATTGTGAAGATCAGTTTCTGAAAGATTGAACATTTTTTTTAAGTATTGACTGGAGGAAGCTTTAAATTTTGATAAATTTTCTTTCTGAGTGACGAATTTGTTCAAAAAATATTTTTTTAAATGTACTAATACCATGAATTACACTTCATTATTAACGTTTATTAAAAATAATTATTTAATAATATTTATTGAAAACATCAGTTCATATATATCAACATTCTTTTGCTTGAAATAATAAATAAAAAAAATTAATTAATAGGAAGCATGTATTAAGTGTACACGTAACAAAGTAATTTCTGTTATTCTCGACTGTATAATTTGAAATCCCAAAAAGTAATAACTCTGAAAGGTTTAGATAGTAAAAAAAAAATATTAAACATGCAATAACATCGCTTCGGGAAATTGCTTTCAGCAACGTACAAAATAGAATGGAATTTCTCTTCAAATTTTTCGCATCTTCACGTACTATTTCGGAGCAATAATCAAGAAACATGCCCGGTAAAATCGAATGTCCGTGACTAGAATGTAAAAGTCTTTTAAACCGAAATATCAAAACAACGCGTAAACCTTAATATCGCGCAGATTTTTCTTGAGCTTTTAAAATTTAACCTTTGTTTATTTATTATCCTTTATTCATTTTATATCCTGAATAATTATTCAATATTAAAAAATATATTGATGCGCGAATAAAGGAGTAACTATTTACATGATGAATATTCAAATATTCACAAAATTTAAAAAATGAAAAAAAAATTTTAATTTAATTCTTTGCAACTTTTATATATACTTTATATAAAACATTCAACAAGTCAATATTTATTCTTCGCATACTGACAATATTGCCTTGCCAATTACATGTTGATATTCGATTTATCCTTAGTACAGTTTGTGCAAAATAAATACGTTTATTGTTTAGTATTCGTTAGAAGGCCGAGATATACTCACCCATGTACTCGAAAACAAGGTAAATATCACGATCGTTGTTTGCTTTATGCAAGCCAATTAATTGAATGATATTCTCGTGGTTGGCAAACGAAAGGAGAAATACGATTTCGCGAAACGTGCGTTGCGCGTCCGTCTGATTTCTGAATGCGTCGAAAATTTTTTTCACAGCCACTGTTCCCTTCGTTCGCTTGTCAATTGCTTTCCATACGATCCCATATGCCTGCAAACATTTATTGATAATAATACTTTAATAATAACAGTTTATGTTTCATGTTTTGTAACTTTTATGTTTAACTATTTTTTTTTTTGTGTTATTGTTTTTTCACGCTTAATTTGTTAAAATAGAGTCCAACAATAATGTGTGTACGACTGTGGAAGGATTTATGAAAAAATAGAATACGTGGTTTTAAACTGTACTTTTTAATTGAATATTTTTGTTTGAACGTCAATGAAAACTTTATTTTTTTTTTATTTTAAACTGAAGCATAACGATTTTACTGCTTTAGAAATCGCAAATATCAAAAGCGCCTATTGCGTTATATTATTATAATTACTGAATTATATTACATTATAATTCAGTAATCAAATGATACTATGAAAGTCACGAATCGAAATCGCAAATATCGAAAGCGCCTATTGTCTTTTGCACATGGAGGTGAAACAGTAGTACCACCAGCTTTGACACGAATTATCGATTGTCTCTCAGCTTGCAGTCCGAGTATTGAAAGAGAGAGAGAGGCATTTTGACCAGAAATAAAGCGGAATGTTTTGTCTATATCACTAAGCATTATAATTCATCCGCGCCCACTTATTTCCCCTACTGTGAAATAAAACGGCGGAGATCGAAACGGCCCCTAAGTTATATAATTCGTCACGCGTAAATTCACCGAGCGATGAATTATTTACCGATGCGCATTTGAAACTTACGTTTAATTTATATTTTTTTATCCATCCCCGTAAAGAGCCAATTTTTCATCCACCGTGTATAGAGAAAATTTATTTTCGTGTAGAAATTTTGTTTTCAAAGCGAAATGGAAGCGTCGCTCTCCCCGTAAACAAAATCGTAATCTATTTATCGACATTAGAAGTATTCATTTTTCAAATGTCGGCTAAAATAATTCAGTGCTTGCGTACGCGCTTGGCCGTTATAAAGTGCAAAAGTAAAACATGTCAGACAGGCTGACTGCTACTCAAGGTATTCTCTATGATCAATTGTACCCAGTCCAGTTTTATATACTCGGTTGACACAGCGTTTTGTTTAATCAATTGCTATGTAACTCTTCAAAAGTCTATACATCCCGAAAAGTAGAGACACTTCCTCTAATGTTCGTACGGATCGAATGCGGACGAGATGTTTTAATTTTATTTTTTATTTATTTATTTACTTATCAAACTAGAGTAAAAATATACAATAATTGACAAAAAAAAAAATCGCACGTAAGTATGAAGTTACGAAAGTAACCCAATAGAGGAAATGCATTCTTGTTCGCAGGTTTGGCTCTATATAAAAGTGAAAGCTTGAACTTACAATAAACTTAAAAAATTAAACCTAATTCAAACGAAATTTTACGTGACTATATGATTGTAGTAATTTTATTACATCGTGAAAATAAAAATTAATTACTATTTTACTGAAATGTTGCGATGCAATGTTAAAATTGCTGCTATATTATGTCGTTAAAAAAAATTCGAATTATGCGATTTCAAATCACGTAATACACTTGGATTTACCTATAGATATAGAAGGTAATTTTACGACTGAAAATCTCTACTTTTCTCTGAAAATTATGATACGTGGATTTTCCAGAGCAAAGTTCCCGTTGAGTTTAAAGACACGTACGAGACTAAATTCACGTAAAAGCAGTAAATTGTTCGAGACGATGATCTTGCAGGTTCTTAACAGCTGAAACGATTCGAAAGTGAAATTTATTCAGCAGCAACGAAAAATTTTACTTTTTTATTCTTCTTTTAGTAAACTTAATATTAAACTTTAAACAAATTGAAATGAGAGGTAAATCGAATCTTGTCCCATCTGAACGTATAGAATGAAAATAAATGAAAAAAATAAAGAATTTTAAATTAACAAAAATTCAAAACATTCGTTCAAAGAATTCTATACAACGTAGAACTTTTCAATTGTCTTTCAAACAAGTGCGCACTTTATTGACAAAGCTCATCTCTCGATCAAAATCGAAAAGAGCCGTAAATGTCGCCTCCATCAATCCCACCGGTCTCTATCATGAATAAGTGACATTTATCCACGTGCGCTTTATTAGTGATATAAATCGGCCACTTTATTAAAGGACCAGAGAACTAAAAGCTCATAATTTAGAATATTTATTTAAATTAACATGAGATTCGTCAATTTCACTTTTACTTAATTTCGTATAAATGGGTTGAAAAATAAAATTCGATTTACATTATTTATTCAAAAGATATCAGGCATAGTAAACTAAACTTTGCAAGCGTCAGCTATTAATTTATGCATTTATTTAGTGGATGAGCAATTTCACGCAAAAACTTAACTAAACAAATAAATAAATGCGGAATCTTTAAATTTTACTTAATCTTCCACAAAAACCTTAGAAGTTTCACTTATTTTTATACAAAATCCATGAACATCACTTATCTTCTCGTAAAATCCGTGAATATTCACTCAAGCGCCTGGCAGCCTTCCAATTTTTTTTATGTACTAAAACCGCGATTTCCCATTCTCTCTACGTACAATAATTAAGTGCAATGTACAATTGCATCCGGCTGAAATTCACTTACCCTCCAAGAATAAATAAAAAATCGACATCAATCTCAAATAATTGATTAGTCATTTATTCCACGTAAAAAAAAAATAAGAAATCGAAGTTACCTTCAAATAAGTGACAAATCCCTTAATCTCCGTGAAAAAATTAATCAAAATCATTCTGAAGTAAGTGACAAATTACTTACCCCCCGCGAAAAAAATCGAAATCACCCTCAAATTAATGACAAGTCACTTATACACGCAAAAAAATAAATAAATCAAAGTCACCCTCAAATAAGCGATAAGCCACTTACTCCACGTGAGAAAAATACGAAATCAAAGTCGCTCTCAAATAAGTGACGAGTCACTTATCCCCGTGAAAAAAATAAATCGAAATCACTGCCAATAATTTACAAGTCATTTACACCGTGTGAAAAATCATCCAAATTTTGCAACCTACGTAGATGACATTCGCCGCTAAACAAGCGCACACCTAAGTCAATTTGACTTATACACGGAGAGAAATGTTATAGTAAAAATTACTATATTCCGTAGGAACATTACACATACTCGACGTATGACGATTTTCACTATAAAACATACCAAAAACTCCTACGTACGTAGCAAAAATTGCTGTTTATATAACAGAAATAGCTACGTACATAAGAATTTTTAATATTTTTTATAGTAAAAATTTTCATAAGTTGAGTATATCCCACAGTTCCCACGGAACATATTAATTTTTACTACAACATTTCTCTCCGTGTAAAAAAAAAAAACTCGACGGAGGAGTCCCAGGAGCCGGTGACTTACCCCCTTGCCGAGTCGGCGCACGATGTCGTAGTGCTTGGTGACGTGGGTGTCGATCTCGGAGAGCTTCTCGGAGAGCCGCTTGCCGGACATCCTGGCGGCAGCTCAGGACGGCGAGTTGCTTGGGGCCCACGGGCCGCAGCTTTTCGACCGGAAGGACCCCGCCGGCGGCGGCGGCATCGCTCGCCTCGCGACGATGAAAAAAGCGACGGCGCGCCTCCGTGGGAGGGAGGCCTGCGGGGGTCTACCACGAGCGCCGAGCCCTCCAGGTCTCGCACCGGCTGCCAGGGTCTATATATCTCCGTCGGCGCCGCACGCCCGCACTGCCTCTCGCTGTGTTTACGGGCTGTATGCGCGACTCGTTGCCCGGGCGACGGCCACGGCGAACTCCGACGGCTGCTACCGTGTGTTGTCTTTCGCGTGTGTAAGTGTAGGCGTAATGTGACGAGCGCACTACTGCTGGAGGCGAATTGTTTCCGCGTGTTTTTTATTTCACGAGGGCACGACTTTCTTTTTTCGACGAGGCGAGTTTGTCGTCAGGTGCGACGTGGGGGACTGTCGGTTTGTTGGCGGAGGGATGGTATTGCTAAGATACTGGGGTGGTTTTAACAAAGTTTTGGGATTCGGGGAGGAGTTGACGAGTTACTTAAATTTTTGTTTCTTTAATTTTATTGCTATATTAAAATTAAACATGAACATATATTATGTATTATTAAGGTTTTAACAAACTTTTGAAATTCGTAAAGGATTTAACGATTTTTTTTATATTTCGTTTGTTTTATTTTTATTATTATATTGGATGTAATAATAAAACATATCTGTGAGCTTATTAAATGTATGATCAAGATACTGGGGAGTTGGTTGCATCGGGGTGGTCTTCAAAAAACTTTTGAAATTCGTAGTGGATTTAACGATTTTTTTATATTTCGTTTGTTTTATTTTTATTATTATATTGGATGTAATAATAAAAATATATCTGTGAACTTATTAAATGTATGATCAAGATACTGGGGAGTTGGTTGCATCGGGGTGGTTTTCATAAATTTTTTAAATTCGTAGTGGATTTAACGATTTTTTTATATTTCGTTTGTTTTATTTTTATTATTATATTGGATGTAATAATAAAAAAATATCTGTGTGCTGATTTAAATGTATGATTAAGATACTGGAATATTGGTTGTATCAGTGGTGGTTTTAATAAAGTTTTGAAATTCGGGGAGATGTTGACGATTTTTTTTACTTTTTATTTGATTTATTTTTATTATTATATCGGATATAATAATAAAAAAGCACACGTGTGAGCTGATTAAATATACGATTAAAATATATCGGGGAATAGATTATTACTAATAGATTGCGGCAAATGCGTGGAGTGGCTGAGACTCGTAACTTTTATTAAAAATAAAAGGGTGAGATATCATTTTTTTTTGTCGTTTTATCCATTCTTTTTAAATGAAAGATAATTGGCCATATTTTCAATGGATTACATTTGCAGCATTGTACAAAGTGATAAATGTATAAAGATAAAAAGTATTTTAAAATTAAATAGAAAATATTCTAAAATGTCCTTGTTGCATGCATCGAGTACACAAACTACTAGTAATAATCTTTTTTTTACAGTCTCATTATTTTAATATCATAAATAAATAAATTTGTTTATGTCGTTAATAATTTGCAGTTTCTAAATAAATTTTCGATTTTTTTGACACCAGTCAGTACATATAATAAGTGATTATACAAAATCTTCGTAAAGACTCCTTGCCAACCTAATACTGCTGCTATCACAGTAGACTGATGAAGTTTTATAAAAATTCAGCCAATACTAATCTAGTAGTTTCATTTACTAGTAATCTAATACATTTAATTTACATTTTAAAATAAATTAAAGTATAATTACATTACTTAAATTTAAAAATAAACATTGGAATAAGACTAATTTTTATTTTATTTAAATATATTTTTATTTTTATTACGTTTTATTAAAGTACAAATAAATGTACATTTCAATAAGACTCTCAGAGCTCACTTTTTTTATTTTCTACTCTCTTGCATCAGAATAGAACATTTTTAAATTGCAAATAAAATATATGTATGTATAATGCATGTGAATAATTAAATTCCCGCAACCAAATTGTGAATAAAATGATAAAATACAATATTTACTCTTAATAACTATGAAAAAACGTTTCATATAAAGCTTATCACGGGATCCAATTAAATGGAGTTGAACTGGTCCCAAACATACTTTTTCAACAAACGCAATTTTTCATTTATGTATGATAATGTAATATATATAGTACGCAGAAATATAATATGTACGGTATGTAAAGATGAAAAAATTATCAAACATGCCAATGCAAAACTAAACTTTGAAATTCTTATTCCTTCTAATTCATTGTATAGCTCTAATGCCTACATAGGAATATTACAACCTTTAAGAATATAAATTATTTTTTATAACAGCAATAGACTCTTGCAATCTTGAACCTCTTTTTAATCTTTTTCTATTTAATGCTCTTACGAGACCTTCAAATATAATGTCAAACTGCTTTCTTGATAATTCAGTCATAAAATATAAAGTTAAATTTATAAGATTTTTAAGATAACACATATGGGCTTATTCTTTGTTTCTCGAACTTGAAAATATCTGATAAAAACATACAAAACTTTGTACAAACACAAAATGGTCAAATGGATATTCTTATTTGTAAAATATTAGTTTCATATGTCAATATCAGATCCTGTCAAGTTATTCCTTGGCATTGATAAAGCTTGGACAGTGTTAAAAGCTTTGAACAGTGTTAAAAGCTTTGAATCTACTTCCTTGGCTGTTGGATAACAATTGGACGAGAACAGTGAGCCGGTCGAGCATCATGAGTTGGAATGGGCTTCTCGTGATAATGTTGAATTGCCTCTGGTGGAAAGTCAGCATGTCCTTTTGTGTGAACTCCACTGATGATCACAGCCTTGGGAGGGCTGAAATAATAAAGATAAATTAATTTCTAGAAAAAATTTCTAACAAAAAAAAAAGAAAATAACAAATTTATCTCCTTTTAAAACAATACAGCAGCGATAAGTATTAAACAAAAAATGGATATATCCCGATACAAAGTATCGCTTATCAGTTGTAGATATGAATTTAATCTTTCCATTGTACCACGGAGCATACTTGAAAATAGTATTTAAAATTTATACAGAATTTTATCTGCTTAACATTTTAAAAATAAAGCAGTTTGTTTACAAGCAGACGGCAACTCGAAATTGTGCACTTTCACAATGCACCCCGTCAAAATTCACTAAAAGCAACATCCCTTCTCAAGTCAAGAGAAACCTGTGTACAAACAAAGAAGCCTACGTGACTTTATCGCCGTTCTCCGCGAGCGAGAAGACGCAATAGCGGAGTAGAGCACAAGTGTTTAACGACCGAAAACAGCCAGAGTAAAAGTTTTCACCTCGTCGACGGCTTGGTCTCCTCGGAGTCCTTCGCAGGCTTCACTTCGCGCTCCTTCTCCGGATTCTTGTGCTGCGTTATCCTCATTCCGCCGGCCTTGACTGCAAAAATGCAAAACAAGTTTTTCGATATAGCAGTGCGCCGTATACACTCGCCGCTTCTTTGTCGCACTATGCGGCGACCTTGGGACGTCGGCAGCCCCTCGGCGTCGAATTTTTCTCGCTTGCGAGGATTTTAGCAGGACGCAGTGAAATCCGCATGGAAAAAGCGTCAAAGGGACTTACCCGCGGGAGGATGGCCGGCCTTGAGTGTACTTTCCTCGGGACTCGACATTCCTGGGCTGAGCTGCAATATGTTGCGCCGATGCGATCTGCGTAATATTCTACCTTATACGAGCAGCGTCAAAGCATCAATGAAGAATACGGCCTTTGCGTTGCCAACAGAGCGGCGCTGGAATGGAGGGGAGAGAGCCTGCGGGACTGGAAAAATTTTCCAGCGCTATGCAGGATTTCAAGCGGCGCGCGGTAAACAGTCGCTAAGGTGAATTCTATAAGGCGCCAAATTTGAAGATCTTGTCTTACTTGTTGCTCATCGGTGTTTCTTGATTAATTTGGAGAGAAACAAAGACTTGAATTTACATGGTTGAGTCGATGTTTTTTTGTACATTTGCTTAAGTTTTTAAATCGATGGATATTCCAGTGGTCCGATGGGGAGGATTCGATTGAACAATCTGTCCTTTTAAGTAGAAACTGTTTTTTTATTATCAAATACAAGAACTTATGATGATTACATAAAATAAGATTTAATTATTAATTAGCGGCTTTTTTCTCTTCTGCATAAGCATAATGCAAATCTTTGCAGTCTTGATCGGTAATGTGGACCCAGCCAGTTGATTTCATGTGGTAAACTGAAATAAGAAAAATTTATGAAGTTATTAGTTTGATTTGTTTTAATTATGTAGGTGATTATAATAAAGAAAAAAGATTTATTATATTTTACCTCGGACAATACCACCAGAGTAAGCATCTCTGTGGGTGGCATGATAAATAGCCCTTCTTCCAAGTTCGTAGGCTTCTTCATCAGTGAGATCCCATTTGTAGCCAGAGTCTAACACACCATAGGCAAATACTGAACCTGAACCAACACTGAAAACTTTTCCTGGTGTACGTGTACCCTCGGAATCGACATAGTATAAAGCTGGTCCTCGTTTGTCCCATCCAGCAATCATCATACCTGTGCGTGAATGGTTTTTATTAAAATAATATTTAGAAACAGACTTTTAAAGAAAATAAAATACAAATTTTTTACCTATGCTAAGACCCATTCCCTTGTAGTTGTAAACCATGTTTGACATAAGTTTACTTGCTGCGGCAACAGAGATCCTTGACCTATTACGAAGCTCATACATGCGGCATTGTTTTGCTAAAACACGATCCCAGTAAACACAATCAGCTGCTCCACCAGCCAGGGTGCCCAGTAAGTAGTCATTTATTTCAACTATTTTTTTCATTACTTGTGAACCTAAAAATCGAAAGCAGCAATAATATAGTAAATATTATACACATGTTAAAACAGTTTGCTAAGAGAATATTTTTTACCGATGAACTGTCCTCCAGTAGCACGAGAATCAACGGAAAGTACAATACCACCTTGGTACATGAAACCAAGAGTTGTAGTTCCATGATCAAATTTGATTTTCAATTCTTTTCCAGTTTCATCGGTTCCACTGGAAAGCTGGCCAAGGAAATTCGCTGGCTGAAACATCAAGAAAATTGATATTAGTTAAAAATAAATTTTCGTTACAGATATTGTTAATTTTTATTTAAAAAATCTTGAAATGTTCTTTCTAAAAGTTTGAAGAGTAATTAATTTGTTTATTTCAATAAAACTTGCAACCAGCACTAGTCATTGTCGGCTCCATAACCTCAAAGTTACACACGGCTTTAATCTAAGACAATTTTAAATACGTTTTTGCAACGGAAATTTCGACGAAAAGGTGAATACTGCTAAAGCCTTAATCAAGATCCCGTAAAAAAAGCAAATTATTTAGCGATATATAATAACATAAATCAAAATTCCGAACGAAATTATCTGGAATGTACGATAAGGGTAAAATTTACATAAACTTACGTTGCTGAAGGGTGGCATCGCCAAAGCCATGTTGTTCGTGAAATTCGCACACTCGATTTCTTGAAGAATATCATCTTCTTGTTTAGAATTATTAAATTTTATGAAGGAGTCTAAACCACAGACTTCAGCGAGAGCCATGTTAACTGCTTGTCATGCTCCGGGCAACGAAGATATAGACTCCATAGAAGCCGAATACGAAGCAAAAATAGTAGCGCTCGCGTCGATTTCATCCGTGGTGTCGGTAGCAGTGTCGGTAGCCCGGTAACGCGCACGGTGGATAACACATCGGCTCAAATAATCAACATAATTTGATCGAATGGTAAAAGAAAACCTGTAGCAAAAATAATTTGCGATATTTATTTTTTATGTTTATATGTTTATATTTTAAATAACACACGCACGCACGCACACACACACGCACACGCACACGCACATACATGCCTCACAAAGAAGTCGAATTCTACCGAATATTCAGGCAGATGAATTTCTTAATTGCGTGTTATCTCCTGTATCTAATGAACCTACATCGATTATTGGGATAATTTGATCCGTAAGCTACACCGTTGTCATGAAATTTCGATCTCGATATTCAAATTGCAAAAATTGTAGATGCTCACCGGAAGCCGGCCGGGAGTCCCTTTGTACACGGCGGCCATCATGGGGAGAGGAGGACGACGTCCCCCGCTTGCAACTTTTTGCGACGATTGACGTGGTTTGCTTTTCATGTTTCGATTGAGAGGTAAGCTTTTCATGTTCCAATTAAAAAATAATTTGATAAAAAATTTAATACATATTTATTATATACCATATCTCGTTATACATAGTTTAATATCATTCTACCCGATAAATCCCCCCATACTCGCACCACCATTATACTCCCCATACTCCCAAACCATTTTATGTTATTGATATAATTCCCCTCTGCAAGTGAAAATATGTCGATGTTTATCTACTAAAGATGATAATTTTTAGTACACTTAATTGTATTTTGTTACTAGCAATTGAAAAAGTAGTTTTTCCATTTCTACGAATGGATTAAAAATTAGTTTATCGCAGTAGTCGCAATTATCCTAGACGGGTATATAATTAACTTTTGAAAATACACCGACGGTTCTAAGTTCAAAAGGAGCGAAGATGCGGACACTGGCCGATAGAGGGTACACCCAGTACTGAAATACGAATGAGCTTAAAAATTTAAGAATTTATTTCGATGGAAGTGTAGAGGAGGTGTATTTATTAGGTGTATACGGAAATTTTGAAGATGGACAGAATAAAAAAATTGCACTTCGTAATTTACTCTACCAAAAGTACTTTTGAAATGAGCTTTTCTTCGCGGCAAAAAATTCAAACGCATTTCTCGTCGGGGAATCCCGCAAAATGTGCTTCTCTTCGGAGATATCAGGGATGGCCTTAATTAATTAAATTTCCAATTACAGCTAAACCCAATAATTGATTATTAAACGGTTTAATTTTTAATTTTAAAATTAATACTTCAATTTGTAATTTTAAAATTAAATGGTTTAGTTTGACCGAGAATTAATAATTAAATAATCTAATACCTCCGACATATTCATAAAATGCACACGAAGTACGTTTACAAGAAAAGCTCGTCTCTTTTACAAAAAAGCTCCTTCATTTTTTCACAGCTTTTCTCATAAAAGTTACAAAGCTTATTATCAATTGTCAAAGATTCAAGTAAAAATTAAAATGAAATAAAATTAAAGTCAATAATTGATGTTAATTAAAATCGTAAACATTACCGGAGCTTACAAGTCCACGAGTACATTTTTCACGTCACTTTTACAGGAAGCTTCATCGTACAAGACTCTTCATTGCATCTTTGACAATTTACTTAAAAATTTAGTCATTGAAAGTAAGATCAGACAAAGAGTAACCCAAACTTCCGGCCAAATCGAGTGCGCGTCAAAGCTGAGGTCGAGTATTTTCGAGTTTGTTATTCCTTAATCAATTGACTAATTAAATCCGATTCAAGCATCGCGCCATACGGTGACGTAGGAGCAATGTCGGCAGATATAGAATCCAGCGTGTGTTTTGATTCCGTCTTAGCATGGAAAATATGTTTCTCTCCCCGAGGCGATCTTTGTTCACGCTGTTTGTACGCAGCCTTATTATTCTCTTCTCTCTCGTCTTCGACGGCTTCCCGTGGGGTCACAGATAACCACGACATCGCCTCTCGTTTGCAGATCGACAAGTGGGAATAATCACGTGGTGCGGGGGTAAGGCGCCAGAAGCCATTTTCATTCGTCGCTCGTCCGATCGCACCACCCATTGTTCCCTTTTCTCTCTCTCTCTCTTTCTCGATATGCGCTTGTCTAGAAAGTATTTTTACGATGATAACATATATATTTTCGAGACTAACATCAGAGAGAAATTGATGGCCTCTACACTTGAAGGAGTCCAAAAGCGTTTGTTTATTTGAATTCCAGTATAGAAAATATTTATGTGGAATCCACGTGGAATTTGTGTCGAATTCATGTGGAATCGGCGTGCCTTCATGTGTAATGTATGAGGAATCCATGTGCATTTATGTAGAATCCACGTGAATCCAATGGAGATTCATGTGGAATTCATGTGGAATCCATGCAGATTCACGTGGAATTCATGTAGATTCATGTGCAATCCATATAGATTCATGTGGAATCCATGCAGATTCATGTGGAATTCATGTAGATTCATGTGCAATCCATATAAATTCCTGTGGAATCCATATATATTCATATAGAATCCACGTCTATCCACATCGTATTTACAACTGAGATAATTAGTAGAAAACTAAGACGAGCTTTTCGTAATTTATTCGATCTTTGAAATTACTAAATCGATTTGTTCCGAATGAAATTTTATTTGATAATATAAATTTTATTTAATTTGTTACTTTAATTAGACATGTAAACTTTTTTAAAAGAGAAAAGCTCATCTGACGAGCTTTAAATGTCACAAAAGCTCCGATAATTTAAACCGAGATTTTCAGCAGTCAGCCAAGACTCGTGCTTAAGAGATCTCATTAATTTTCTCATGCTCATTTTGCAGACTTGCGTGGCGCTTAGTCGCGATAATACACTTATCCTAATAATTGGCGTAAGTAGCTATCGAGGGAAAACTTTCCTATTATTCTTTACTTATCGCCGTCGGCTCGTTCAGGGAAACTGATTTATTAAAGAATTCCCGTCTTTGTTTGACGTAAGCGACGACTAGAGCGTATCTCAATTTTATTTTACAATCACAATATTTTGTCCAGATCATTTTTTAGAAAATTATCGCGTCTACTTAACTTTATCACGCTCACTTTTAAAATTCAATTTTCTTCGATCTTTGATTCAAATTCAAAGTGATTCTTGCAAACGAGAATCGCGATAACGACGCCCTTTATACACGTTGCTAAAATTTAAAAAATTTTAAACTGTTTTCTAATTTGTACCATTAATTCGTATAGTCTCAACAGGGACTTTAAGACACCAAATACAATTTATATTTCTTTTATATAAAAATAATATAATTTTATTTTCTACACAAAAAGAAAGTAGTACAATGAAGAAAATTCGATTCTAATATTACAATTACATTTTAATCAAGATTAACAATGACAACAAGAAAGAGAAATAAAGCAGCGTAGCATTCCACAACGAACCTACGTGTCATTACGTGCGTACGCACCGAATTGAAGCGAGATAAATAATTTAATTGTAG
Source organism: Sycophila sp. Sp_5 (assembly GCA_018906775.1). NCBI lineage: Eukaryota > Metazoa > Arthropoda > Insecta > Hymenoptera > Eurytomidae > Sycophila > Sycophila sp. Sp_5. The sequence continues at coordinate 6,368,116 of JACCID010000004.1, forward strand.
ACGAGCGATGAGCGCGGGACGATCCACGCCCAGTTTTCGGCGAACATCGCATCAATTAAAAAAAAAAAAGAAAAAAGCAAGTTGGGCGTATATATACACATGTGCCGAGTCACGCGCGCCTCGTCCACAGAAGGAGGAGCGATAAGCGGCGTCGTGCTCCAGCGACTTCGCTTCAGATTCCGGCTTATCGATGACCGCGAGACTCGAGAGATGAGTCGGCTTATCGGGTCTAGGGTCGCCGAGGTCGCTGCTGTCGCGCAAGATTCGATAAGTTAAAGCCGAACGAGCGCGCGATCCTCGCCTCTCCTCCCCCCTCTCGCCCCCTTTTTCCCTCGTGACCTCGGTACTCCACCCTCCCCTCCTTTCTTTTTTAAGTACTTCGGCTATTTCCTGTGTTTATTTTGCTGTGCTTTTGTTTGTAAGCACACTTAGGCGGTTATTTATGGTGGTCTTGAGGTTTGCAGCGTGATTTGGTTTTAGCCCTGCGATTGAGAGATGCAGTGATTATTGTACTTTAGAAAAGGATGTAATTATGCATATACATTGAAAGGAAAAATTTATTAAAAATTACTATTATGGTTGGGAATGGAATGACCGTCTTATCAAGTGAGAATTTTTTATATGAAAAGTAGTTATTTTTAGTATCTGAAATTTTAAAAATTACAATTTTAATACTAAAAGTTGCTAATAATTGTTATTTTCCATACTAAAATTTCTCACTTATCGATACTGTCACTCCTTTCCTAATCATAATAGTAATTTTTATTAAGTTTTTTCTCTGAGTGTACAGATTGAAAAGGATTATTTTGTATTGCTGGATTTTATAAATTCTTTTTTGTATGTTAAAACTCTTTTTATTTTTACGATTGAGCTAATTATTCGGCCTCCGCTTAAACACACTGATGTTTTTTTTATAAAAAGTTTTTTAGTCACGAATATAAGAGAAAGTCAGTTTGAGAGGTAATGATACCGACAGTAAGTTAGATTATCGTTTAAACCGAGAACTGAAAATTTCCAGAAATTTATCAAATCGTATTCCTTTATTTAATCGCATTTTTTTTACTCACGTGTTCGGCATTATTGAATAAAACATTTTTTGATCTTTAATCGAGTAATTAACAAACAAAATATCAATACGAGTATTCAACAAACAACCAGCAAAAAAACGTATCAATTCGAACATATTTTTCCAGTAAATAAAAAGAAAAAAGTCGGCAATTCTTTCAGTATGCCTACAGTAATGGTATTATGTAAATGAATTTTTGTATAATATATTTAACAGTTCCATAACAATTATTGAGTACATAACCGATCGTACAAATATATAAGTATAACAAAAAAATTATTCTTGGAAATCTTTCATTAGCGAAATTCATAAAATTCAGTGCGCCTTTCAGTAGTAAGGGTACGGATACTGCAAGACAGTAGTAACAGCCTACTCCAAATATACAAATGCACACCAAATCAATCACGCAAATAATTCCAATAAAAAGAAATGCTTCAGTATAAAACAAAAAAACTAAAAATACGAAAAAAAATAAAAGGCATGACGGGTTTAAGTAGTAAGGGTACGGCTATGGCAAGGCAGTAGTAACAGCCTGCTCCAAATATATAAATGCACTTCAAATCAACCACTCAAATAATTCCAATAAAAAGAAATGCTTCAGTATAAAATAAAAAAACAAAAAATACGAAAAAAATTAGAAAGCATGGCAGGTTTAAGTAGTAAGGGTACGGGACCGGTAAGACGCAACATCGTCGAACGCGCGACTCGCAATAATTGTTTCCCCAGCGAGGCATCGCGCAAACCGCGATGACTAACGTCGACAAAACCTGCTAGAAGTCATGCCTGTCTTCCGCGAATCCACGCCGATTTCGCAGTCGCCCGATTATCGCTCGCTCGGGGCACACCGCGCGGAGATTACAGGGTGAACCGCGACGATTTGATGGGGAAACCGAACGAAAAAAAAAAGGAAAATAATACGGTGATTCACAGGCGCGACTAAAGGCAATCACCGACCAGCGGGTTCAATGTCGTCGCCGGGGGTTTTCGATCTCCTTCGACGGCGGGTACTTTACATCGCGCGTCGCGAAAACAATCCGGTGGGTGTTTGCGCTTTGTGCTTGCGCTCGTTGGATACGTCGAGTGGGTTGTAGGTCCGAGGTCGTCGAAAAATCCAAAGGTCGGATCCTTGGCTTAAACTGAAAGGCTGACCTTCGTCACTACGTGGAGCTGACGTTTGCCCGAGGCTGCTAGTCAGCTGTAAATACGTACACAAGCTGAATGTAGCTAATGAGCGGAAAATACTGATAGTGTTGATGAATTTAATATTGTGTTTTTGTTTAGATAAGTTTATTATTCTAAGCAACAGAAGTAATAAATAAACGTGCTAAAACAGTTGGAGTAAAATTTTCACTCTTAGTTTACAGCGAAACACTCGTATGGAGTAAAATACAATTATACTGAGTAGAGTAAAATTCACTCTAAGGTATATATTACAGGTTGAGTCCTTTCGTGCTTCTTAAGAATAAAAATCACTTTATTTCATTTTAAAGTCCTGGCCTTAACAAAAATAATACAAAAAAAAATCGATAAAAATTATTCCCAAGACATTAACAAGTTTTTTAATTTGAATAACATCCTAAAACAGTTTGAGTTAAATTTCGCTCTTAGTTTATAGTTTATAACATTCGTAGCGTTAAATTTGATTCTATTAGAGTCAAATCTTACTCTACTTGAATAGAGTGATTTAAATTAATTTTAAATGACGCTTCTTGCCTTCGCAGGAATTCATTAAGTGTTATCTCATTGTTTCATTATCACTCATTTTGATGGATCCACGGAACAAAACATAAACAAATTTTTAAAAAAATACATAATTAGGTACACTTAATTTTTTACATCTTTTTCATACAATAATTATTCTACGCGCGTTTAAAAAAATAAAATAAATCCTCTGTTTATCGATTCGATTACAATGAGCATAAACAGTGGGAAGATATTGACAGCAAAGCAAATTCATATTTAAAACTATGCTTAACAAAAGATCCAGTATAAAAAAAGTGACTGCAAACTGATCAACGAATAGTCGTAACTCACTCTTCGTCATACTAAAATCTACCACAAATTCCTTCTTCAGAAGAATTGATCAATGAAGATTTATTTTTTGTTACCGTCCTCCTTGTATAAAGATGCGCAGATTATCAGTTGGAATTTTTCATTATAACTAATTCAACGGGCGCGACCTCCGCCAGCTTTACGGTGTCAATTAAGCAGACGCGCAATCAACATCAGGCCGACGCAATCGCAGTATAGACGCGCATAATTAATTCGCGAGAAAGTTATAGGAGACACCTCTAGAAATTCCGAAGGCTGTCGGGTGGATCAGCGAAAGAGCGAGGATCAGCTGATAGCTATTCGCTGTCCTGTTGCTCTTTAAAAAGGCGAGATAGAAAGGCTATCTGCCTTTATTCGCCTATTTATGCAAAAATATAATATATAAATAATATATATTAGTATTCGTACTAAATTCAAAGCGTTCAAAACTAGATTACTTTTAATAAATATAGAAATATACAACAAAATACAGTGAAATGCAGTGAAATACAGAAATATAGAGAGAAATGTCATAGTTATTATTAATTATTAATTTTAATTAACAGAATTAATCAAGAGAGAGAGAGAGAGAGAGATTGATTGATTGAAACTTTAATTTCGATAAGGTCCTATTTAATACAATTTATATACTCACTGTATACAGTTTGTATAAAAAATGACTCTGTACAATGTGTATATAATAGTACACTATACACATTGTATAGAATCATTTTTTGATACAATTTGTATATAAATTGTATCAAATATTTTCACACGGGAAAAATCTAATCTAAGATATAGAGAAAAAGAAAGAAAGAAAGAGAGAGAGTTAGCTCCGGTTCACTTTATATTGGTAGCCGCATCAGGGAATACTTGAAGGTCGTTTCGAAACATCACTGCTGACTCGACCAAGCCGACGCACGTCGTCTACTGTATAAGACATACGTGTACACGGTATACGTGCAAATTTTACGAGGAAGCAGCGAGAAGTGTCCCACTTTCCGGGGATGTATAAAAGACAGAGACAGATACACTTTGTATAATTAAATGCAGCTTTATGAGTGGATATAAACAGAGGATAATTTATTGATACTTAAAAAAGACAACGAACTCGGCCGCCCATTGTTTAATAATTTGGATAAATTTTGTCAAATTTTATTGTCTTTGGTCGTCTGCATATCGAGATTATTTGAATTTAAAATCTTGAGGGAATTGAATTTTTTTGTTATTGTTTTAAGGTATAGGTTAAATGCTAATGCAAGGAAACGAAGAATTTTCATAGAACACTTTACATTAATGTTCTTAAAATACTCGATATCACAGCGTTACTATACGCACATTACAATGATATTTTACTCAACTGAAATAATTAAAAAAAAATTATCTCACGTTTTTCATCGACTTCCATTTATACTCCAAAGTCAATCAGAATACTGGATAAAAACGTTAAAAGTTGCAAAAAAATTACTGTACATCAGTGGGTCTATATACTCTTTATTATCGGTCAAAAAGATAGGCATTTATTTTTGAAATTACAAATCGCTATATTTGAAAGTCGAACACGTGTCATTTTTTTCGCAAAGGTTAACAGTAAGTTACTGCGGTCAGCCAATCACAGCAGAAGGATAATGTGGATGTTTGGGTTACAGCTGCCCAAAGCATTGCAACTGTAGAAACGTGCATATCGCTTGACGTTCAATTTCGAATCTAAAGATTAACATATAATTAGAATTCGGTTTTTTGTTAGTCTCCGCGTCTCTTATCCGTAACTTTGGAATTGACACTGAAAAAGTTCTGATTTACAGCTTTCTTGTTTCTATGCGCGATATCGTCTCCGGGCGATTCTCCGCCAACCAATGCAGATTCACTTTGCAAGCAAATTTATATTACAATAATCGATAAATATTTTATTTTGGTTGGTTGTCCAATAGAGTCAATAAATGTTAAATTGTGAGATAAAGAATTCCAAACCCTTTTCGTTCTATTATTTAATTATCACTCAAAAATATTCCTAAAGCAATTTTAGGATGTTCTCAATAGAAACGTTGCGTATTACGGATAGTAAATTTTACGCTTCCACGAAATCTTATTTTCTTCGCAGAAAAATATCTCCAGCAGAATATTGTGATACCACGTCGTTAAAACAACTCGACCATCTTATTATTGAACACAGTGTTTTGCGGAAATATACGTGAAAAAAAAAAGAGCTCGATTCAAGCATCACGCCATGTTTGCACTGTCCGGTGTTGATGGTGAGTCCGTCGTGTAAACGCGCGAACCGAGAAAAAAACAATTTCGCGCGAGTTACTTCACGTGGCATTTAAAAAGTTGTCGTGGCGCTAATAATAGGCAAACGGCTAAAATCCATCCGCGATTGGCAAACGCTTCGAGCGCCAATAGGCTCGCTAAGGCTGTCGTAAGATGATGAAGTCGTCATCAGTCCACAGAAATTGTTTTTCGCCGTTAAATTGTAGTTTGCGCACGCGCGATGATGCAAAGCTCCGGCGGAGCTTTCGGAAGCGCGGGAAATTTGAAGCGAGTAGGAAGAAAAACAAAACGCGAGGAAAGTTTCCGGATCGCACGTGGAATCGGACCCCTAGCGACACTTATCGCTAAAGCGTCTTGTGAGAGATAGTGAGTCCGAGGGGGGCCAAAGGGTTATCTGGCAGCTTGCACTTCTTCTCTTGACTGTGGTCGTTTGCTGATGATAACAGTGGAAAAAAAGGCTATGCTCGGCTAGAACAGAATTATTTCATCATACTTTTTATTTATTTAGATCTTCTTATCAGCGGCCGGCGATGTTCTAGTGCGTGGGGTACCTTTCGTTTGATATTAGCTTGACACTGCGAAGCTTGAATTTTTCCATTTGCCTTTAGTAATTCTTTTATAAGATTGAATACAGTAAAATTTTATTGCACTTATTTTCAACCAAGTAATAAAATTCGTTATTCTCTTGTAGGGAAGACCTGGGCAAGGATACCTTAAGGAAAAATTAAAAGATTAAAAAAAGAAAGGAACTAAGTATAATAAAACAATTACGTTATTAAATTTTTTTCCCTCCAATATTATTTAAACAAATATAATAAATTGATAAAATAGTCCATCCTAGAATAATAGGCTGTGTCCGTCTAGACCAGGACTTGCCCTACAAGAGAATAAATTATTAATAATTTATCTTTGAATCAAAATCTATTTATATAAGTAACGTCTCTAGATCTGATATACCAGCACACATAAATTTCTACCTTAAATATTGAGATCAATAAAAAAAGAATGAATGTCAAAATTTATAAACTCGCCTGATGTCTAGGACATACTTGCACGCGTAAATTTGAACCTCAAATATTGGGATCAATAAAAAAATCAACGTCAAAATGTGTAAACTCGCCCGATATCTAGGACATACCTGCACGCGTAAATTTGAACCTCAAACATTCGATCAATAATAAATAAATCCACGTCAAATTTAAAAATCCGTCCGATGTAGCGTCAAACAAACACGAAGGAAAAAGCGATTCGCTGCAAGTCCAACCCACCTGACAACCCGCCAGACAAGAAAACTCTTCGATCGAGTCATCAAACAAAAAAATCTCATCGACAAATTGAATTTCCATCCACGCACAGCGCTCCCTTCCACACCTCCATCGCGGGCGTACCGAAAGATCAGTCTCAAGAGAGTCAGAAAGAGACGGACGGATAAAAATAGACAAAGAGGGACGCTCAGCCGGGCCGCCGGGTATTACTCCATCGGCTCGGCGCGACGTCATGAAAAGTCGGATTCTACGCTCTCCCTTTCGCTCGACATATCGCGGCTCCTTGCGAGCGCTCGGCTCACCGCGGATTTCGCCGAGTCGGCGCTTTCCTTTTCGCGACCTTCGCGGTATTGCTTTATTACTCGTCGGCGCGCGCGCGCTACCGCGAAGCTTGCGCAACGGGCGATCGCTCGCCGCGGCGCGAACATCGAGCTCCTCGGGATCGGGAACGCGAGACGCCGCTCTCGTGGCCTACTGCTTCTGCAGCGCACACGCCATCTCCCCCGTGCACTGCAGTGCCTCCGTTCGCTCCTTTTTTTTTTTTTTTTTTTGCGCTAGCGGGGTGCTCGCGTAGGTATGCGAAAATTGAACGAAAGTGGAGCGAAGCCTTGTCGGGCTCATTTTCTTTTCTATAAGTACACGCGTTCGCTTTAATGTAAATGGCTTAGGTGCGTTTTTTTTTTATGTGTATACGTATGGAGCGCTTTTTAGGCCGGCGAGCGTCGATTATAGGTGCTGATATTTGCTGCGCGTGTTTGCGGATAGGGGCCGATGTTTTGTTTGGAGCCGCGTGGATTTATTGCTCGGGGACTGGCGAGGTGTGCTCGACCCAATTAAGCTCGCCCGTATAAGTAAAGTGTAGGTGTATAAGAAATTTTAGCAGGACGTGGAAAATCGTATAGATCCTTTTTTTAGATGTAGGTACAAAAGGTATGGACAATTTTAAATGCCTTTGGACGTGATTCTGTATAAAGTTTTTGTGATCGTGAATTTACACGCTAAATCAGCTGGCTTGAAGTAGAATGAAAATTAATTCTATCGGACTCAAATTTTCACTTTGATTTTGTAGTGAAATTAACTCCCTTAATGGAGTGAAATAGAATGATTTTTTGGACTTTTAAGTAAAGCAAAAGGTAGGGACACTTAAGCTGTAATATGTTACTCTACCTTAGTGAATGTACTCTACTTAAATTAATTTAAATCACTATATTTATGTAGAGTAAGATTTAACTCTAAAAGTATCAACTTTAACTCTACGAGTGTTTCCCTATAAATTAAGAGTGAAATTTAACTGAAACTGTTTTAGGGTCTTATTCGAATTAAAAAACTTAGAGTAATTTTTATCGATTTTTTTTTTGTATTATTTTTTTAGGTTTGGTAAAGCCAGGGCTGTTGTAATCTCGTTCCGAGGCATGATAATGTGGAATGAAAATTTGTAATGTAATAATCGGAATAAGATCATGATGGATGGAATAAGCGAACGAGATTCGTTGCGTCTGTAGGTAATGTTCAATTGTGGGCTTATATTGATTTAGATTATTGGCCGATCGATATATCTTCGGCGTCCTTTTTGATGCCGATAGAATCGATTTTTGCTGTAAATAAACGTTTATGCAAACTTCGAGATATGCATTCATTATGTCACTGGCCGTATAATCATAAGACTTTATTTTCTTTGTGTTTATCGTACGAGGGGAAGAAAATTCTGTTATACAATTAACTAGCAGTTCATACAATTTTAGAGTGCATTTGGTTCTATAAAATATTATGCTAAAAACTTCATGTATAATTTTTATAAGTAAATTATTCTTGAATTTTTTCTTTAGTTTCAGAAGTATTAACAAATCGATATATAATTTAAATAAAAATCGTTATCCTTTTCTTTTCATATTACCACGTCAATGTAATATGGTTGTGTGATAACAATTAGGTTCGCAAATATTCTGCATGTGAGAAAAGAAGAAAATAGAAAACTGAATAATCGTTCACCCAAGTCACCCTATTAAAACTCTGATTTGCACTCATTGGAACAATATACAATTACTAGATTTTATTGGGCCTAAGGTCCTGGCCCCTCGATCTCGTTAAAGATTCCATTTGACTAACAAGACGCGTGTTTGCTCCAATCGAAATTACTTTCTCTTTTTTTTCCCGAGTTAATCGCCATTTTTTTTAACTTTTTAAGTCCTCGTCGCGAACAAATCATTACGTTCGACCACTGCAAATTTTTATCTAATCTTCCGTTCGATTAGATATATTCATAATTAATGCCGAGTGCATGTAGAAATGTAGATATTTTTTCCAGAATTGGCCGTATAAATATTATGTTTATCAAACTTCCATAACTAATTGTTTTTACAGTGATATGCTCAATAAATGCGTGGTATCTGAAATATTGTTTACAAAAATTTTCGCTTGAAAATAAAATCCAATTTATTTTACAAAAAAAATAAAAAAATAGAAGATTATCATGCGCAACGTCAGAGTCAACAAGTACATCTGATGGATACTATATGTTCCTAAGTACGAGGATTCAACGAAGAAGCTCAAGGTGCCGGTACCTACTTTTTATGTAAATTGTATTATGATTACTACCACTTTTATCGTGAACGATTATAATTTATATTTTATTATATTGTTATTGATTGCAAAGCACTGGAAATGATTGCCTTTGCATAAGCGCTCCTTCACCCATCGACACCTCGTTATCTCATCGAATGTATCAACTAAAAGAACGCGTTTAAAAATAAGTAAATCGTATTCTTAGCAATTAGATAACATTGAAGGCTTTATCATAAGCGATTCCAGTCAACGTTCTAGTCTCAAGCTCAAAGGTAGCTTTGAACTTGCGATAAATCAGACGCCGGAGAAAATCCGCGCGCTGACTCGCAGCCATTCTTCTCATTATCCGCGGGGGCACATTTTTATTTTGAAAGACGATTACATTTTCCAGCTCGAGTCGCGTGCGTTGATCTATCGCCTTAAAGGCTCCGACGACTGGTGAGAAGGAATGAATTGAGGCGCGTGGGTCGCTCCGAGTGGTGCACAAGCGACACGATCGGCTCTCAGGAACTCGAGGCGATGATGGCTGCGAGGCGGATGCTGACGTCCACTCTGCACACTTTGCGTGATTCTGCTTCACGAGTGCGACCATTCGACGTGTGAAATTTGTCGTTACTCTTGCGTCACTTTCGATAATGAGATTTTTCAAATGAACCTCCGACGGTTCTGTGATTTTATGTACGTCATTTTTTATTCATGCGTGCCGTGGATTATCTAGTCATTTTTATTATTTTTTTTTCGTATTAATTATTATTAGTTTAGTGCTTGAATCCAGAAAGTTGAGGTAATAAAAAAAACTACTGCAATAAATTCGCGGATGACCGCATGACTTTGGGAAATTAAGATAAAACTAGTGGTTACAGCCGGGTTGGGTCAGACATACTTAAAAATGGTCTTTTAGAGAAAAAAACTCATTTTATCAAATCGTATTGGCTCTTTTTATTTGACAAAAACTAATTATACTCAAAGAATGCTGAAATTACCTCCCACATTGAATACACTATCCGAAGTAAGTGCCTTTCGAGCTCCTCGTCAATACTCTCAAAATCTGAAAATGTAAAATTCATTTAGAAAATGTGAATGTAGTGACAAATTTTATGTGAAAAATTGTTCGCATGTTTACCATGTGAATGGCTTTTCGCGTATTAAATATCACTATTCACATTTTCCAAGAGAATTTCACATTCTCAAATTTACACGGTAAACACTATTACAAATTCGAAATTCAAAATCTACGAGTATACTGTTAAAAAAGGCATTAAATTGAATGCATATACTGATAGCAAATTTACTGAATTGACATTAAATTTGATATAATTTACACTAAAATTAATGTAAAATTATATAATTTACATAAAAATTAATGTAAAATTTTATACAATTTACATAAAAATTAATGTAAATTCGGTAAGTTTCACATACGCCGATAAAATTTACTTCCAGTATTTGCATTGAAATTCATGCAAAGTTTTTTTACAGTGTACTTTTAATTTCCGCCGAGCAATGGAGGGTTAGTGGCCGACGAAAGTTCGTCGATTTGACCGATAAGTGGGATCCGTTTCGCGGTAGCCCCTGCGTTTTTTTATTGTGTGCACCGCGCGCAGCTCAGGAGCTCCGATGATTTATGTGTCAGCCGAATGCGTCACTCGCAACGCCTCGCTATCGATTATTCACCTCGAATCGCGCGCGCCTCCGCGATCGCCTTTCTTCTCGCGCCTTTCCCCAGGTACCAATACCCTGCGCAGGGGGGGGGGGGAGTGCGTTTTATCTTGTGCTCGCTTTTTCCGCGAGATTTTCTTATAGACAAGCCGCGGGCAAAAATAGCGCATGACACTGGCACCGCAAGCTACTGATAAACTTGACTTTCGCGTTGTTGTTTTCTTTTTTGTAGTGTACAGTGTGGTGAGTATATGATTTTTCTATTGGAAGGCATTTCGCGACGGTAAAATCACTCGAAGATACCAGTGATTTTTTCAAAGCACGGATAAATAATTGGAAGTACAAGTAATTTTTTGAAGATACAAAAAAAATTTCGAAGCAAGGACAAATCATTCGAAGTACGATTGTTTATACGGAAAAATTTCTCGACGTATGAGTGATTTTTTTAAGATACGGAAACATCATTCAAAGTAGAATTTTTTTATACATGGAAAAATCAATTAAAGTACGAATAATTTTTTTTTGAGATGCGAAAGGGCAATGCTTGTTTATTATTTTATTATTTTAGTAAAGTTTTTAAGGACTTATGTATTAGAGGGATTGTTTTTGCTTATTACACGCATTTGCTTGTATTTGTATTTATTTAATGGGGTTAATGGTTCTAGCTACGTAATAAATGATTTATACAATTGAAAATGATATAAAAGTTTTCACATAAAATAATTCAACTAAACTTAATAGTTTATGACTTTAGTGCCCGCTTAAGCGCTATAAAATCTAACTTCGATACTTTACTTCAGAGGGGTTTTATTTATCTTTTTTTTTCTAATAATCGAGGAGCAATAAATAAAAAAAATTATTAATTCCTGTGTAATATGTACATTATTCAGACAAAAAATTATCTCGTACACTTATAAGAGAAAAATATCAGAAATCTCGTTCTTATGAAATTGTATTGATTTAGCTATTAATCAAAAAGTATCGGTTAACTTTTTCATTTGTCAATCACTGAGTAATTACTGTGCATAAAAATCATAATAATTCAATTCAACTATAAAAGTATTTTAATTAACTAGATTTTCTAAGAAAAAATAAGGTTTTAATTAATTCTGTACCCTATATATTAGCAACGTAAAATTGAACAAAAAAAGCTTTCGTACACATAAAGTAACAACAAAAAAGGCTGCATTCCAATATTCGTAATACGTAAATAAGAAAGACAACAGGAAATAACGACGACACACTCGCAAATCTTCCTCAAGATTAAAGAAGGTGCAAGAACCTCTTGCACAAGTAACTTTCCGCCTGTTGACGCGTCGACTCATTAAAGCTCCCGCGTAAGAGCTTCCCGCGACTCAAATCACCGATAAAACCTACGAACTAGCAGTGACACTTGACTCTTTAAAAAAAAAATGAAACGCACTAAAAATAGAAAGACGAAGTACAGATTTTTATGTATCGAGCTTTCGCAAGCTTCATTTTAGTCGAGTGCATTTTGAGAGAAAGCTACGAGCTTTAATGCGACTGCGGCGCGCATACATCGGCTAATATTAGCGGCGCAACATATGGTAAGTGCCTATTCTCGGCCGGTGCCAACAGCGGCGGCCGAGCTTGGCTGCCTAGAGTCAAGGTCGCGAGGTATTAAAGGGCAACGAGCATTTTCACGTGACGCTATAAAGCGCGCGCAAATCTTTCACTGCTCGCCGAGCAATTAAGCGTCGGCCTGGCCGAAACGACGAGCTTTAAAGCGTCTCCCTCGCGATTGTTAGGAGGTGATTTTAAATTGCCGCCACGTGGGAGTGCTGAAATTATAAATAAAATTGTTATTTCGGCTTGAGCTGTAAAATCATTGTTTAGACGAAAAATTGATACGAAGTGTATATAAGTATACTGCCAGATGAGTATTGGTATTTTTATAAACACGAGTAGAATATATGATGTGCGCGTTGTAGTTTGTTGAAGTTATATATTATCGTATTTTGTGCAGGACTCTATAATTTAAAAAAAAATTATTTAATCATTTTTATAATAATATTAGCTTCGATTGACATTTAAGTGCCGCTTGCGAAAGAAGTAGTTTGTGGTTCTATTTTTTTTTTGTTTTTTCAGTATTTCTCTTCACTTCACGCATTCGATCACTTTCTGCTGTTAACTACTCTTGACAGTACACACTTTAACGCGCGCGTGATTTGATTTTTAAGTCATCGTAGTTTATCGAGTTGATAGAGCAATTCAACTTTTTTTTATGTATATTCAATTTTATGTAATTTTTTAAAATTAAATCTTGACAATTAATAAATACCTTATCAATAAAAATTAAATTGAAATCTCATCAACGAAAAATTGTATCAGTAAAACGTAAAAACAACCAAAATTACGAATAATAAAATTACCAAAATTACGATATAAAAATTTGATCACGCAGTGTATAATATTTGATAGTTAACTAAATAGTTTATCATTTGCCCTATTCGATCGATGCAATAAATAAAAGGGAGATGCGCAACAATCAGCAGTGAGTGACTCAACTCCACTCGACTCTAATAAATCGATCTCAGCCGCAAGCTCGTCGCGATCGTGCGTTTGTTGATCGGTCAATGTTCAATGGTACAACGCGCCGTTTTTTTCATGAACGACCGTAAATCCATCCCATTCTCGAGCCGCAAGCTCTTCGGGATCACGTATTTTCTGATCGATTAACGTCCAATGGTATAACGCGCCGTTTTTTAACGAACGGCCTTATAAATCCATCCCATTCTCGAGCCGCAAGCTCTTCGGGATCACTCATTTCATGATAGATTAACGTCCAATGGTACAACGCGCCGTTTTTTCGCGAACGGCCGTAAATCCATCCCATCGTCCGAGCCGCAAGCTCGTCGGAATCGCGCGTTTCCTGATCGGTCTAATCAACGTCTAATCGGAGGAGTCCACTCAACGGTATAATGCGCCGTTTTGCGCGCGAACGGCCGCAAGTGTCCGGCGCTGCGGCGATTATGCGCGCAAGGCGATCGGCGCGGAGAGGGGCGAAAGAGGGTCATTACGCGTAGGTATATAACGACATCGGCTACGTCAGCGAGCGCAGATACGCGCGCCCGGCCGATTAACATTTTATCGCGATCGGAGCGCGTTTAGAGGCTTATGCTGCGCGCGCGAAGATAAAGAATCAATCGGTCGTAGGCACCGAACGTACGAGGCTCTCTCTTTCTGTCTCTTTTTCTCCTTCCCTCTGTCCAGTTTGCGTCTGCATGGTGCTGCCTCTATATATGCGCTTTTCCATGCTCACTTTTCTTTTCCGTCGCTCGCTATAGATTCGCTCGGCTGCTGCTCGTTGCGTCATTTCTGAGCTCGCGGGGTGATTAATTGGGAAAGGAAGCAGTACTTTTTTATTATATATATTACTACTGTTGAAGTCTCTAGTCAGCGTTTTTATTTGATACACTGAAAAGACGGAAGAAGATGCTGTCCAGCCTATTGAAAGGGTCTTATAAAATGGTACTAAAACCCGATAAATTTTTTTTTTCTTTAATATACATTCAATGGAGTTAAAATCCTTAGGTTCAAAATATGTATACAAAAAATTTAAACTGTATAAACTAAATTAATGAAATGTAAGCAATATATAAATTAATAATTGCTTGTAAGTGAACGTAATGATTTTTCCCATGCGCAAATATTTGCTCGATTTAATCTCAATTGTATGAATAATTTTATATACAAAATTATTACAATTGTTTACAGTTATATATAATTGTATACACATTGCACAGAATCATTTTTTCATACATACTGTATATAAATTATATCAAATATTTTCACTTGGGATTTGACCAATAGATTCAATTGATATTATCATAGTAGGTAAGGAATAAAATTTGCACATTTTTACAGTACTTTATAAGATTCTTTCCACAATAACATCCTGATAAAATCGTTCTTCTCTCATTGGCCATACGTTAGCCAGCGCAGTTCCTTTTTATACCAGAGTTCAATTAGACACATGCAACATATATCAACGGAGAAGAAATATTTCACGTTCTCCAGACTCTACTTCTGAAATATTTTGAAACACTGCATAATCCATTATATAAGACACAAATTTTTAAGAGCCAATCCTATATAATTACAATCTCCCAGATAAAACTAACTACCCGCCGATTTTCTCCGATCGATCGACTACTTCCACCGGCAATAATTCCCCCTCGCCGCGTTACACGTATTCTCCCAAGCAATAACAAAAAAAAGGAAGCAAAAAAAAGGCCAGTCAAAAAATCCCCGGCGCAGCGTACGTTCCTTGTATAGCGGCATAATTAGCGTCTCGCTCGCGGCACAGGCATTACCATAAGCTGACACTGCACCATGGCATGAATAAAGTATATAAATAAATATAAATCAAGCTCCACTGGCTCTCGATCGGAGCCGAGAGCGCCTATGGACGCGCGTGCACTCTCACTCTCGCGCTGCCCACGGCTACGGGGAGCGAGTCTAGGAGTGCGCTCGGCCGAGTGTCATAATCGCTCGTAACTCGCGTTTCTCTCCGCGAGCGATTCGTGGGATTTCTACCCACCGGTACCAGTTTTCATGTCCTTGGCCTATATCTGGGCGCGCGCGCGCCGCGGGCGACGCGGCCGCACGCGGAATCCGAGAGCGCCTGGCTTTTCTATTATTCAACGGCGAGTAGTCGCTGCCTGGGAGGGGGAGGGGGTCGTTCGTGCTCCTAGAGAGAGGCAACATTATGCGATGATTCCAGATAAGGTTCGGACACGAGGCGAGCACGCCGGTCTCTCTCTCTCCCTCCCTTCCGGTTGGAGCGATGGAGCTTGTGTATGTCTGTAGAGACTACAACTGCTCGCCGCTTACTTTTCCGATCGACCATTTTAACTTCACTTTCGAATGCGATGTTTTGATGCATTGCTTCGGAGAGGGCTGACTTCTTTTTTTTTGTCACGGGGAATGATTTAGATCGAGGTTTTTCTTATGTACCGATTTTTTAACGATTAAAATTGGATAAACGAAATTTGAATACCTGCTTTCGAAGTTGTCAAACGGGTGATTAGGTGAAGACAAAAATGAGTGTCGTTTTGCAGGAAATATTTTTTACTCTAATTTATATTAATTTTCTGGTGGTAAAGGTAAAAATAAATAAATAAAAGATACGCTTGAGTGGAATGTGTGCACTATGGAATTGAGGATCGTTAAGTTAAAGTATACAGTCGTTGCAATTCATTTAGAGACGCAAAAATTTGCGTGCATGTTAAAAGTGCAATGAGTGATCATTGATCATCGTGCCAAACGTTCGCAAAACATTCGCTGCGTAGTAAAATTACGTTACAGCCTCCGTAAATTAATGAAGCAATAAAAAAAGCTTCAGCTAATATTTGCTCTGCACTATGCTTAAGAAAAAAAAAAGAAATAAAAGAATAGTACACAGAGAGCTTTTTATTTTGTAAAAATTTTACAAAACTCTATCACCAGTCCAAGATAAAAAGTACCAGGACTATCGAGTCAAAATTTCCAGAGCTTGCAGCCTGATTTTTACACGGATTTCAAATATTGCGATGTACATAGCAATTTCTACTATATTTCATAGTAAAAATCGTCACAGGACGAATATATCCCACTGTTCCTATAATAAATTTTACTATAAAATTCCTCTTTGCGTACAAGCAAAATTTCCAAGTGCAGATTGCATAAAATAATATACTAATCGTCATTAACTTAAAAATAAAAAGTAAATAAAATTTCGTAATTTATTTGCAAGCTTTTTATTAGCACTTCCATCGGCAGAAAGGCCACAGCAATTAGCAAAACACGTTAAGAGCAAGAAGTTGTTCTTTAAAAGCGCGCGCCACGATCCCGACGAAAAATATGAGCGTACGATCTCCAAGTGGAAAAAGGGGGGGGGGGGATCGAGCGCAGCGGGTTTCCCTTTCTGCAGGAAATCCTCGGCTCGCGGAAAATCAGCGGAGCACGCCGCGGCGGTTGCCCAACCGGGGAGCGCGATCCGGCCGCGGGGAGCTCTTAAAACTCTTACCGGTTTAATTCATAAGTATTAAGGAGGCATTATCGGCGCGGGGGGGATTACTTAATCGAAAGTGAGCAGCGCCAGCGCCAGGCTCCGCCGAGCAACTGGGTCGAGAAGCCCGGCCTCAGTGTGTCCGTCTCGCTCGCTCAAAGCTCCTTCTACATCCCACTTCCTCCGTCGTCACTTTCTCTCTCTTTCTATCGCTCGTTCGTTCGCTCCCTTTTGCACGACTCCGTTCCTCCCTCCGTTTAACGGCGAGCGAGACGTGTCATGTATTCCCAAAAATTTACTCTAACTGGTAGCCTGGAAAAAAATTGTGAATTTTAATGAAATGATTTACTTCAATAGTTACTTATTAAATATTTTATGGGTCAAAAAAATTTTTTTTTGAAAGCCACTAAATTTATTTAGAAACAAATAAATTCATTTACTTTAATGAAATTATTACTTGATTCAAAGAATTATTTAATGAGTACTATTGAAGTAAATCATTTCTTTAAAATAAACAATTTTTTTTCCAGTGTAGAAGAATCCACTAAATACCACTAGAAAATCTGCTTATTATACACTGAGGAAAAAACTTAATAAAAATTGCTATTGCAGTTAAGAAAGGAGTGACAGTTTAACAAGCGATAATTTCTTGTATAAAAAATAGTCATTTTTAGTACGGAAATTATAAAAATTACTATTTTAATAATAAAAATTGCTATTTTGTGTATTACAAATTACTATTTTTCAATTTACTTATCAAGACTGTCACTCCTTTCCTAAACACAATAGCAATTTTTATTATACCAAGGGGTATTTATACCAGGGATAAGCGGACCATCATTTACGATTAATTTGCTAAAACGTAAATGAATTCTTCTTCAAATAAGTAGACTATCGTCTTCCAATAAATAGGCTGCGTGATAAATTATAAATTGATTAATAAAAACTTAATAAACACTTAATAAAAAAAGTAAGAAGAATCGAATAAATGAAAAAGCAGAACATCTGATCAATTAACATATTTATGATAAAATTCAGAGGATTCTGTGCTTCTAGTAAATTTATTGTGAATTATTACTGAAGCAGACGTATTCTTCAATTGAATAAATTCATTTTAAAATTAAGTAGATAACATTTAAGTTGCTTTGTCTACTAAGACTAAGAATCCACTTTTGTGAGTGTATATATACACTCTTTTCGCTATTCGTTGAGATTCCGCTCAATTTTACAATGATTCGTGCAGTTTTTTTTTTTGTTGGTTTCGTAGGTATCCGAGGCCTCGGCGAATAAATCGAAGGAGTTATTGCGACGGGAGAGTATTAAAATTTTAACTGAATCGTAAAGATTCGAGGATAAAAGGGGGAAAATGATTTGCTTTAATATTACGAGCTCCTTATTTTTTTTTAAATTTTTTCCTATTTCTTTTTAAACTAGCGCTGCTCGATCGCCTTCGTTGCATAATACGAGCGTTTCTAGTTCATGTGTTATTGAATTATAAAATAAGTATCCTTTACATCGCTTTCCTTTCCTTTTCAGCGTCTTATTTTTTTTTATAGTCCGAGAGGCCGGAGTAGTACAAGGTGAACGAAAATTCTGGCTCTGAGGTAAAACGAATCTACGGAGTTTAGTATCTTATTTATGCATAATTAGATCAACGAGATATTTATCCCGCGGATAAATTATTCCGGCGTTATACTGTATTACGCGCTCCTTGTCCGAGCGTCGACATTGTCCTATCGAGATCGATTTTTTTAAATCAATTTTGTTTTATTTTGGAGTTATGTATTTATTACATAAAGATTATCGAAAAATTTATATTAATGCTTGTACTGAGGAGATACTCAACTTTTTAAGCACCAATAATAAAATTGTAGAGATATTTCTACAAAAAAAAAGTACGTGAATGCATTAATAAATTTCATTCATGATTGTGTAATGCTTAGATTTATAGTACGAGATTTAAAAAAAAAAGTAGATTATGTGATTATTTTTATAGTGCATAAATCAGTGATCGGCTTATACTACGCATTATAATAGGGATTTCATAATTTTTAAACTTGAATTAAAATTTGGATTTTTGTGTTTCAATATAAAAATGTGCCCAGTTGAAGGCTCAACAATAAAATGAAACGACGCTGGAGAAAGGAAAGAGGGTACACCAATAAAGTAGCCATCACTCGAAGCCTTTTGCATGTTTGCTTTACTCTGCATACGCAGTCGTTAGACAAGCATTGAGTAATGTTATCTTTTGCCGCACCACCGACGAGATGCAGCCGCACTATTTTTGCAGATTTTTTTTTCATATTCCAATAGTACTTTAAGTAGCGAGATGAATTATTGCGAACGATTGGGATTGTAAAAAATGCTGAATATGAAGAAACTAGAAGGCAACAAAGAATGTTTATTTATTAAATAATTTTAACAGTTTTTATATATCTGACGTCAATAAAAATTACTGGATTCCGCAATTAATCTACTTCTGTTACTATACTATGTTAGTCATTCATGAGGAATCTCAACATTTGTTATTTTACTTTGAATAATGTTACAAGCTCGATTTTATTAATCGTATAACGTTTACCGGTTACCGGCGGTATTTCTTGATAAACTCGTAGACCGCGATTTTTGTTAAAAGGATGCTAATTATTTTCTAGATTACATTTCGTGGAAAAAGAATCCGATAATGCGAACATATTTGTGCACTCTGGAAACTTGTATACTAAATATTACACTTATTCAGAATTTATTAAATGAAATAAAATAGATTTTTAGAGTCACTATCAGCTTGCCACTTTTTTTTTCTTACGGTATGAATTTAAACCTTTCATCAGTCCTAATGGTAAATTCTTAGTTTATAACCAATTAAATACAAAGTCAATCTGTTTACTCACACCAGATAAAAAATTCAGCACAGTAACGTAATCTCTGCGAAAACAGTGCAGTAAAATAATTTTTGCGTTAAACAATTAATTTACTTTTTAATTTTTGATGATTAAAAAAAATGTCCTTGATAACACTTGCTAAATCTAATTAAAATAGATACTGCATGGATCATTCGATCAAATATGAATAATTTCAATGACTGAATAATAATTCGATCGAAGCGAATGCAGTATACTGCCTGAAAATCAAAGCAGCGAATTAACGAGTACGTCAATTGTTAAGATAATTTTTTTTTCTCTCAAACTTTAATATTTTTAATAATGAGCGAAGTTAGAGACAAAACCGGGGGTGCGACACTCGAGATGCCTTAGCCAGTCTACAAATACGTAGAACGGAGGCTTCGGCCGGCAAAATGCGCAGCTCTCTGTTTGTCTTCGACTCTGAACGTTGCTTCTGGCAACTGGCCCACTGCTGCGGGTATAATTAAAAATGTTCATCGAGGATGCGCTACCCGTGCTCTCGATGTCATCGCTTAGTCGCTCGCGCGGGCTCCCACTGCCACTGTACACTGAAAGAATTTTTTTTGAAAAATTACTATTATTATCTAGTAAAAATTACTGTCCAGTCTGGGAGCGAAATCAGAGACTGTATTGAATAGAAAACTTACCATCAATGCATTATAAATTTTACTGGATTTCTCTTAAATATTTCTACAAATCTAGAAAATATTATTAGGATTCTAGTATAATTTATAATACAGTATGGTAATTTTTTTTACTAAATGCCGCCTATGATTCTGCTCTCAGACTGGATAAATCAAGAAATCTGGAAAAATTCTTTACTCCGACTGATTCCTGTATATGATTATTATTTTTCTGCGAATTGCTCAATTGATCGAGTCATTCATCTTTTTACAAATTTCAATAGAATTATAATTGATGCTCTAGGAATGCATCTTTGCAGTACACTAACAACATCTTTATTTTAAAATTTGTGAATAATTATTATTAATCTTTTCAGACCTGTATTGTTTCCCGCATGAAATAATTCTGAAAAAACTTCTATACGATCTACGATCATTTTTTACTTATTTTTTTTCTTTAATGTTAATTTTCTCAAGCTGTATTGAGTCTAGAATAATTTAATTACTGATTCATACGTTTGTAGTTTTTGAAAGGGGAAAAAACACGTTTCAACGGGTGATTTCTTAACAAATTATTATGCTCAAATTTTATAAATTAGTAACAATTGAATTGTAGCGTCTGCTGTAAAATCGAATTTCATAAAATAATGAACGCGAATTTATATTTATATTTACTCTACATTATGCACGTGCATATTATAAATTCAATTCAATTTTATATTTAGCACCGCGCCAACCAACGAGCTTTTGAAGCATTACCTCTTTCATCTAAACGATTTATCTCCTCGACCAATCTGCCATCAAATTAAAAATAATTAATACAATTACGATGATCGCACGCGGCAATCGCGAAGATTCACCTTACAATAACCGCGCACAATTTGCTCGCGGGAATCTCTCTCTATTTTTTTTTTATTTTCGCTCGCCGAGTGTATACGGAAATCGAGAAGGACGTTGACTCTCTCGCGCATTAAGTAACACAATCCTCCGTATTGTACAAGTGCGAATGCGAGCGCGAAGCGGTGCCGAGGAGAGCAATAGAGAGGCAGAAAGAGAGAAGATGGAGAGCAGAGGGAAGGATGAAACGAGGCTGCGACCTTGGCCTTCGTTTCCAAGCGGCGCACGTTCGCGCTTATGTGTATATAGGCGCAACGACTGTCGCCCCAGAGCACGCTCGGCTCGGATTCAGTGCGAATGCTGGCTCGAGGCGCAGCCACTCGCCACTGCCAACTGCACTGCCGTGCGAATTCGACTGACTGCTGACATTCTCTTATAGACACGCGCTAAATCGGCTGGAATAAAATAGTCAGAAAATTGAGTCTATTGGAGTCGAATATACACTCCACGCGTAAAATTATAAATGCACTGAGAGACCAATTTGGAATTTGAAATTTTAGTAAATATATTTGTTAAAAATTTCTTTGAAATTAAATGAATTTATTTGTTTCTAAATAAAGTGATATTGACTCCCTCGATGGAGTGAAATAGAGTGCTTTTTTTACTCTTAAGTAGAGCGAAAGGTAGGACTCAATCTGTAATATGCTCGTGGTGAATTTTACTCTACTTTAGAGTGAACATAAATCACTCTATTCATACAGAGTCAACTTTAACTCGATGAGTGGTTTCACTCTAAAATCTACTTCTACTTGCATCGAGACCAGCGTTTTTAGTGAATTTTAGCAGAAAGTTCAATATGATTTGGGAAAGTGTGACTAAATAAGAAACTTTTTCTTTTAGAAGTCACCGAAAAAATTATAACTGCAGCAGAGTGTCGGACACCTTTTTTTTTTGTTCAATATAAAAAGCACACAATTTTTGTGAAGTATAAGAACAGCAACGGCAGACTTCTTTTTATCTTGGTACTTAAAACAAAAAGTATAATAATTAAGTAAACCTTTCTCTTTTATGTAATCACAACAATGACAATGATCGTTCCAATAAAGATTATTTAATGGCAACGTAGGACGCATCAGTGACTCGAGGCAAGACAGCGAGAAATAAGAAAGAATGGTGATGACGCGTGAAGCCGAGAGTGACGTAACGGGAATCTTGCTATTACGTACATTGAAAATCACGAAAGAAAGCTGAAAACGTGGGTTTATTAATGGATTTTTTTAAATATTTTCTGTCATGACTTGCAGACAATGGTAACATTATACTTTTATATTCAACGTTAATTGATACTTTAACCAAGGATAAAATTGATTTACAACGTTTCAGTAAATTATTTATTTTACCTTATGTATGCATAAATTCAAAAAAGAAATTAATGTACAGTGGGCTGTATAAAATTTTTGTGCGCTCTAATTTTTAATTGATGCAATTTTTATTAAAATAACATTCGTTTGAAAAATAATAATAAAGATTGAGGTATATAAAATGAGAAAAAAATTGCAAAGATGTCACTCTATTTTGAGCAAAATGCTTCTGCGATCTCAGGGGTGTTGTCTGGCAAATAATAACATCCAGGAGACATTTTGAAACGTAAAGCGACATCAGCGCTGCTATAATAACTGTCATTTTAATATAACGATTAAATCAGCGGAAAAAGTTGCATCAAGCCCCGTGGAGAAGTGGGTGAGCGCTATTAATCGAATCGCGAGTAGACACCGTCAATCCCGCCGCCGAGGTGAGATTGAGCAATGACTTTTTACTTTGACGCTTATCCCTCATTTTCACTGTCTGCGATTCAGTCGCTAATTTCTTTCATGACTAATCGGTAAACTTTTCGTTTCTCAACTTAATTGTCTTGATTTCTCAGATTCCACCGCAAAATTGGCCTTTAATTCTGATAAAATTGTCAAATGTTTAAATTTGACAGGCAGACCGAGGACCTTTTTTTCACAGTTATTGCCAATCTTTTAAATCTTATTTCTCTCATTTACTATTTTTTATTTATTTTGCAATGTGCTATTCCGAAGGTACAACTACAATTTCTTTTCGTTGGTACCCGAAGTTCATTTGACATTTTAAACGTGCGATTGCACCAACGATTTATTGCGATTTATCAAGAATTAATTATTTTTAAGCACCTTAACTATTCAATTGTAATATTGATTAAAAATAAAATTTTCTAAGAAATTATAAAGCCTAAACTTACAAAGCCTGAGTGTACACATAAAAAAACTTACTCCGAAAAGCAAAAACAATGCTGATCTAATTAAAGTTATTCGAGTACTAATCCATTTTACAAGCAAATTTTAATGGAGGCACAAATATTTCTCGTAAACTGAAAAATCTCGAGCAGAATAACTCGATCGCTCGTTAAATCTTAACTATCAAATTGTAATATTAATCAAAAATAAAACTTTTTAAGAAATTATGCAACGCTATACTGAAAAAAAATTGGTAATTTTTAGTAAACATTTACTTCAACAGTACTAATTAAACATATCTTTGAATCAACTAAATATGTCTTGAATTTTTATTTTCGTATTTCTAAATTCTAAATAAATTTAGTAGTTTCGAAAAATATAATTATTCGATTCAAAGAAATATTTAACAAGTGCTATTGAAGTAAATATTTACTAGAAATTACTAAATTGCTTTTTTAGTATACAGGAAACGTACAGAGCCTGAGTGCACATTTAAAAAAAACTGACTCCGAAATGCAAAATCAACGTTCGTCTAATTAAATCCATTCGAGTCTACCAATCAATTTTACAAGTCAATTTTAATGGGGGCACATTATACCAACAAGTATTTCCCGCAAGCCGAAAAATCTCGAACACAATAAGTCCATCGCCCGGTCTGCGGAGCGAAAAGCGAGTCGCAAATTCGCCGCGTACAAAGGATTACGCGTGTAATTCACGAGACTTTCCCAAAAATTTGCACGACACCCGCCGCCATATACCAAAGAGCACACGGTCGTGCACTATGTAGTCGAGCCGCGAAAATAAATGGGAGCCTGCGAACAATAAGGCGGGAGCGATCGGATTTCAGGAGTGTCAGGCCCCGGCGCCGTCCTTCTCTTTCTCCTCGAAATGAGGCATTGTGCGTCGGCGCTCCAAAGGGGAAAAATTTTATACAGAGACTCGAGCGACTCACGCGACCGTGTCGAGACCGTAAAGATAATAAGTCATTTGTGCCGGCGTGCAAGCGTCCCGGAAACTCTAAACCGAAGTGGAAAAAAAAAAAATCCCGCGAGAGGGAGGGGGGGGGGGTGGTGAAGATAACCCAGTGCGATTGTGCGACATAACGTAACGCGGGAAAGTGTAACGCGGAGTCTGGAAAAATGCGCGCGAGAATCACAATAATTTGCGGGCGCGCGAAGCGCTCTTTTCATTATGAGAGGCGCTAATTCGCGATCCGGGGAACCCCCTAATTCCTTCGGCGTGGGCGCAATGCTCCCCGTCTTTTCGGTAGACGCACGCTTTTAAATCTACGCGGTTAAATTGGTGCGCGAGATTGAAGTTTGTCGTTTTGTTTTTTTTTAATTTCTTTTAGTCTTTGCATTTTGTTTAAAAGTCCGTTAACGGCGTGCCGTAACCCTAATTGCTCGCGTTGCATAATTTGCTCTCGAGTTATTTTTTTCTTTATTCGTTATCTTTCGTTTTAATGAATTTAACATTCGAGGGGAGATAATTAAATGTTTGATTTTATTTGTGCAATTGAGAAATTTATTATTTTATTTTATATTGTACGCCTCGCTTCGCAGAAAATTGTAATATAGCGGTGCAGGTTGCGAAATTTATATTTTGAGTGGCGGATTAAAATGTATTAGTTTTTTTTTTAATATTAATTTAATGTAAATACAATGCGAGTGATACTTATTAATATTATAAATATTAAAATATACTTAATTGATGATGAGACGAAAAAAGGTATGTTTATTGTTTACAAGGCATGCGAATTTTTCTGTTTTCTTTCCTTAAAGTTTGCGTCACTTTTTTAGTATAAAACAGTTAGATTTCAAATGTGGATAGGATTTAGAAAATTTTCTTGTTAGCGATGATTTTTTTTTATACACAAATTACTGAATAATTGGCGGTTCGCATACGAGTCCATTAAATTGTTCGTCGTATTGATTAAGAGACTTTCAAAACAAGATTTTATATTTTGCAATCAGAGATTATCCGACTGAATCAATATTTCTTTTTGCAGGAAAGAAAGCAATAACTGCATTAATAAAAGCTCCGATGAAGCCTTCTAAGAACTTAACTTCTGCAAATCATTAAAATCAATAAAAATATACCTCGTTGCGAAATTTTATTTGTGATCTTTTCGTTAATCACGCCTCTCCTTTAAAAGGAGAGTACACTTAATTTTACACCGAAATACGACCCAGAGCTCAATTTACTCCAGATTTTTTTATACAGTCTTGTTTAAATTTGTTAAAGTCTTGACGGTTTTATTTTTGTACAAAACCTCTTACCGCTGTATACATTTTATTATTTACTTTTATTGTTTATTATACTACGCTTGCAATATTTAATTACCTCAATAATTCCAAACCGCAAGCAATCACTTCGTTAGTCACATTTTAATGCGCTTTCGGATTAATTCAATAAACGAACCTTTAAAAAAACAAATTAAAATTCGTTGCAATTAACTTTACTCCGCAAACAGTTTTGCTTGAAAAAATAATCAACGCTAGTACTCGCGGGTCGTGAAAAATCAATTCGGACCTGCCCTCGTGTTTCGAGACCACCTACGCACACGGCGACGCGTGTCGCGCCTCGCCGCTGGAAAAATAACGAGCGGCGATTCTATTTTTTGCGGTGGCGTTTCGAGAGGGTCGGTCGCGATAAAAGGAGCGCCCGAGTGCGAGCAAAGTGTTTGGCCTCATAATGAAAGTGAAATCGAGGGCGTTGCACGCTCCTCCCCGCACGGTGAAAATGTCGACGGCTACTGCGCTTTATATACCTACGGGGGGAATAACTGCTCCCTTCTTCAGATTGAATATGTATATCGAAATTTCGAGAAACTGCATTTGTATCTCACTTAAATTAAATGCTTTAATTTCTAATTTAATTAAATATAAAATTTTTGTGTATTTTTTAATGGTTCTTTGTTTTCTTTTAAGTGCAAACTTTTCGCTAAAGTGTCGTTCTATTAATTTAATGGGCTTTCTGTAGTGTAGGAGACGTAAAATACGTGTGCAATGATTAATTGGACTTGATTAAGTAGTCACAGCAGGCGTGAATCTTTGAGAGTATTTGGCGCGCGTGTTCGCACTGTTACTACTTAAAATATGCGTACGTGCTATTTCCAAATAAGTCTCGTTAGAAATCAGATTTTTTTTTCATATCGTATTATTTAAACTTTCTCTAAATAATATTTAATATGCAGTTTGATCAAAGATTTACACAATGCCGCAAATAAAACTTTGAATGTAAAATTAAAATTTCTTAATGAAATCTATGAATAAGTGTATAAATTATGAGTTTCTCGCTCTATAATATCATAACTTTGTGCCGCGCGTGTACTAATTTGAATATTTATTTAACTTTACTCTCAAAATATAATTAAATTGTGTACGAAAAGAGATATTTATAAATTCCGAAGTCAATTTTATAAAATTGTAGTACTTCTATATAAAATTCTGCTGCTTCTGTTTTGTACTTCCCAATAGAAATTATGTGCGTATTATTAGTAAATAAACGCGTTTTAGTATTGCGTCTTAAAATCGCGGTCCAGTCTCATAATATCATCACTCAAGCGATAAGAAACATCGGCGGCAGGGAATCACTTATTCAACATCATCTAGGAATGATGCAACTCTTGAAAATTATTCTCATCGAATTACAGTCCTAACAAATTATCCGGGAAAAACTACTTTAATTATTGCAATTCATTTTATTCTTCATCTAAACAATGATATACCTAACTTAAACTATGTCAATTGTTATTATAAATGTATTCATTGTTAATTAAATTTAAATTAAATTAAAATGTATACTAATACTGCACTTGAAAATTACATTTTAATCGAAGTCTATATATTTATTTTTCTCGAAAGAAAAATTTTCTTAAAAAATAAAATTTTAATGCACACCATTGTGAAGGTGGCCTGATTGTGCGTGTCGGTCGAGCAGCCGATGCAAAACACCAGGCACCGGAAAGCCTTTATTTTTCCCCTTTATCTCGATTCGCGCGATCCAACGTTGCTTCTCCTTTCTTTTATTTCTCCGAGCGATCGTGCTTCTCCGATATTTTTTTTTTTTTTTTTGACGTCGCTTTTTTCACGCGATATACTCTCACTTTTGATCGCCCAAGATAGATTTTAACGACGCGAAAGAATGCACCGAGGGATGCGCGGAGCAGCACTCCGCGAGGTGTCGAATTACGTCGGCGTTACTCCATTAATTGCCTTCGTTACGCATTTACGACGCTGTTACTGTGACGCTTTGGAAATTGCTACAGGCGTTTACTGCTTTTTTTTTTTCAAGTACCGCTCTAAGCTTTTTTTTTATTGCTTACGCTTCGCGTCGCATCTATTTAAATTTTACAGTTGACTCAGTCACCTACTTTGGGTGATTGCGAAACATATAGTACGAATATGGGCAGGTTAGAACGAAGTGCACTGTTTTTTTTTACTGTTGCAAAATTTTTCTTTTCGTGGGATTAAAAAACAATGTACGGAAGGTTCTGACTTAGTACTCCATTTAAGAATACGGCGAAATAAAAATTGAAAAGGTCGCAGTTTGACATAAAGACAGACTGCTCAATTGTTTGACGTACGTTTAAGCGTTTGAGAAAAATTGAATGAAATTTTTGTTATCGAGACTTTTTTTATGCGTACGATGTGAAAGGAGATTTACGAAGATGTCAAGAAAGTGTCGTGTCAACTTAAGGGCTCAAAAATATCTACTGTAAGATTTATTATCGCTTGTCTTATCGCGACTGACACACATTTGTTCGACTTCCAGAAATGTTCTTCCTCTGGAATGACTCTTTTAATCAGGCAGTATGTTTATTCCCACGAATTGAGTAAGCAAACAAGTGCCTTCGTAAAATAATGTAGCCCACATTTTTAATGTAGTACATATTGATTTAACTACAATAAATTTCGCGAAAATTTTCAATTTCTACATTTTTTTTTCATCTGTAATTACTGTAGTTTTTAATAACATGTCAAATAAATATAAGAATTTTATAGAATAATTTTTTAGACAATAATTCCTCATTAATTTGCAATGCACTTGAAAAATAGAATCTACAGGTGAGACATCCCCTTAAGAGGAAACAGAAAATGGGATGAATAAAGAAAGGAGAGGGGGTACATCCTCAGTTGATCGCGTCAGCGGAAACTTTCACTTTTTTCAGAGTACCCACCTCGTAAAACTCCACAACGAGAGACTAACACATGCTACTGGATGTTCTTTTTATTTTAATTTATTTTATTGATTCTCGCATCCGTTAATGAGATTCAATTCCATGTAAATTTTCTTGAAGAATTCCGGTTATAAAATTAAATAAGTGTAATGATACAATAGTATCGACAATTGAAACGTAACATCGGTACAATTTTCATTGCATCTGTACATTCTCTTTTAAAATAAATTCTTGTCGTTTTACAATTTTTTTTTATTTCAAATGAAGAAGCAACAAAGAATCTTATTCTTTAAACTTAACACTTCTCGATCGCCTTTCATTTCTGTCACGGCCAAATTCAAAGTCGATCCATGTGCTACTTTCCGCCTTCCTTATTCCAACTTTTGACTCAGCGCAGTTCACATCTTTCTCTTTTCTTCTCACAGCAAACTTACGTGGGTATACATCCTGGGCGAGATCCTCTAAGATCCTTATATAACTGACCCGATTCCACTTATAATAACCGGGACAAAACAAATAAAGCTTGATACTTGTAAGATGCCGAAGTCGAAATATTCAGGTCTACAACGCCACAGATTTTATTCAATAAATAAACCTATAAAATTTACATTTTTCTAATAAAGAATAACATATTTTTGCATTTTTTTACGATTACTCTAAGATTTATTGAAAAGTTTTGACCAAAGAATACTTAATGTAGACATCAGCATATATACTTCTATTAGACTATGAATTACTGATTATTAGTATAAATGAAATTATTTTACGTAAAATTAATTCAATTAATTAAAATAATCATTTAGCTTTGAAGGTTCAAAATTAGTAAAACTACTAAAACTACATGTGCGATTACCATTTAATATCGAAATGTTTATTTCTGAGACTAATATAGAAGAATATTTATATTTATGTTCGTTTCTTAAAAAATGTAATCTTTTTACTTAGAATATGATACGAAAATACCTTTATCAATATATTCACTTTGTAAATAATTGTACAAACAGAAATAAACCTTTATAGATTTGAAATACTCAATAAAAGAAGCTTCAAAATTTATATAATTATATAAAAAAGAATGAGAGTTGAATAAAAAAAAATTAAGAAAAGAAAATTAGAAGAAAGAGAAGATTAAGGAAGAAGCATAACAATTGAATAAAAAGCATAAAACGCGAAAGTGAGGGAGAATTTTCGAATAAAAGAAAATTGTAATGAATGAGTTGAATCTGAATTTGCATGCTACTCACTCTCGAGCGTGGCCCGTCCGTTAAAAAAAAAAAAAAAGTGCACCTCGGCAAACTGGAGCGGATTCGACGGTCGCCGGTGTCTGAAAGCGAATAAGAGGGCACTCGGTCTTTTTTTTATTCATTCTCTTCTCCGCGCTGCGGGCGACGACAAAAGTACCTTTTGCAATGTTTTCCCATGTGGTATGTGCTGCGTTGGGCTAATTCGCTTCTACAAAGGAGTCCCATGCAAATCGCGTGAAAATTGGGCAACTCGACTCCGCGACTCTTAAAAGTGCACGAGACAATCACTCGAGAGCGCCGAAATGTCTCGAAACATTTCTTCGTGCGATCACCCCCCATTGTATATAGATAATTTTTGCATTTTTTTTCCAGAGCGAAGTGCGCAATGCGATGTGCTCGTAAAAACGCGAATTTCCTTTTTGCATCGGCGATGGTGCAATGCCCTCGATGATGTACCTTTTTCGAATAATATATAAGCTCGCGGCGGTTTCTTTTATGTACTGGTAAAATCTGATATGCGCTTCATGAAGCCCCTTTTTTTTGTATTGAAAATTTATTTTGAAATTTGAAAAAAATAACAGAATTTCATTGATAATTCAATGGTGAGAAAGCTTTTCAAAAGATGTTTATTTCTTAAATTGACTTATTCGCAATAATTGCAGTAAGCGGCTATTCAGAGACAAACTCAAAACCTGTTCTCATTTCATCTCATTATTGAAGGAAACGTTTTGTATTTACTCTCATTACACGCATAATACGCAATGAATATTAACGGCTTTGAGCTTAATAGAACTTTCTTATAATTGCGGATGCAAATTTGCAGAATTTGTAATTTAATTGTGGGAAGCGAACACTCGTCAATTAGACTTATATCTATAACACTGGGAAGTGCACCGTAGAGAGAATTTAGTATTGCCTTATCAAGATACAAACTTAAGAGATAAAAACAGACTTCCGTAAATTGCGACACTGTTTCAGAATTAAATTTTGCAAGCAATTTTATTTTATCAGCTACTTCTTCCATCGAACAATTTTTCTTCGCTGATGTCACCTCGAGGCACTATATTGTTATTAATTTACAACTGTGACTAATTTTTTTTTTAACTGCAAGAGAATGTGCTATTCCCAAATTAGAAATAAAAAAAAATCATCGTGAAAAAAAGAATAGGAAACATTTATATAAAAGAGATGATAAATCAGCAAAAGGAAACGACTGTCGTGGCGAAAAGACAAAAGGTCAACAACATCAGTCGTCATCGCGTAAGTCTGTACATACAACATAATTTCCTCATAATTCTTCCAGGCTATAAGGCGAAGTAGACAATGTGCGATTGCAAGAGCCCGTGGGCATTGACACTTGATTTTCTAAGCGCACGATTAACTACCGTCGAGTGATTAATAAGCCCCCCCCCTCCCCGTCATCGCTCTGCGTACAAACAAAACATCCGAAATTTCCTTCTCAAATTTCATCCTCCGCAACTACGATCTCCTCCGATTAATAGACTTCTGTAGCGCTGCATTCGAGCACTCGGATCGATCCTTTCTCCCCTTCTCCGTCGATCGTACACCCATAGATCGGTACATTGGCACCGTCAATTGTCAGAAAAAGAACCGCGAGTACAACCTAATACTCACTCACGTGTAAAAATATGTACACTCACATACATAAACGTACAACGCTCACACGCACGAAATACAAAGACACTCGGAGGTGCACTCGGATGTGCGATGTAACAATGCGCATAATGTAACGGCGCCCTCGCCGGGCAGCGGAGAAGGAGGCGTGAATCCCCCGGCCATCAGCGGGCATCATTGTTCGCGATCGAGGCGACGACTGTGATCGATCGATAGGCCGTATAAGCGCAAACCAGTCGATATTGAGTCAGCCGCGGCTACCGCTGCATCCCATTTGGCCGGGATGCCAAAGATGCGCCGCGGATCCGACGCTTTCATTAGGGAGATTGAGAGGGTAGACGAGCGAATGGCACTGCCGATTGATCTCGCCGTGACGCTGTTCTATTTGTATTTTGATTATGCCGCGGTGGCGAATAAAAAGGTGAACTCGATTTTCATTGTTTGCACGCCGGCGCTGGGGAAGGGGCTTTCACGATGATTGTGTTGTACATCGCCGTGTAATTCCACGTTTTTTCTCTTGTCGTCACAATGTCGATTGGTATTATTGTTGTTGTGTTCGGCTGGAAATGCAATTTTTCCAATTGCCAGACCAGTCACGTTCCCGTTGACAAGTTGGTAACGCGATGGAGGAAAGATACTATAATAGGAATGATTTAGTGATGTTTTAGTTGTATAATGGCTAATTACTGTTCAATGAAGAATACTGAATTACGTTTGTCACATGCTACAGTCAGGAATTAATTTATTCTGACATAAAAGTTAGAATATATTATTTTAACAAAAAAAAAAAAAAAAGAAAAGAAAAGGAAAGGAAAAGAATGAAAGGGGATAAGAAAGCTGCATAAAAACGTGATATAAAAACTAGTATAAAGTAATTAAAAATTTGAAAATTGGAATATAAGTGACCCAAATTTTTAAAAGATATTAAGCTGCAATGAAAATCTTAATTATAATTATAGTAGTTGTTTTTGCCCCGCAAATTTAGCATTTCCTTATCAAGATATAAATTTAACATATTCCGTAAATTGCGACACTATTTCGAAATCAATTTTGCAAGCCATTTTTTATCAGCTTTTCCATCGAACAATTGTTCTTAAATTTCATTGTAAATTGTGACTTCTCTAATTGAGGTCAATTCGAGATCTACTCTGGTATCATTAATATTCCTAAAAGAATGATTGAGGGTGTTCAAAAGTCAATTATAAATTCAAATTTCGCGCGATAATACAGCAGGTGAAAAATCAATTAATTTATAAGCTTATAATAAAAAGTATTCATGGAAAATCGAAAAACCACAAGATACTTGCTCTTCGTCTATCATTTTATAAAGTTTCCAGTTCGCATAATAATACATTGACAAGAAAAAGCTTGAATAATATGATATTTTTTACATTATTCAAGTTTTCCTTATCAAGATATTTTTATACAAAATTGGAAATTGAAAGAATGATAGATCGCTATCTGACTTTTTTCGATATTTCTATCATACCCTTTGTTACAAGCAAATCAGTTGTTTTTTCGCCTGCTAAATTACGGCGAGAAATTTGAATTTTGATTTATCTTTCCGTCGCCCTTAGTTAACACCAAACGACCAGTGTCAGCGGATAATCATCGCTCTCCAAGCCCCCCATCATATAATCAAGATTTAATCAACCCCGAGTGGACAAAAAAAACCGTTGTTCCTCCGAATTCTCGCGTACCTAAACGCAAGCTCTCAGCAGGCACGTACAAACTTTCGGCGTAGAATACGCGGCTGCCTCGGTTGGCGGCACACGGGCTCCGTGGGGGAGGCGCAGCGGGGGGAGGTGGAGGGGTCGGAGCCAGGAGAAGTGAAAGTGAGCCAGGGCATTGTTTAGGAAGCCTCAGCGACGACGGCGGCTTCGCCAGTGGCTCTCACGCGGCGAAAATTTCATAATGCGCGAGCAGCCCGATGCTCGCTGAATTTCGTGCGGTGCTAGAGCGTGAAGGGATATAATGCGCCGCTCCGTGCGCCTGGGTCGAAAGTGCGTTGGCGATTTCGGACGGGAGAGGGGGACGGTAACTACGCGGACGGGTTCTCGACGAGCGCGTGCATTGCACGTACTTGAACTGCGGGTATGACGGGCGCCTTCCAGATTCTTCGGCTGACTTTTTCATTTTTTTTTTATATTTTTTTATTTAAGGTTTTTGTGGGCTGCTCAAGTGGGTAAAATTGAAGGGGACTGATTGGAGAGGCCTCGGATTTGGGAGGCGGTAAAAGTAGTTTGAGGTGCTTTGAGTTCGCGTTGGGAGTTGAAAATGCGCTGTACTATAAATCATTTCTTTCGTCGCAATAAATTATTCATTCGGCGTGTAATTACTTTAAGTGAATTTTTAATGCGTAATTACGTTCTGTTGATTATTGACTTCATAAAAGTTTAGCTTGAAAAATTAAATGAGCTTTTTTATTTTTTATATACGAAGATTTCAAGATCGAAAAATCTACGTGGATGATATAATGCCACTGGCCTAGTTAAAACTGTCTTTTTTAACGGTAAAAGGCGTTTCTACTACCATTTTAGTTTGAGGTGCCACCTGTTAGAATTAGATAAGTTAAGAGACTGCCAAGACAACAAATATTTAAAAAGCAGAAATCTCAACTCCCGCCTACGCCGTAATTAAGTTGAAAATTAGGTCAATCATTTATTTCCGTCGCTGCGAATATAATGCACGCGCTCTCGAATGACTATTTTTAAAATGCCTCAAAAAATCGTTTCACCCGGTAATTCATAAGAATCTCTTATTTTTCTCGGGTCAAAATAATTAGTTGATGCACCGTACATTTTTTTTATTGTACGGGTTACTTTCCCATAACTAATTTTGTACAATTTTTATATTAGCACGAAAAGTACTGTTTTCACTTCTCGTAATGAACAACTTTGTATTGCTTATTGTACTGTTGAGTACTTACTCTGGTACTACATTACTGATTAAAACAATTTTTTTCACTTTCTTTTTCAACCTTTATATATTCGAAGAAAATTAAGTAAGCATACATGTGTATAAATAATTATTGTACGGGTTAGTTTCCCATAACTAATTTTGTACAATTTTTATTTTAACACAAAAAGAACTGTTTTCACTTCTCGTAATAAACAAAGTACTCTGGTATTACATTAGTGGTTAAAACAATTTTTTCCATTTTTCATATAATATAACTTTGAAGCGCATTAGGCAAGCATACCTACTACTACGTATAAATAATAACGGTAGTAATTTTTTCTTCTAAACTACCGCTCGACAATTTTACCATCTTAATCTCGCGGTGTAACTCCGACGTGCGCACTCCGCAAAATGAAAACCTCAACCCAAACCTAAAAGGATTAAATTAACGCACAGTAGACTGCCTCCGAAGGAGCGACGCATTTAAGAAAAAAAAAAAGGTGGGGATGGTAGGCACATCGAGCGAATTAGTTGGTCAAAATATTCCGGTAGTCACTTTCCCTTTTCAAGAGGCTCGTCCACCGTCGCGCCGGTCGACAAAAGTTATTTATGCATTGCTCGGCGCGCAAGTACAGCCACGCGTCGCGCGCGTCCCGCGCGTTACGTAACGCCGCGCGCCTGTCCCGGCTAAATCGTCGAATCCGCGCGGGACGCGGCGCGCGAGGCTACTCCGGCACCGTATACGTATGTACACTTTTGGCGAGGCAACTTTCCTCTCACTTCGCCGCGCGCTGCATGCTAATGCCGATTTTCTCGTTCGCCGCCTTTTTTTTCACTCCTGCTCGAGTGCGCGCTCCTTTTTTCCCCTGCGCGTGTGCCCGTCATCGCTCGCTCGACTGTACAACGAGCGCAAAAACAAAAAGCGCGAACTCCGGCGTTCGCGTGAAATCGGAATTATTTGTTTTTTTTTTTTGGAAGTTGTCGTTTATTTTGCGACGGACATTCCGAGCGGTAGCACGCTGATACTGTTAGGGAGGGAGGAGATTTTTTTTTAAGGGATCTGATTCTATTGATTTTATCTTATGTATTGAATAATGTATGTAGTACTGCTCTGATTATGCAAATTTAAAATTTTATTGGAAAAAAATTATTAAATATTGCGAAACATTTAAATAAAACAATTTTGGATTTGTTTCTTTCTTTCTCTAAATATGAATTATAAGTGAAATTCAATAAAATGCGTGATAAGTCGTTCACATTACTTATTCGATTTGCGATCGACTTATCAAGTAGAATTAGTGTCTATTTATTTATTTGTTGTGAATTTCACTTATAAACAGTTTTAGGGAGCTGAATGGCGCGAAAATTCAAACGCGAAAGCTGTGCTTGCAACTACGCGAAAATGACTGATCCTCACATTTTACATTCTTAATATTTAATTTCATCCATGGCCCACGTGACTCTCCCACACTCTCCTTTATTCCATTAAACACGTTAAAATAAATTCCTCGCCCAACAATATAAAACAAATTGACGTCGATCTCGATCGAAGAATCGAGATTAACAACTTTCTTCGAACACACTCATCGAACGAATCGATCGTACCACGCATCAACACAAGAAGTCAATTTCGACTCGAAGCTTTTAAAAAGTCTTTCACGTTTTTTCCCTGCCCCCACCCTTTCGCTCCACGCCTGATTATTCACACTACCGATTGGTGCACCTAACGGTATCCCGTGCATAAATCAGATAAAAGGGAAGAGGGCGGCGTCGGGCCAAACAAGTCCACTCGCCGAGTGTGATCCCTCGTCGGAGGCCGCGGTATAACGGTGCTCCGGCGCGCGCGAGTTTGAATAATTTAGGATTCAGGGATTCTCGCTTTGTGCGGCGGATGATGGGCCTTGTGCTGCGCTATGCGCCGGAGATAAGAACGCGCAAGCCGCAACAGATACAAATGCACGTGGCAGACGTTTCAAGACGTGCTCGACTTATTTGAGCTTTCTTCGCTTGAATTTTGACGGCGACTTATTTTTTGATAATGGTTCCTCACGTTACTCCTAAGAACTTCGTGGTTTATTTAGATGCGTGGCTGATAAGCGTCGCAGCACTGTCGTAGCATACGAAAATGAAATTTGTACCTATTATAGATGTATATTAAATAATTTTAGAGCGCTCTTATTAATGAAAGAGGTAAAAACAGTATACAAATGTTAAAAGAGTTTTAGAAGATTTATCATGTTCATTTGTAGAATGAGAAGGTAATTTAAATTGGCCATTTTGCAAGCGTCGTTGCAATTAATAGTTGAGACTCGATTGTGAATGAATGACTCTGCGCGCATTAAAGGCTCGTGTTAAGTAATTGATTTTTTGTCGGAGCTACTTAATTTCTATCATTAAAAGGTAAAACAATCGGCACTTTGCGCCGTGTTTTGGTCGATTATTAGATTTCAGTTATTGCACTGATGGTTCATAAAAAAGGGGTTTAAATTAGGATTTACGAAAATTCAAATTTCAACACTGGAGTTTGTCCTGAAATAAATAGATTAGAACGAATTTAGAACTCTTTTCTCAATAGTTTTGTTATTATTGATTTTATTGCTAAAATAAGAAGTGCTATTAGCTCAATTTACATTTTAGTATTTTTAAAGCTATAATTATTTTTTAAAATGGACAAAGATTTTTATTAAACAACTTTAGCAATTATTATCTTTATTTATTTTCATTTATTAATGAAAAAATTTTTTTTTAATTGCACATAATCATGTAACGATATCTAATTAAATTTTTCTACTTGACTTTTCGTTCGTGCTGACAAATTGATTAATAATGTATTCACGCTGAAGCTTATTTAAATCACATTAAAATCGTGTTCATATGAGCATACATTTAGATTAACATAAATTCACTAGTAATTTCAAGCAGTACATTGGAGATTACATTAATAACCGATTTCCTGCAATAAGAAGTCAATGAAAGTGACGCACTGACAATTAAAACGTAAAGAAATTATTAAAACATTTAAATAAGGAATCGAAAAGTTTTTATTAACCTCGATCAATTTTCCTCAACAATAATAACAGCAACAATAGGGCAATAATAATTATCGGCGGGACTATTGAAAATAGAGAAAATTTTTGCAATTCAGCATAAAATTACAGAATATACCGAGGTAATAAAACGAGCTTTCTTGCGTGGGATTTCCGATGCATACTTTTAGCTCGACCTTCATCGTTCATTGTTGTCAATTATGCAATGCGTTACACGTCTGTGACATCAGATGCACCAGAGTTTTTATTCTTTTCCTTATGTTTCTTGATTTTCCGGTAATAACTTACAAGAATATACCGTTCGAAACAATACAGCACAGTATTCTTCAGGCTTTATTATTTCAACTTACAAAATCATTGTGCGAAATCAATTTTCGATTTACGATTTTTTATTTTATTTATTTATTTTTTCAATTTCGTGTTGAAATTTTCTTTTTATTTCTGTTGGGCAATCGTTCACAATAAAACGAACATTTGCTTCATTGAAAATGTGGGCATTGAATTTATCGTAATAACTACATTTGTAATGCATTTTATTCTCAAGTAAATTAAATTATTTAAAAAAAAAGTGCTTTTGATAAATTGAAAGTATTCATTCATCAGTTGAATTGAAAGCTTGATTAGTGTAATTTTTTTTTTCATGGAAGAATAAAGTAAGTTTAATGAACAATTAATTAAATAACGAAATAACGATATACTAAACCTT
The DNA here is from genome assembly GCA_018906775.1 of Sycophila sp. Sp_5. Lineage (NCBI taxonomy): Eukaryota > Metazoa > Arthropoda > Insecta > Hymenoptera > Eurytomidae > Sycophila > Sycophila sp. Sp_5. Next base: position 6,406,316 of record JACCID010000004.1, read on the forward strand.
CTTGAATTTCTACGTAACATAAAACTGACTGGAAGAATATTTTCTAATAGTTCTACGATCCACTGAAGGAAAGAATTTGGATCGAATTCGCGCAACGTAGTCTCCGGCCAGTGATTTTCTCGCCAACTAAGGACACTCACCCTGCCAGCTGCAGGTACCGGCTGGCCGTTGTTTTTTCATTGCTCTTTTATGATAGCCGAGGATACCCAAAACCGAGCTCGTTTCACACATAACCAGCTCAAGTGGTTGTCCTCCTAGGATCTTCTCTACCTGTTCCCCTGACGCTTTGAGTCCCTTGACCTCTTCGAGCATGACTCTCCGAGGCTTCTTCGTTATATACAATTAAAAAAAGTCTTTGCTCATTAATTCGTACAGTTTGGTTTACCTACTTTTTCATACAAAGTTTAGTGTTGATCTGAACTGCCTTTCTGGACTTCAATTTTTTTTATACGTAGCGTACGTAATTAAAGAAAATTTTAAAAGCAACATTTTTCCTTGAAAAGTTAATTTTTATTTATGTAAGATTGCGTGTTGAATTTTTATAATAAGCAAAAAATTTTCTCCCAGCATAAATTGTGATAAATTTTGTGTCGTAAATATTATAAAACAAATTGCGATGAAAAGTAGAAAGCGAAATTACAAAATTCTTCGTATAACAAATCGCTGCCCTTTTCATAAGAGTTACAATTGATCGACATATAATAAAGAGTGCAAAATTCTTCGTGTAACAAACTACTGCTCTTTTCATAAGATTTATACACTTGATCGACAAATAATAAATAGCACAAAATTAACGGATTAATGCTCTTTTCATAAGATTTACAAATGATCGACAAATAATAAATATAGTCACACTTCTAATAAAACACGAAACGCAGAAATTTCCAACGACAAACTTCGTTCACACTGAAAATAGAGTGAATAATGCTCTCGGTAAAGCGCATTATCCTGATAAATCGAATCCATCGTACCTCGAAGAATTCAATCAGCCGCGCCAATAGCGTAAAAAAAAAAAAAAGAGAATCGTCCGTCATCAATAATAGCACCAAATAAAGGCTCAGAAATTCGAGTGCGCCGTGGCGCGGACTTTTATCAGGCCCCTGTCGGCAGCATCTCGAGTAACGAGGTCGTCGCGGTGGTGGGTGCATCCCGAGTGCACGTTTTTCGGTGGGCGTGCGCGTGCGTCTCGCGCGGGGTCAACGACCCCTGAGAGGCGCGCGGCGCTCCGCGGCCACAGCTAGGAATTCGTTGCAGGTGAGAAGCCTGGGCCCCCTCCGATCCACGAAGCAGGTAACCTCGTCTTCTTTTTTTCCCCTCTCCCTCCCTCTTCTCGTCTCGTCTCTCTGTTTTTTTTTTCTCTTTTTTTTTCACTCGACTCTTCGCCGGTGGACTGCTCTTCTTCCTTCCGCGAGGAGGGGGCCAACGACCCTGGCGGAGCAGAGCCGCGCTTAGTCGCACTTTTATCCGATGCGCCGCGTCAGAGCGGGCCATTTTCCGTATTAGCTGCATTTTTCGGAAAGCGTTGACTCTTCTACGAAGTTCCGTCGGTCGCGGCTCTTTTTCACTCTTTCGCTGTGCGGCGCCGTTTTTTTTTTTTTTGTTCATTCTCTCTTCGTCCTTTGTTCCGGCGCTGGTGATATAATACACTCGCGGAGGCATTGACACCGCGATTCTTTTTTTTTCTGCAGGTGAACGCCTCGCAGGTTGACGAGCTTGTTGCGGGTGTGTGTGTGCGCGCGCGGAGATTTGATGCGAGAATAAATGTTTGTTTTGCGGACGAGATTTCGGATTATTTTTTTTCCCGCCTTCGCATATAGACTTTTGCTCGGGGGAAAACATGGGAGTGCTCGATTATTAATGCTTCTGCTGATATTAAAGATACGCGCTGAAATAAATTTGTGCGCGGTGTATACAATTAGAAAATTGCTTTTACTGATTTAAAAGAGCGAATGGGAACAAATTGTTTCTGATACATACAAAGGAAAATAAATTTTGATGCTTTCGGCGAGATAATTAGAATATCGATTTTACTGATTTATTTATTTTTTTTTCTAAGCCTGCCGTTGTATATTGACGTAAAGTACAGCTGTAAATAACGCAGAGATAAAACGAATTCGATAAAAAAATTTTTTTTTCTTTTTCAATATTTACTCCCATATACAGAACGTTGAGAGGATTTCTCCTCGATAAAACGATTTGTACACTTACGCACCTTCTTCTACATTCATATCGAATTAATTTAATTAACGTTTATCGGAATGTAAAGAAATAATATTTGAAATACAAGCATAAGTGGAGTGTATAAGAAAATGGATTATTTCAGTATTAAATAACTTCTTCGGTTGAAGGTATTAATTTTAAACATTCTTTCTCTCTTAAAATCTCTCAATAAATGAATGGTTTTTCACTTCTGAAATGGTGAACATCTCACTTCTTAAATAGTGATTGTTCACTGAGAATAAAGTGAATCTCCATTTTCATTATTTAAAAAGTGAAAATTTTGCTTATTTCAGAAGTAAAAACTCGTTCGCTTTTTCAAATAGTGAAATTTTCACTAAAAACTTTTATGAGAATTGGATGTTTAACGAAACGCCAAAGGAATCTCCGACTTTTCGGAGCCAACGCTTGGCGTACAAGCGATAGGCAAATATAGGCCCTCGCGGTCACTCATCCGACGAAAAAAGGGCACTAATACGGCCCCGACGCGGTCGGCATTTCTTCAAAAGAGGAGGGATCCCTTCATCGCCGTGCCTTTGTTCGCCGGCACTAGCAAGTGCTCGGGCGGCTGCTGCGGCCTAAAACACGTGCAGAGGACCGGCGGAGAGGTCGACGCCCTGTCCCGAGCCGCGGAGCCTGGAACTAATAAAACTAGACCCTAAAAGAGGGCTGGACCACCTCCTCTATTTCCTGGTACGGTGCCTCCTTTTTTTCTCTCTTTCTCTACTCCTTCATCGTGTTTTTCTCTCCTCTTCTCGTATTACTACCTGTTGCCTTCTTCGCGACTTTCGGTGCGTTCTTTGACCTGCGAGAGCTCAGTTGTACTGTGGGCTCTTACCCTTGACTTTCATTTGGGACTTTGTGTTTTGAATTATGAGTACAAATGCGAAGGGTTAATTTGCATAATTATTGTGATTTTAATGTTTCGTTTGAAATGTACACTTTCATCGTATGACTAAATTTATTTATTACTAAATTTTTCTTATGATTCTACTTATTTATTTAATATTTCTTCTAGAGAGGTTTCTAGTCGTTACTGTAATATGAAAAATAAAAATTTAATAAAAAAAATAACTTTTGTTACATTCCTATTGCAATCATCACAGTGTGGCAAGGTATTAAAAGAAACGCGTATAGGATAATTAAAAAAATTTATTGCTCTTCCCTATTGCATTCCATATTCTATGAGTCATGTAGTTAGTAAATAAAATAAATAAAGATGTAATAGTAAAACCGTGACTAAAATTTTTTGACGACTATTTAAGAAATAATTACTCCTCTTTGCGAAGGCAATTTAACAACTCTAAAAAAGCACAAATCGTCGCATCACCCAAAAGAACCCTCCGCTTTAATTCTCGTAAATAAATCAGCAATCTATCCTTGAAGCTCGATCGTGCATCCGCCCTAGGCTAGTGCGCTCTAAACGAAATTGAACGTAGAAAAAAAAAAAAAAAAAGAAAGAGAAAGAGCAAGTAATCTCGGCGCTCGCCGCATGCTCCTCGGGGGTCTCGCGCGTGCGCCCTCAATTAAAGCGCACGCGAGAATCGTGCCGGTCATTTGCACGAGGAGAGCCGCTGACTCAACGGATCAACAAGGGGAGCGCCCGGTGCATTCCCTCGGCCGACGCTCGGCCAATGTAATTCGGCGGCTCTATCGGTCAGGCTCGGGCCTTATCTTAGGTCATCGATCTGCCCCGATATCGCGCCGACCTGGCAAGACAATGCACCGGCCGTTCGCCTCTTTAATTTCTGGATAATCCCTCTTTTTACCGGAACGATGCTATTTTCGTGTTTGTTTTCCCTCGAGGATGAGTCCGTGACGCGATGATTGGAGATACAGTCATTCCGTTCGATCGGTACTTATGTGATAATTCGGTAATTTTTAAAAATAATATTCGATGCAATTAATAAAAGTTCACGGGTTCTTAGTCTTCTGATAAAAGTGTAATATCAAGCTGGATTGTTAAAAGAATAAAATATTTTATTATAACGCGAGAAACAGATTAATATGTTTAGCTAAATATAGAAAAAACTGTTAGTGAAAAAAATAGTTCAATAAAACTAGTAAAGATATTTAATCAATTACCAAAAGAATTGAAAATCTAGATGCATAGATAAAAAAATTGATTGAAAAATAAAATATTTTATTATAAAACGAGAAACAGATTAATATCTTCACCTAAAAATAGAAAAACTGTTAGTAAAGAAGTAGTTAAGATGCAAAATATATTTAATCAATTACCAAATGAATTGAAAATCTATAGATAAAAATTAAATAGATAAAAAATCGGTATGCAATGTAATAAGAAACTGGATAAGAGGAAATATATAGGCGCAATCTGTCAACGTCAAAAAATACAGGATATCATTAATTAATATAAACAATTCGTTAAAATTTTATGGAAAATGGAGAGAAGTTAGTTTTAAAATAGTTGTAACTCTTCGTTCGATATGAGGGGAGCTATGACGGGCCGATGTACAAGAATTTACTTTAAAATTTTGTAATGTATGTATTACATTATCTGGTCTTCAATAAATAAACAAATAAAAAAACATTTAATATGAGAATTATTAACGTGAAAGGCAATCACACTGATTTACCAAAGCATTAATGCGATTCGTCACAGCGTAAAAAAATCCTTTTGCGTGCCGCTGATTTGGCAAGCGCATTTTATCGATAAGACTGATTTTAGTCAGTACTGCGAACTTAACGAGTTATTGCTCCACGATGGAACGATAATCATGTAATTTAAAAAAAAAATAAACAAATAAACATACACGCATTCGATCGAAGCACACCCATACGTAGGCGCGTAATTTTTCCTCTTCGTCGCTCACGTGCGAAGATTAGCCTCCAAGCGTCAGCAAAATCCATTAATAAAACCAATAACAGCAATCGGCCTGAATGATCTGCACATAGTTCTATCCGATAAAGTTTAAATTCATTTGCAACGCCCTTGACCTTATCGCCCGGAGCGACGATTTCAGCGGTCGGCCGAGCGAGAGGGAGAGTGGCAATTGGACTGAATTCAATGTATATTGATAAAAGGAGCGAGAGAGCGAAAGGGCAAATTACGATCTGCACACGAAATCAGCCGCGGAGAACACGGGCTTTTCGCAATTGGTGTCACTGACCTACGCTCTTGCGGTCACGTATTCATTACTCGCTCGGGATCGACGCCGAAGAAGCGGAATTATGCCTTCTCAACGGGCTTGATGCAACCGGCGATATTTTGAGATCCGAGCTGAAGCTCGGCCAAGCGACTCGTTCATTTGCATAAATACTGCGTTTTTCGAGTCTCGATCGTTCGCTTAAAGTTCATTGAAAGTACCTATCCGATTAACTGATGATAATACGTTGTTTTTCTTTTCTGCACTGATAGCAGTGAATATAGCCTCGTTTTTCTAAGTGGTATTGCTTATTTAAGTATCATTCGTTTTGTTTATTAATTATTTAATTCCTGTACGTATATTATTAATACTTCGTAAATTACGTATACAGATTTGTTTAATGAAAAAAAAAAAATAAATAAATAAAACTGTAACTAAAAAAACTATTAAGTGTCGTTCGTTCTGTTTATTAATTATTTAATTTTTGTACGTATTATTATTACTTAGTTAATTATATATACAGACTTTGTGTAATGAAAAAAAAGGAACTATACTTATGTTAAAAAATTGAGGTATCAAAAGAGTAAGCAACAATTGTTATCTACAAAATTTCACTTGTGCGTTTACACAGTTGTGGGTACATACAAGATATGAATGAAATGCTATACATATACATACCTGCTTTGCAAAGGCGTAATAAATTAAACGATTGAATTTTTAAGCACCGGAGAAATTTCTTATCTGAAACGCACTTCCAAACCTTCCAAATCTTTTTTTTTTTTTTAAATTAAGTATCATAGTAAATTAATTTTTATTGTAGTCTCTAAGTTTTATTTATATTTATTATTTTTCCTTTTTTTTGTAATGATGAGTACCTGAGAATTTGAACCCTTTGACATTTAAAATAAATTCTATGTAAATTCTATTCTATAAATGATCTCAAACTAATCTCTAAACTCCATTAAGTGCGAAAATTTCACTAATTTAAACAGTAATTATCGTGTCCACTGATTAAATAGCAAAATATTTTACTGATTTAAGTGGCGAATTTTTTTAAACTTTCACTTATTTAACCAGTGATTGTCGTTTCACTAATTAAATAGTGATATTTCGCTTATCCATTCAGTGAATATTCACTTAAAAACAGCGCCCTGATTTTCACTAACAGAAAAATAGTGAATAAAACGGTGAGCATTCACTGCACATAAATTTAGCGAGTTCATCCACGTACCACCTCCAAAAAAAAGAACAAAAAAAAAGAAAATCGACTCGAATGAACTTGACCAAGCCCACGCTAAAATCCGCCAAGAAACAGACGCGCAAGCCGGCGACTCGTTTACGCAAGCCAAGCTCAAAGTCAGTGATCAGTGCGCCCGCCGCTAAATGATCCCGCTCCCACGCCTAATGGGCTTTTCCCGCGAGAGCATCGAAAGTATCGCGAAGGCATGGAATTATCGTCGCTCATGTATATCCCGGCGGCGGCGGCCGACAATTACGCCGCTTACGGCCGGCCGAGCGCGCGGGCGACATTTAACGGCGCCGCGCCGCGGCCCGGCTAATCGGCACATCGAGAGTGCCGCCCGTAAAAGCGCTCGGCGCTGCCTCCGAGCGAATATTTCATAACGGAGTTCCGCTCCTCCGCAGCCGCCGTAATGTGTATCCTGGCCGTGCCGCTCGTGTCGCGCGCGTAACCTAGACCGCCAATTGGCGCGCGGCAAGTTCGCCGGCCGCGAGTGTATATATAAACACACTCCGATCCACTTCCGTTTGTTACGCGACGAGCGGGGCAACGCGCGCCGGGAGATAGCGAGTTTTGCAACTTCGCCTGTGTGTATAAGAGGCGGACGGGGGAGACGAGCGCCGAGATGAGCCGCGGAGCGGAGGAAGTGCGAGCTGCGTTGTTTGTTGTCATGCTGCGGGATGGAAGCCACGCTTTTGTCGGTCTTATACAATTTTGCCGGGTGCTATTTTTAGATTTGATAGTACGGCGTGGTTATCGGAGCGTCTTGTATGTAGTTTTGTGTTTTTCGTTTTTTTCTTAGTTTGAAATGTTGCGATGAATCTTTCGGTTATGAAATATTGGAGCAATGTTGGATTGATTCGCAGTACTCGATAAAACTTTGTAGAATCGGGAAGGTTTAAAAATAGCGTGGTTAAAATATTTGAGTAATTTATTTAAATTTCTTGTGCAAATTTTTTCATTGTGTGCGTTAAAATTTATGAAAGATTGTATAAGACACAATTTAATTTGAAAATAAAAAATGCGGTACATGATTGATTTTAAATAAGAAAGTCCTGGTATGCGTTAGTAGCATAAAATAATTATTATCAAATACGAATAATAGTTTATAAATAATTTATGAGTGCTCAGGCGCGATAGAAAAAAAATTGAGTGGAAAACCAACTAATTAGTCCGGCATTGACCAGCTTAAACGTTGGCACGAATCCAGCTAGAAGTTTTGAAAATTCTTATCCATTTACCCTCTGTTTTTTTTTAATTCTTATAAAATAATTAATATAAAGAATTTCATTTAATCTTTTATCGTTATCATGTTCTTACCTAAAATACACAGGGGTTTTCTCCAATAAAAAATAATCAATCGGATGTATTCGATAAACTTCTTTATTCATCTTAATTAGAGACACATTTCACAAAGATGGAAAACGCAAATAAAATCATAACAAGCAAAACTATGAAAATATCCTCTCATCACTTCATTAAAAAAAGAAAAGAAAAATTCGAACGAAATTGCTTCTCAAAGTAAAAATTTCAACGTTCTCCTATTAAAAATCACACGCATCTACAACATTACAAAACAACTATAAAAATATTGTTCTATCAATCGAATATACCCAATTAGTCAATGTCCCGCAGCCAATAGAGCTTCTCCGGATCCACGTGCGCTATCGTTGCTTCGGCATGAAAATATCCACAGGGATTCACTCGCGAAGTCGATACATAAAGTTCGCCCGACCTTTGACCTGGAGGCGCGTCTCGGCCGAAAAGCTCGTTGTGCAAGTGCCAGAGCGAAGTAAAGGATGCCACGGCACGTGATGCGGAGGCACATGGACCAACGCAAAGTCAAGGCAGCGCTGATTGGCCGCCGGGGACAAGCGAGCCCACCCGGCCGACTCTGACGTCGGCGCGTTGCGATTTACGCAAAAGCTACGCGCGTCGCTGATAAAGAAGGTTGCGCGATGGAGGGGTGCGACAAGCCTGCGCTCTCGACGCAATCGCTGGATTTTTGTGCGCTGCTTTTTTTTTTTTGGGGGGGGGGGGGGACGATGAGTCTTTTGGGAGCGATCGGTGTGACTTGGATTTTGTCATTGGGTTGAACCTCTGTTTATTTATTTATTTATTTATTTTTAAAGTAGATCGATCGATGGCGATAAAAAAATTAGAAGATCGATGGATGGTGATAAAAAAATTAGTAGATCGATGGATGGCGATAGAAAAATTAGTAGATCGATCGATGGCGATTAAAATATTAGTAGAGAGTTTATAATTGTTCGCGACTAGATTATAGGAATTTTGGCAGTGAAAGAGATAATAAAGACACTTGAAACACATTTTACTTTCTATTTTTATTTTATTCACTTTCTGGTTAATCGTTTATGCTAAATATCACATGCTAAATATGCGAACGATTTTTCACATAAAATTTGTCATTATTCTTCACATTTTCAAAGTGAATTTCACATTTTCAGATTTAGTCAACTTTTCTTTTTCGTCCTGAAAAAGGACACTTTATATTCACTAATTTTAGACAATAGAAATTACGCCCGATCAAAAAGTCTGAAAAATAAAATTATAAAAAAATAGCGAAGCATTGCATTCAATAAAACGTTGCATTTCGTCCACGTACACTTACCAGGTGTGCTGGAAGGCATCTTGTCGCGGAGGCGGCGGTGCATCGATTCGCCGCTCGTTGCACATGCGCGCACCCCCTTTTGCGGACTCGCGCGGTAGGGCGACGCGGTGGGCGAGCACCAGCGGGGCGTGGCACTGGGTTCGCACGCGCAGCACCTGCGCGGGGGTGGCGGTGAACCCATCGTAGGCGCTGGCTCTTTCCCGGGAATGAAAATTGCTATGGACGGTCGGAAAAAATGCGTGGAACTGATTGAGACGTTGGTGGATTGGCACATCCAGAATTTGCTTGATTACTCTATTATTTTGACGATGATGTAAACTGTACTTAACTTTTTCTTTATTTTAAATTGTATTTTTCTTTTTTTTTTTGGTACAATAAAGTAATTTTTTCGGTAAGATCTGTGGAATGTCTAGTGTACACCGAGAGAAAAAGCTTGATAAAAATTACTAGGAATGGAGTGACAGTCTTGACAAGTGAGAAATTTTATTACGGAAAATAAGAACTGTAAGTACTCAAAATAGCAATTTTTAGTATTAAAAAAGTAATTTTTAAAATTTCAAGTACTAAAATTTACTACCTTTTATATAAAAAATTCTCACTTGATAAGGCTGTCACTCCTTTCCCAATACCAATAGCAATTTTTAGCAAGTTTTTTCTCTCAGTGTAATATATCAGTGGGACTATAACTACGTAATTCGTTAATCATTTTTTCTTAACAGAAGTTTACAATTTAATTAAAATAAATTAACGTATTATTTAACTACCGTTTTTAATTACCTGAAATTAACGTTTAACATTCTATATTAAATTATACACCAAATGGCCGAGGTTACACTTCTTAATCTTTAATTCCAAATGAGTCTTTATGCGTACAAAACGAGGATATTTTCCTAAACAAACTATTTTGATATAAAAAAAGCGATTTCCTCGAATTCCAAACGACAAGCGGCTTCTTTCTTTAATTTTTTTTTTTAAAGAAGTTAGAAAATGCCGCTAGACGAAGGTCGGCTCTGTTATCTCGATCGTCGGTCTATCGCGTTTTTTTATTTTCGATGAAATGCTGACATTGCAAACAGGCAGTGTATATAACGCGCGGGAGGCTAAAAATGATACGGGAGAGAGGGAGAGAGAGAAGGCGTACACGAGCGTTTTGAGTTACGCCGGTAAATGGTACAAGGTCTCGAGCGGCCTCGAGGAATCCCGTATTTTTGAGTTACACGTGGGGATACAGCGTGTGTCACGCTGCGGGACGAAAAATTTCGGTAAACAAAAAAAAATGGTGAATGGAAAAAAAGTTCCTACGGTATTTACGTCACCGTGTCGTTTATTAAGTTGATTATGGCTGAATCTTACGTCACGTTGTAAAAGTATCGCTTCCTTTGTTTTATTGTAAAAATTCAACAGATTTCTTACGTACGAATCAATTTATTTTCATCCAAGTGAATTAAATTTATGATTATATAAATTTTCATGATTTAATTAACTGCCTCTTACATATATATTTCTTGTTTAATTTCACTGATATTTCAGTTTGATAATTTAAATAAAACATTCGTTTAAAATTAACTCAGTACAAACAAAATCTGTCAACAGAATGAACAGTTTTGGATCATCCTCCTGCCAAAAATATGCAAAACTATTTATTACTGACTGATGCAGGTTGCAAATTATTTTTTTTTTGCAAAAGCGAGCGGTAATTTTGCGTTTAAAAAAATGTTAATTTCGATACTTCAAAGATAGCGGATCTAGAAAACGAGTAGAGGATTTCAGCTTGTTAACGAATTTTCGTGTGCGAATCTGGTTCGTTTCGTCAAGGGACTGAACTGACCGGTCTTAAAGAATCACACTCACCTGACTAGATCTGGCTCAGTGATCGTTTCCCCCAAAAAATTCTAGAGGATTCCTTATTTTTTACTTGACGGCGAAGAAATACATTTTGCGCTGCATTTTTTCATCATTCTTACCTACAACCTGTTTTTTTTTTTCTTAACGAACCAACATTTCAGGAAAAAGCGGTTGTCTTCTCACCGAACGAATTTACTAAAGTTACACGTTTTTTCTCTGTAGAGTGTAATGAAATTTTTAAGTCATCATTTTGAATTAAATTTTATTGTAATTATAGAATTCAAATAAAAGCTTTGAATGATGATGATATGATATTAAAAATTTAGTAGATTAAAGTCTATTATTAAATTTATTATTCGAGAATAAGAAAGGTAAGATCAGAATGTAATATTTTTTTAAAAATAAATCATCTTTTCACACGAGATACTTAATCGAATCTATTCACAGTGCAGGATAATAATATACTTAAGCAAATCGATAAACTTTAATTTACTACGAAATATATCAAGTGAATGCCTGTGGCTGTTTTGAATTTTTCTGGATAAAGTTTTATTACAAAATGTATTATTTATACATTATCAAATGATTTTTTAATTGGCCGAGTAAGTTGTTTCTTAAAAATGCGTATTAACAAAAGATAATCAATTACTTGTCCACACCGCGGTATCACGAAAATAGTTACTATATTATCGCTTGAGATAAAATTATGATGTTTATTATGTATTAAATTTTCTTTTTCCTTATCACAACGGTTCAATAGTCAGAAACGATCATTTATGATTGTATCTAAGTCATGAATAAAATTTATAAAATGAGTTATATCTACGCAATCATAACAAAATTCATCTCTCGATTGCAATAGCAATGACTTACTTAATTTTGAAAATACAACTAAGTCGTGATTTGTAAATTACCTCCGATACCTGGAAAGCTCAATTTTCCGATGGAAAGCAACAGCTAATTAAATCCTTTAAATAAAAGTGATATTAACGAGGAGTGTAAGCGATAACGTGAATTAGTAAAATCGTTGAAAAATTGTGTTTCTAAGGCGGAGGCATACAAACGACTGAAGCATGTAAGTATTATGATGGTTCCACGCGCATTCCTTCATTATGTCGTTATCAGCTGGTTTGACGTAAACTACAAGTCGAGTCAGCCTGGGGCGAATTTTACAGCCGCCGCCGGTGAAAACGCTCTCGCCACCTCTAATTAGTCCTCTTCCCGTTCCACGTGCCGTCGTTTTATCGTGCGAGAATACCCGAGGAATTTTAATACACCGGATTTGGCGTATTATACCTACCAACTGTTGGTTTCGGAGAAGCGTTTGGATTTCAGCGAAATGCTGAATTTTTCGGAGCTCGCGTTGTTAGGATAATTGTTAGAATTTTGGGATGAAATTATATTATAATAACATATTTACTTATTTTAGAAACAGTGTAATTTCCGTAGTCTTTTTTTTTCAGCCTAAAAATTGGCGCACACTATTGAAAATGGATAAAGCTTCGTTTTTACCTTTGAAGAGAAATACAATTGAGGAGATGCGTCGAATAACGGAAATTTAATTTTGAATAAACAGTTGGTTTTTTTAATATATTTCATAATATTCTGGAATTCCGTTTTGTTTTTACACAGTGCCGTCAATTTTTTCGAAATGCTTTTTTTCGAGCTATATCCTTATTCGAAGCAACCCCTTAATTAATACTTCTCAATTCGAATTTGAGAATTTAAAAAATATAATAAAAATTTATTGGAAAACTACCTAGGAAATTTCTATAAAAACAACGGAGCTTTCTTTGCGCAAAGCATCGTCACCATCTCAAGCTTTCCACAAATGTTTTCAGAGCTTGCAAAAGCTCGATTTTTTTCACACCAATCTTCACAGAAAGTTTCACCGCATCGAGAGAAAAAACTTCATAAAAATTACTATTGTGATCAGGAAAGGAGTGCCAATCTTGACAAGCCAGAAATTTTAGTATGGAAAATAAGCAAAATCGCATATTTTGGTATTAAAATACTAATTTTTAAAATTTCACGTACTAAAATCTACTCATTACGTCAAAAAATTTTGTTCTTGATAAGACTATCACTCCTTTCTTAACCACAATAACAATTTTTAACATTTTTTCTGTCGTACTACGTGTGTAATTTCTACGAAAAAATTCTCCGGCTGCACCGGATAAGAGCTTTCACGGAAAGCTCCCTCGAGCCTGGACCCTCGCAGCCAGTATTCGTGAAAACCTCTCCGCCAGAAGCTCCGGAGACAGACAGAGTGCAAAAGAGGGAGACAGAAGGAGCGTAATTGGTGTTACGGCACTCGACTCTCTCTCTCGCTGGTTTTGTTGTGCAGTTGTATAAGCGGCCGGCCTTGATCCTTGGCGCTGCGGTCGGTCTCGCACCGGGCCAGGCTCCGCTACTTTCACTAGGCTCCGCCGGCGTATTATACGTCGTCCTGTGCCTCGCACTCCTCGTCCCGATTCGCGCACGCCGGCACTAGGTCTGCGCGCCGCGGCCTCTCGGCCTGGACGGAGAGCGCACCCACCGCGGCTCTCAACCGGAAACGCTCAGACGCCGCGGCCTGACCTCGCGTCTCCTCTTAAACGCCTTTCTTTTCATCCGCATGCTTCGAGAGACAAAAGACGGACCAGTGCGAGGATGTACTGTGGAAAACTTTTTTTTTTGTATTTTATGAAAAGCTTCGCGTGAAAATTGTGCCAGGTAAATCTGAACATGTGAAATTCACTTGGAAAATGTGAATAGTGACATTTAATAAGTGAAAAGACGAACGATTTTTTACGATTGGTCACTATGCATATATTTTCTAAGTTAATTTCACATTTAGAGTGCGAGGGTACGAAAGCTCTGGGCGAGCTTTTTTTTGTTTAAAAGTTTGAAAGGTTGATTCTTAATTTAGAATTCGTTAACGTGAACAAAAACTGCCTTATGGGATCCATGAAATGAAATGACTGCCATCACCGTTACCCTTCGTGGTTGGGTGATGTAAGTGTTATATTTGCAGTTGTCTAGACGCATTACCTATACGCTCTCTACTTTAACACGCTATGCTAATTAATTTAAATATAAAAAAAAATAATAATAATAATTTACAAACTAAGGTACCTAGAAATTGCATTGAATTGGGTCAAAATTGCGTTTAAATTGTCGAGCAAAGTGCTGATTAAATAATGAAGAAAATAAAAGTGTTTTAAGCTTGGGTGCCCGCAGCCCACGTTTCATCCGAAAGTCAAAAGTGAAAAGCAAACGAATAAGTCCGGGACGTTCGAATTTTATAGAAAGTAGACCCGCGGGCTTCTCTCTAATGTCCTGGCACCAATCAAACATTCGAACGAAAATTCTTCAGTGATTGATAGCCCGACCTCGACGCACTTGTCGACGAATGAGAAAAATCATAACTAATAGAATCGGATTTTATCTGCTCCTCGATCTGATTATTATTAATGCCGCACTCTCAAATCCATTAAAGCTTCATTAAAAAAAAAAAAAAAGAAAAAAAAAAGAAGCTGTCCCTCGCTTACAACCGCACATATGTGCGCTCTTCAATTGGCGAGTGAAACGAAAGGGAAATGAGTTTCGAATAAACCTCTGATTACGACCAAATTACACAGTCTGCCCAATTAAAATCCAACGACTCCAAGATGCCTACACCGAAAAACGTGAAAATCACTCGCCACTAAAAAAAGCCAAAAAAAAAAAAATCACAGACGCATCCCGACACCCGGCATCATTCAAATCGCTAAAAATCTGGAAGAAAGGGAAAACAAAGAGTCAGCGTATTATTTTCCAAAGTACACACGAAAACTCCGGCGGAACGCCTTAAAACCCACTCGAAAGAGATCGGTAAATCTCCGTGCCCAATTCGAGGCATGACGTAGCCATACAAAAATCCGCTTTGCATCGCCGGCTACGCTCGGCTCCTATATATATGCGCGCCGAAAGGAAAGAGGGAAAAAGGAGGCGCCCGCGCGCATTCAAATTGAAAAGGCAAATCGCGCGGATTGCGTAAGACGCCGCGCGGAAAATGACAGTCCGGCGCGACTGGAGAAGAGAGAGAGAAAGAAAAAAGGAGGTGAGATGGAGTAAAAAAAAATAAAAAAAAAAATAAGAAACGGGGAGAGTGTTCGCCGCGTCCGCGCGCTCGTCTGCAGTAGTAAAAGTGGCGATTACGTCGGCGAACGAACGACTGGGATAGAGATAGAAAAAGAGAGAGAGAGGAGAGGAAGGCGAGTTGAGCACCGCTTAGCCATTTCTAGGTTACACGCGCAGCCGAGCCGCGAGTTTCACTTTTTCAGCCGCGACGTAGCCCATAGTCTGTATAGGCCTCAGCGCGCCGGAGCCGCGTACGCGCTGAAGACCGCCGAGGCTAAGATGCCTGTAGGCTTTACACTTTCAGCGGGACGGGCATCGGTGTACGTGACTTTTATCAGCCGCCCGATACATTCGCATTTCGGACTCTCCTGGGATTTCCTTATTTAACATTTATTTTTCATTCACTGATGATTTTTAATGATTTTTTTATTATTATATTTTATTTTAGCAAAGAGTACCTATTTATAATATCGGAATTCTTAGTTGAGTTCACATAGTTGAGCAGGATTGTTAAACAAATTTAGGTTTTTACTTTACTCTTGATAGAGTAAACAGGTATGAAATTCGCTACCTGGATCTATAACATCTATTGTTTCTATTGGACAGTTTAAAACTCCCCTGCGTTTATTTATTAGTAGTTTTTAGTTTTTGTTATTTTATATTCAATTATTTTAAGTATGATATAAGTATAATTTTAAGTTTCTATTTTATATTAATTTTAATTAATTTTATATCTTAATTTGTAATTAAGGACTATTTAGCTTTCCGTCGAATGGTCGAAGAACGATTTATTTCCGTCGAAATGAAATAAATAAATAAATTTATATATTTATCTTTCTGTTTATTTATTTATTTATTTATCATTAAATGGGCTATGAATTTTAATATTTCTAGGAAAAAGTTACCTACGTAGCATGATAACAAAACCGAAAAATTCGATAGTGAAACATTAATATTTTAAATTTTATTTTATCGGTGTAAATGTATAGAAGATTTTAAAAAAGTTTGAAAGGGTACAATAGTAAAAGTATTTCCCGTTATCACTTCTACTGAAACATTTATTTTTTAGATTTTTTTGTTTGAATTATGTGAAACATGTAAGCCAATGAGTCTTCAGTAGAAACATGACGATTCCATTAAGACACATTTATCTCAAAAACTTTCTCTTTCTTTACGTTCGCTGTTTCTCCGCGCAAACATAATTATTTATATAAATAAATTATCACGTCAAATTTCTTTTCCTTATAACATCTCTACGTTAAGCATTTTTTCTTTACCGTAAATTTATTTTTTAGTACTAAACAACCAAATACGTTAAAAAAATTCTTTTCTTATCCAAATTTCGTATGAAAAAAAAAGATTTCACATCCGCCCACTAAAAATTATCACTACCCAGATCGAACTCAGACGAATCGACAGTATAGCAGTAGACTACGTCGTCGACCGGACTTTCGTTTTTTTTTTTTTTTTTTTTTTTAACCAAGCGACACGCAGTCCAGTCCATGATTCGGCGAGGCTCTCGGCTTTTGTCGGCTCTATCGTTCCTCTCTTTTTGTTTACGTGTCGTTGCGCCGCGAGTACTCGCGCCTAATTGTCCGGTCCGTCACACGGAACTAACTAACCGGTACCTCCATTGTGTCCGCTACGAAATTCGGGGAAAAACTGTACCCGCGTACCCGTTTTTAGCTGGAAAAAAGGGGGAGAGAGAAATTTCGACTGGCGCTCACGAAATTCGTTCGTACAATTCGCCTTTTAAAACTTTCTGCCGAGACAAATTAGTCGGCGTTTTCTAGAAATTATCAGGGACGTTAGAAAGAAATTAGGCGACGGACTTTACTTTCCGCCTTTGTATAAAACTAATCCGAAATGCCAGAAATTTAATTTGTATGGAAAATAAAATTAGGCTTTCAAGGAGTAGAGTTTTTTTTTGGATGTACAATAGGGCAATGCAGGCTTGTGATTGCGTATAAAATAATTAAAAAAAAAACTCTTACTTTTTTATTCAACGTATTTAGCTATCAAACTAATTAAGCTCTTAATATACTTGCGTAATTTTACGTAATAGCAATTACAAGTACAATAATTTTTGAGTCTATAATTAAAATCGTTCGATAATCTCCCGCAACTCCCGTACTCATCAAATCTTCAATTCAAACCCACCGATACGAAGTCTACGTGCGCATATCGAATCCAACCAACGAAGGCCTGCGATTTATAAAGCTCCCAGTGAACTTAAAAAATCACTCTTTCCCATGAATCTTAAGAACCAGCTAATAAAGAAAAAATTAAAAAAAAACGCGAAAGTAAAATTGTAGCTAACCCACATTGTACATACAAAAAATACCTCAAAAAAAGTAAATCCATTGAAATTAGCGTTAACTCCACGTAGGACACATATCTAACAAAAAAAAAAAAGAAAAAAATAACGGTAAATCCATTGAAATCACGAAATGACAAAAAAAAGCCGAAAAGACTCTCGCTCTCGACATTCTGGTTGCGCGTCGTAGCGCACATCCCATTTGTCATAGAAGTCGGTTTTCTCTCTCACGGCGGACGAAAGTGAATCTGCCGGTGCTCCGCGAGCGGCGCGATTGACATAACAACTCGTCGAGGCCCACTGACACACTTATTCGCGAATTCGCGCTCGGCGCTCGTAGACCAGACGCCGGAGAAAGGCGAGCGCGCCGAGAAAAAGAAAGTCGCCCGGGCGAAGCAGACGTTTACGTGCCTTTTTCGAACTCGTCGACGCTGCGTATATATCACTTTCGACTTCGCACTTGGAATTCCCCTGCCCCGCGGATCCCGGAATTTTATAAGCTTTTAATCTTTTTGATACTTTTATTTTCTTTCGGGCTATACAAATGATTTTTTGAGTGGGGGCGTTTGTTCCAATAATTGTGACTTATGGCCAAGTTGGTTTTGCTAATTTTTTTTCGAATGCGAAATTTTCGGAGGCGAGAGATTTATATTGGGGGATTGTGCGGGTTCGATTTGAGCGATCGTGCGGTAAATTAATTTTTCTCGCCTACGCAATCCGCCGGGGATTCGAACCTGTCCGAGGTTCGTTAAAAAAAAAAGAGCGAGTGCAGGTTTCTTACACGCGTTGAACGTTAAACGTCTATGCTAAATGGACGTTAACATCCAGCTCAGCGATTTTTCTTTACAGATTCTTGCCGACCCAGCTTGTTACAAGTGAATGTATGTATAAAAAAAAAAAAAGAAACAGCGTTATTCCCTGCGAAAATTTATCAACATTAAGGGGAACATGCCAGTGAGCTTACGAAGCAATTTGCGCACCGTTTTAATTCTTCATCGAAATTAATACCACAAACCGCAAATATTTTTGCAGAAAATGTAAAGTTGTACTGAGTCTTACAAAAATTTCGGGTTACTGTCGTTTCGCAGCCTACTTTTCGCACTTCAATTCAATCATGATAATTTTTTATATACCCATTTGGGCTTCGTAAAATTATTATTTTAAGAAACATTAATTTGTCAATGCATATTTTTTAAAGTTATTGCCACTTCTCCTAAACTAAAATTCCTCCCGATCGTACAGATCGATCTCCCAACGTCAAATCATCGCCGCTTCATCTATCCAACCCTGCAAGTACGCGATATCGTCTGTAAATATAAAAAATCAAAATCCCTGCCGATGGGATCGATCGATCTCCTACCAAAAGAAATCTACCAAGAATCATTGTTGCTTTATTTATGTACAATCTTGCAAATTTCGCGATATCACCTGTACACACAAAAAATTAAAATCCCTGCCGATGAGGATCGATCGATCTCCTACCAAAGGAAATCTACCAAGAATCATTGCTGTTTTTTTATGCACAATCTTGCAACTGTAATCGCGATATCACCTGTGCACTCAGAAAATCAAAATTCCTTCCGTTGGAATGGATCGATCTCCGATCGGAGAAAATCATTGCCACTGTACACCGGCTGATTGTTCGCGCTGTCTCATTATCATTCGGCGCTCATTACCGCGGCCTTATACCCGATCGATCGGGTAGCGGCGCGCGGACTCGTGCCCCGCATATCGACGACGTAACACGTGGCGGCGTCGTTATACGAGCGCACGCGGGCCGACGTGCCTCTCGTCACTTTCGCTTGCGCGCGAAAAGTGTGTCATCGGCTCGCCGGAATACCCCGCGGGAGATGCAAAAGTCGAGGCAGATCCGGATGGAAGATGCGCCGTTATTGCGCAATGCGCTTCCTTTTTTTTCCTTCGCGTGTTATCGCCTTATCCTTCTGTGGATCTATGAGGCTAAGTAACAAAAAATGTCTTCTTTTTTTTTCCTGAAAATTTTCACGCGGGGATTATTGTGTGGAAGTATTTATGTGCGGCGGCTGTGGGGAGTCTTTTTTTTTCGTACGTTTAAAATGCGAGTTGCTTATGTAAGATTTTTATGTCAGTGTCTGTGTTATTATTTTTTGTGTTCTTTTTTTAAACGGAGGAAAGTGAGCGTGGGCCCGGGTGATTGTAAGAAAAGTGTCAATATACGAAAATCTGACCGCTCGATAAAAGTCTGCGACGGAGATTTTAGATTACATTCTCTGCGTTACGTATGGGCTTGCGGCCGTTGATGAAGCAACATTTTTTTACGTGATACAGAGTTGACGCTGATTATTCGTTTTTTTTTTAAATTAGTTTTAAAATAAACAAAAAGTTACGAGGAAACTTCCTATAATAATTAAATAATATCGCTGAACTTGTATCGCTAGATTGAAGTTCGCAGAGCAGTCCAAACCAGACAAAACAGTAAACAAAGTCACATCTTAAGAAGTAAAGAAAAAAACGATGGTACTCTGTTTTGCAGCTCTTGAAGAAAAAATTTAATTGATTAAGCGGATAAATTGCTGATAATTACTGGTGTACCACCAATTAAAAGATTTTTTCTTACAAATATTAATTGTTCCTTCGGTATAGTAACAGAAAAATTCAATAATTATACTAATGCGCTCTATAAATTGCGTTCAGTGAATGCTCATCGTTTTTTAGGAATTATTCGCTATTTTCGTTAGTAGGGATCATGAATATTCACTGTTCTAAAGTGAATATTCAATAAATGGATAAATGAAATGTCAGTGAAATATCACTATTTAATCAGTGAAAAACAACATAATTACTGCTTAAATAAGTGAAAATTTCATTTATTTCATTTTCGCCACGTAAATCAGTATAATTTTGCTATTTACTTAATGATGAAAATTTCTCTCAGTGGAATTTTAAAGTGCGGGTAAAAAGGAGCACGCGCGCTTCCTTCCCACCGTTTGTGGAAGGAGCGATGCGAATTTCCAGTGGAAGCGACGAATTAGAAGCCGAAGAGCGAGGGGAGATCTTTGCGTAAGATCGCGCGCATCTTCCCGTTACGAGCTTCCTCGTTCTCTCGTCATCGGCGTCCTTTTTTTTCCAGGGCCCGTAGAGGCCCCAACGGAACCGGTTTGCGCAACCCGCCGCGGTCGTGACTCGCCGATCGGCGAAAAGCCCAGTTACACGAGCGATTCTCCGCGAGAAACGGACGCTCGTGCGTGCGGAGGAAGGTAAAATTCTGCGGTCTATATTTTCCGCACGCCGATCGCACCTTTTTTTTCCTGGTCGCCACGCTGACGTATTTATGGGACGTTGAAGTGCGCCTTTAATTTTTTCTTTTAGACTCTTTATCGTTGACGGCGAAAAGACGTCTGTAATGCGATACTAAATCTTTTTTTTTTCGTTTTCTTTCTAAACGGGATCGAAATTAATGGGAGTTTTAATGATCGCGTGGAATGCGGCTGATTAAATTTGCAATTACGTGTCTTCCGAGCTCGGATTGTTTTGTTTTTAATACGCCGATTGCGCAGTGCAAAAGAGTGTGCATAAATAATATCACCGTCGCGATTTTCCCACGAAAATTTACGAACAACTTGATTCGCTCGTTTTTTTTTCTCTCTCTTTTTACACTGCGAGCGTAGTGAAAAGTGTATATAAGTAAAAATATGCAACATAGAAGTAGCAAAGAAAATGAGATAACTAAAATACGCGGTACATTTATTTACATGGCTAGTAGATGTTGCCGACATCGGTAAGACACGTCTACTGACTGAACACGTCTCTCAGTGCAGTAATTTATTATACGACTGGTTTTACATCGGAGTCTTTTCGTTCTTATATTCGAACGAAGACTTTTTACAAATTGATCGCTTTACGTTATTTATATACAATTGCGAAGTGTACAGATTTTTTTCTGCCTTAAAAATTGTGCTCGAAAATTAGAAGGCGCGACTTAAAATAAGCTCTTCTTCATAAATTGTACGAATGAAACTTGAATTTTTCTTTTAATATTATTATTTCAGGCATAACAGTAATATTAGGTCAACAAGTGGATGCTAATTCAATAAAATCCTTCGTTTACTTTGCAAAAGATAAATGTTTTCCTGGCAGACAATTGACAAACTAAATCCAACAATTAATTATCTCTCGCGCTGACATAAATTCGCAGATATAAAAAAAAATACTTTCAATATTTCCCTCTAAATAACGTACAGAAATACACGTGCAAACTAAATCTAACTTCCAAACCGTTCAACTTAAAAAAAAAAACACACACACATCGTTAAAACAAATAACTAAAAAGAAATAACAACCCCCGGATACCCGCTGCATTAATAATTCATCACTCATTAGCGCCGCGTAGCCGCGTGAAAAACAAAAACAACGATAAAACTTTAAAAAAAAAAAAGAAAAAAGAAAAAAGGTAACGTAGGCGTCCGTAGGAAACACCCACGCGAGCGTACCTCGCGGAGATTTCTTTTTTTTTTTTCGCGGCACAATAGAAGAAGTCGACGCGGCCGCGAGGAAAAGGAAAGGCAACGGATGGAAGGAGAGGAGGTGGAGGGGAGGGACGAGGAGAAAAACCGTGCGGCCGGGTTGATGTTATAGCTGGCAGCGAAGCGATGGTTTTGCTCGCCGAGGTTTGTAGGTTAGCCACTTTTCCTTTTGCCCGCAGAGAGCGAGAAAAGTTATCCAACACGCGGCGGCGCGCCGTGACGGGTTACGCTTGCGTTTAAGAGTTACGTTAGAGCTGCTACTACTACTCCACTTTCAGTGGCAATGCTGCGCCGAGCGGGGGTCTATCTCCTCGTGCACTTATTTCTTTTTTTTCTTCTTCTCTTTCTTTGGTTTTCCCCGCGGGGTAGACGAGAGTCGCGCGTTCGAGCGAGAGAAGAGAGGACGGGGAGAAAGAGGGAGATGGAGGAGAATATCGGCAACGTAATATCGCGGAATTCTTGACAGCTGACCCTGACAATCACATTGGATGCATGGAATGTTTTATAATTGTCTTGCAATGAGCGCGTGTACGAAGCTAAGTGACCTTCTCTGGTGAACCGCTCGACTGATACGCGTACCTTGTCCGGCTTGTGTTATTTAACGAACGACACTTGTTGCTGCAAGCTCGCGAATGGATGGTAGAGGGGCGCTCGGTGGAGCTTGCGACTCTTTTGGTGTCTGCCAAAATGCAAATCCTACGTTGCTGCAATACTTTTTTTAAGTGTATTACAATGTTTCCAGTGGGATTTAGGCAGAAAGTATAGTAAAAGCACTTTGAGATTCTGAACTTTATTTATTTTTTTTTATATTTCTTAACTTATTTGTTTTGCGACGAAAATGAGCTGCAAGTAGAGCTTGAAAATTAGAGCTTTTAATCTCATTATTCTAGTAGTATTGATAAAATTTGAGAAAATAAATAAATTTATTTTGCTTTTCTGTAATATATTGATGTAAAATACTGTCTTGTCAAGAAACACGTTGACTAATAGTGTTGAGCTTATTATTAAAAATAAAAAAAACAGACTTGATCCGATGCGAATCACCGTTTAATTCACTCGATCTACAAAAGGCGCAACATGCGAACAAAATGCATAATTTCTTTTCAATGTTATGTGGCAGGATACATTTTGTAACAAATGCTTATTGCTATTCTTTTAAGTATAATGTAATGTCACTATTGTATGCAAAGCTTTTTGCTTTTTAGTTATAGACACATGACACGTGTACCTCTTTAAGCACTCTAAAAAAATTAGTATAATGAACAATCTTTTTCTAACTCGAAAAGTATCTCGAAATTTTAAACACAATTTAACCAAAATTATAAAAATTAAAATAGAAAAAAATGAAAAAAAAAATCTATATACAAAAATAAATTTATCGCCTTAAAAGCATATGAACAACGGATGTTGCATCCCTGAACCATCATCGTCAGTGCAATCACGCCTATGAAGATTTCGCGCGATTTCCACTAGACTTAAAATCGAGCGCCTTCTTTCCGAGATCGGTGCGACCTCGATGGGGCACCGCATCCCCCGATGCGATTTGAATCGACTCTCTCGGATTAGATGCCTATTTTAAAAGAGGCCGATGGAAATAGCGCGGCATTTGAAATTCAAACGTCCCTTCCGCGAGACACTCTCCCAGAGTCCCATAAACCGGTGATTTTCTTCTGTGTCTCGTGGATGTGCCGTTCCAGAAACTTTCGTCGAAACGTTTATTATAATTCCGCACCCCGACGACTGTGAGTTTTTCCCACAAGAGTCCCGCGCGATATGCGCGGAGTGTGAAGTGAATTTCGTAACTTTGAACTTTCATTTTCACGTGTGCGCACGACGTTAGCGTCGTTTGTTGCCAAGATGCTTATCGTCTCGAGCTACTGCGGATCTCTTTTTCTTTTTTTTTCCTAATAACGAAAAAATAGAAAATTCCTACTCCAATTGCTTAATAAATGCCAATTTTAACAATCTTATTCTTTTATTTTTATAACACATGTCGGAAAACTTTTTAATGGAATTATTTTACCTTTTTCTTTTTAAGTGGGTTGAAAACTCTTTTTCATTTGAATAAAGTAATATACAGTGTCAGAATATGAAAGGCGACGACTCACTATTAATTTACGCGCTTGAATTATAGAAGTTAGAAATTGACACGTACGTGCTTAATCTAATGGAATTATCGCCACATTAACATGACTAAAATTCATCAAATCTTTTCTAAATATGTATACAGGATATCAAAGGTTTTACTTTCCCTTTTATTTCAACTTTTACTCTCTATTTAAGATTATTATATCTCTTTACATATTAATACCGGAAAAGACACTGTTCCATTTTTCTCAAAACGTAAAAAATCCAAAGTGCATAATTCTTTTTCTATGTATATGCCAGTTACGAAAATTTTTCTAATTATTTAATTGTAAGCTCCAAAAATTTTATAAAAATAACAAATCCAAAACCATCATCCACTAGCATCAAAGTTTAGTCTAAAACGAGAAGAACGATATAACTAAAATACACCCGCAAAGACACCGATCGATCCATCAGCCTCAAATCGGAAAGTTTCTTTGTCCGCGGCGGGTCCCCCCCGAAAAAACTTTCGATTTTTCGTGCGTGCAATTTCACCGGGCCGCAGAGCCGTTAGCGCCGCAGTCAATCGCCTTATACACTCGACGATTTTATTTCGGCCCGCTCGAGCGAGCCCCGTCGCGGGGAGATACCGATCGCCTCCGTCTATATACACGCTCGCTCGCGCTGCTTCCACGAGCATTAGAATGTGAAATGCGCCGCGGCAGTCGCCCAAGGTCCGAGGAGACTTTTACGAAGGCGCGGAGCGTGGGCCTCGAGAAAGAGAGAAAAAGAGACGCTCGACTCGCGTGTACACAGCGCGCACAGTTCCTTCTTTTTTTTTTCGTATAAGGGCCGGAAGCGGGCCGCTTCTCCCGGGCGCTCGCCAACTTTCCAAATACTTTCCAGAGCCTCGGTCCGACTCGTTTCGGGGATCCGGGCCCGAGCGTCGAATGGTGTGCGTGAGCGCGCGGGTTTCACTTCCTAGTGAAAACGCGCCCGCACCTCGTTTTTTGGTGCTCACGGCACATGCCCTTTTGCCCGGCGAAAGAGAAAACTATGAGCCACTCATTCGCTGCTATGACTGCTTCGTTCGATGTCTGCTCCCGCCCGTGTACGCACTGGCGTGTGTTTCTGTGTGAAAATTATTTTATTATTTTATTATTATATCTATTATCTATTATCTATTTTATTTATCTATTTATTTAATATAAATTCAACGGACTATGAGGCCCTTAAGGGGATACTTCATGTAAGATTCACTGAACGGCACTTTTTTGTTAAATACTTTTCATAAGAAAAAGTCACAAATTTATGAATTGGGCGCCTTTCGCTTTTGAATATACTTTAATTTAAAAAAAGTTTCATTTTAATCACTCAATTGCTTAAAGAGAAAAGTTTGAAACTACTGGGCTTATAAATTTCTTTATAAGTAATGCATTGAACGACTTTGTTATTTCATGTATTGGCGTGTTTTAAATAAAAGTGGCGAGAATAACCAACTTTTATGAGTGAAGCGCTCTGTTATTTTAAATATTCTTGGATCTAAATAAAGATTCGGGTTAATCTGTTGAATTATTAAAAAGTAAAGTTGGAACTACTAATCTATAGACAGTGTCCCCTTAATTACAAACTATTTAACTTAAACTAGAGAAAATATAATAAACAATATATAAAACAGTGATTAATCATATCGAATAATTAAGAAAATATTAACAATATACATACTAATAATTAATCGTAAGTGAACGTAGTGAAGATTTTAACTGAACAATATGAATTTTCTTTTTTTTTTAAATGGGAATGGTGGTATTTTATATGTGAAAATTCATTCACGCGTTGAATGAGTAAACAACTTCGCCTATAAAATGTGTCGTTATTCACATATTTTCAGAGTAGGTGTACGTATATATGAGAGAAATTTAACACGAAGAAAAAGGATTAATAAAATTTACTGAAGTAGTAAATAAATTTTGCTTAAAAAGATAATAATCGTAGTCGACAAAAATTTCTCATGCTATAAGTAAGTTATTCTGACTTTTTTAAGCAATATTTACATAATTGATTAAACAAAGCAGATGTATGTTAAAGCGTCAGGTAATTTTTGTTTAAATATTTAAGCAAATATCAGTGTTTTTAAGTAAATTGCACTAACAATGTTACTCAGTAAAAATTACTACGTTTCGTAGAAATAATTGGATATACTCTAACTATGACGATTTTTACTATAAAAATATACGTGTTAATCTTTACTCAAAAAGTAAAATCAATAAATCATTGTTTATGAAGAGTAAAATTTCTAAAGTAAAAACTTACCGTTTTACTCAAATTTTGTCCCGATTTTTCTCTTTATATTTTAGAGTGCATATAACAATTTTAGTTCTTATATTAATAGTAAATCGTCATAGGTCGAGTATGTCTCACTTATAATTTTTAATATATAAAATTTTTTTCCGTGTTCAAGTGCGTATCATATGTACGTTTATGTGTATGTGTCTGTAAGACCTGTGGTCTTGTCTCGATTTTTTATTCTTTTGCTCGCGACGTTGACTCGTTTGGGAATGGGCCGCACGCTGAATTTTAATTTGAAATTTTAGAAACTGAATCAGGAAGCCGCCCGCTCGCAGTGCGAAAGCCAGCCGTTAGAAGTGAAAATTTTAGCAAATGTGTGCGTCTGTGTCCGTCTGTGGGACGATTGCCTTCTTTCTTTTTTTTCGGGAGAGATTTAACGCTTTTTTGGAGGACGCCGCGGGCTTCCGCTTTTATTTTCACTTTTTTACAATTGCGCCGGTGATTTCACGGATTCATTAAGACACTTTTCGTATTAAGCAAAGTATCGCTCATGTTTATTAATGCAATAGTCGTATACTTTTATTTCACGTGCATTAAGTTTCACTTCTTTAAAAAAAATTTATTTTTCGGCGAAGTGCAAGTCGAGTACTAATGCTCGTTATTACGAAGATTATTGTATAGTTAAATGCAAATATACATATATAATTTTTAATCGTACATGAACGTAAGAATTACAAAAAAAAAGTTTAGTAATGGTTGTATGAGTTTGAGAATCTTTTTTTACTATAAAATAAAGATATACATGAACTAAAAGAATAGGTCAAAATCTTTCATATTTAATTTGTAAACTAATATAGCACATATATAAATAGAATTTTCGAGTGTATATTAAATTCAATGTTTTATAAAGCATCCATAAATTATTTAAATTTTGTATTCATTTGATAAGTCCGTGTATTGATCTGATAAAGAAACATTAGATATTCACATTATTAGATACACTTTCATGTTTTGATTTCCATAAATATTTTTCCAAATTCGTAAGTCAAAATGAGATTAAAAGAATATTTTCTAACAAAGCTTACATAATTAGAAATGGATATTTTATGCAGAGTACACATTGTGCACATTGTATTTTACATACATACACATTTTATCGACTTTAAAATCTAAATTGTTTTTGCCTCATCTCAGATGAATACAATAATTCTCTTTTATTGATTTAATTTTAGTTTGATCGTATATATTATTACACAATAAAATTTTCTAAGCTATATTTATTTATTGTGGATGGATGTGGACTTTTCTTCTCGCTTCATCATCTATCAAATCGAACTCCTAGTTAAGGGGATCTGAAAGTCAATTAAAATTTCAAATTTCGCGCGATAATTTAACAGACGAAAAACAATTAATTTGGTTATATCAAAGAGTATTAATGAATTATCAAAAAACCAAGAGATATTTACCCTCAGTTAAATAACGATTTATCATTTTACAAAGTTCCAAATTCGTATATCAATCCTTTGATGAAAAAAGCTTGAATAATATGATTTTTTTTTACATTTTTCAAGCTCTTATCATCAAGGGATTGATATACGAACTTGTCACTTTAAGAAACGATAGATCGTTACCTAACGGCGGGCAAGTATCTCTCGATTATTTGATAATTCATTAACGTTAATTAACGTTATTATAAAATAAACATTAATGTAATGTTTTATCGTTTGCTATATTATGGCGCGAAATTTAAATTTTTGACTTTCAGACTCTCATAAAGGCATCTACAGATCTCAAAGGGGTAATTCCGCGGGCCCCGTGGAGAAGGTGCGCTGCCTTGCAGTTCGCGAGTGCTCATTCCCCGTGACGCGCTCTCCGTGACTCAGGATCTAGGCCGGATTGTATAATGCCGCGACTGCGGCTGCGCGCGATCGTTTCACTAAAATCGTTAAATAACAGTCCGCTGGCCTGCGTTCGCAGGCCTGGCTGGCTGCCCGACACGCAGTAGCGAATACGATTTTGCCGCTTAGTCACCCGTTCCCGTCTCCGCGTGTCGCCTTTTTCCACCACCGACCCTCTCCCCCCTCCCCCATCCCTTTTGCCCCGATGGATAGCGAGCGAAGCTTGTAATTAGGTGTATCTACCGAAACGAGCGACCCGCGAAATTCCCCCTCTTATTTTTTTCAGTAGGGGACCCCGAATAACTCGCTAAACGCCGATCGGCTGCTCCCGCGTGATTTATGGCTCCTTTTTTTGCGGAGATTCCTAAATTATTGCCTCCTCAAGGCTGGGCTGGGTGTTTTTCTATCCGGGACCCTTTTCAAAATTTTCAAAATTCTTACGCCTCGGCTGTTCGGTCAATTTCCACTTTTAAATCGCCCATTCTCAGAAGAGATCGGTAATCGATTTAGGCGTATCGATCTTTACCATCGCACGCGTAGTTTTTCGATTTTATTTCGTTGTTGTTGCCACATCGGCGTGTATCGGCGAGTCGGATAAACGAAAGATCCGCGGAGATAAAAGACTCGCGCCGATCGCACGCTGCGCGTACTTTCGGCGGTTTTCGTTAATCCCAGTGTAACTTTATGTAACGGCGACACGCGGATACTCGATAACGATTGAGCTTGATTAATCGAGGTGGTTCAATGTGTATTACTCGGATTTGCTTATAATCGGCATGCGGCGAGATTTTAAGCGATTATGTCAGGCAGCGAGATTCTGCGTTCTTTCCCGAGTGAACGGGCTCCCTTTCAACGACCGGCAATTACACTCTTCCGTTACAAATTCGTGATAATGACAGTCGGTAGTAGCCAAAGAAGCTTGAAAATGTGTAACTTTTTGTTCATTAAGAAAAAAATTGTTTTTTTTTTGCAGGTAATAAAGTAACTTTTCTTCGGTAGGCTTGAATTACATTTAAAAAGTAACCTACATTCCCGTTATGTAATAAAAACGCATAAAATGTAAGATTGCGTATGATAGTTTAGATTTTGACGCGACACTCGGATACATGCCTAATAAAAAGGAAAAGCAACTGAGTAAATGTTTACGCCTAAAGGTATGTTAATCTTCCCATTTCTGTGCTGTTTTAAATCACTTCATACGTAACTTTCATTCTACGCATTTTTCTACATCTGAAATTTTTGTTGAATTACGTATAATACATATAATGTAATATTTGTTTATACAATTATATAAAGATTATATGTACTTCTTAAAAAATACTTTATACAGATACTCAAAATGACCGGATATATATATAATTTTATTTACTTATTTATTTATTACCAGAGTATATATACAAAAATTTACATGCATGCGTATAAATTTGTACATTAAAAAATAAAAATACATTTTTTAAAAATCTGAATTATAAATTATTATTATATAGCAGATGCTTGACATTGGCAATAAATGCACTCAGTGGTAATAATAATTGTGCTCCGCCTGGACTCAATTAAACTCCTTTCTGACCGCCTCCATGACTATATTGGCGATAAGGCATGAGTAATCCTTTATATCTAGATTATAATGAGTCTTTCGCCTTCGGCACTCTCGCGCTTTTCAATAAATTCGCAGAATAAATAAGCCGCGGAGTTGGAGAAAAAAAATCAAATTAATCATTTCGCATTTAGCCCGTGATATATAAATTTAATAGAAATTTTATTAGAGCGTTTCTTTCCGTTCAGCGATCATTTATCACACGCGTATCGCGATTACGGTGGTATTTAAATTATTGATTGCTTTTTCACGTAACGTTCGGTCACAGTGGTACAAACGTAATTATGCCCACTATTTTATAACTCGAACAGCATTAGGATTGTAAAAGGTAGGACTAGGAATATTAAGAATCGAAATGGAATTAGATAAGCATTGGAAAATTGATATTTCCTTTTTTTTATTACGAGAAACTTGCTTAAACTTTATAGTCATACATTTTTTTTACAAACGCAGTATAAATATTTGCATTTTTCTTCTTTTTTTATAAGAAACGACGATATTATATGCGTACTTTCAAATTTAAATGAATAATGTAAGTGCGATACATTTTTTTTTTGTCTTTACTTAATATAATTTTGACACTATGTGATATCTGCCTTAATTGAGGTACGAACCAAATTTTGAAAAGAATACACAAGTCGAGATAAGTGTAAGTGTTCCTCGTGCCGAAAAGCCACTTTTGATAAGGAATTCATTATTTAAACACGGGAAGTGACGAAGAGACGATGACAATCGATTCGGGCCTCGAGCATCCGGTTCAAACGACGAGTTTCTTGTAATTTTCATGAGTCGATCGTGGCGCACGGCACCCACGCCATCGGTTCGCTTATCCCGTCGTTTCATTTCCCAAAAAGATGACGCGGTGACTCGTACATCGCACTCTACATTTTTTTTATATTTAATCTCGCGAATTCCGTTCGTTTTATACATATACACGGTACCCGCGTTATTCCATAATTTTTTATCCTAACGCCGGACTCTTTATGGAATCGACCTACAAATTCAAGCGACAATTAACATACCTGAACGAGAAACTAAAGGAATTAATTGCATATAAATTCACCGGAGAATTTTACTTCGATTCAATTTAAATTAAAAGTACATTCATTTAACTTTTTTCCCCTCTTTTCATCTTATTTAACGCGTCGCCTCTACATTCGTTACAATAATTTTTCATCGACAGAGAGAAACACGCGCATATCGAACGATTTCATTAATACACAAAATAAGCAAAAAAATATTTATATATGTAATACCTTCGATTACGTAACAATCATCACCTCGGCGAGGCGCAGTATATAAAGTCAAAGGCGAGGGATAAAATAAAAATTGTTTTTAATATTCAACAAAAGCACCTCGCCTAAGTGTTATATAAGCCCCCCGCGAGACTTTTTCGAGAGTGCCTTCGACGCACACACGGTCACGTCTGTTTCCCCCCTTTCAAGCGCGTTAGCGCTCGCGGTGAAAATCCGCCCGGAATTGGGTCACTAATTTCTTTTTCTCTCGTTTCCGTCAAATCCGTGCGCGGCCTTTTTTTTTTTTTTTTTCTTAACGAGCCGAATTTACGCGCGCGCCTGCGCTTACAAAGGAGGATTATTAAAATAAAAATAAAAATAAAAAATGTCGCGAAGCTCCTTTTTCCCCTCCGAGCGCTCGCGCCTAGCGCTTGTCGTTACCCGACTTTCTAATTGTCCCCGTGGCGGCCTTTTGAAAGTGAGAGTCGGACTGCCGGTCATTGTTATTATTCACGCGTTCGCGCCGTGCGTGCGCCCGCTTTATTATCCGAATAATTTAGCGATCCGCGAAGATTCGCCGCGGCGAGCGGAAGTCGTAAAGATCCTCGGCGGGGGAGTGAGTGCGGAGGTGAAACCTTTTGTTCGCCGGTTGGACTTTTAATACATTTTTTTTTCTCCTCTCGTTCCTGGCGTTAGTTGGGCTCATTTTTTCGTTACAGTGAATTTCGACGGGGCCACCTGGCGGAACGATCATTTTCCCCGCTTTCAAATCTGGCGCCGAGCGCATAATCGATTTGGAATCGGGCGCGATGAATTATGATCGTAGGCTCTGGCATCCGCCAAACTGTGCCGGTGGAACAATTATACACCGCGGCTAATAAATATTACGCCTTTTCGGTTGTTTGATGCGGCGAGAATTAATGGCGGATTGATGTTAGGTAATGAGAGTGGATTTAGTATAAGTTAAAGCTTACAGTATATTTGTGAAGAAAATTTTTAAACGTTAAAAGCATCATTACGTTCTTTCACGAATGATTATTATTTTATAAAAATTAGTTTATATATTTTCCTCAATTTAGATTACATAGTTTATAGGTTTTGTATACATAGTCTGTACGTAAGGGATTTTAGTCCGTTGAATTTATGTTAAATAAATAAAAATAAATAAAATGTACCGACAAATAATTTAGTATATGTAATTTACAATAAATAATTTAATATAAATAATTTACGGTGGATACAGTAAAAAAGTTGTAAGTGCATTTACGCAGGAATATAAAAATATAAAAAAAGTTTGTAGGAGACTAATCATTTTAATTTAAAGATTATATGATAAATTATTAATTTTTTATAGCTACTGTACAAATAAAAAGTGCAGCGAAAGCACAGCTTGTTCGGTTTAGAATCCCTTTTTTTCAGCGAGTAAGTGCTCTCGTTACGATTCTTTGCTATTTAATTGTCCTTTGTACAGCAACAATGCGTTATCTCAGTGGCGATCGCTTGTTGTTAATTATGATTTCAGATCTTAATGATTCAACCTGGACCGAAAAATGCGCCACGTATAGTTACTTACGTAGATTACGCAACCGCAATGTACATTACATAATGCACTAGAAAACAGTCAAAAGCTTATCAAACACTTTTTTTTTAATACGCGCGTTTTTCCTCGGCGAGTATACACGCATCATAAAGTATGTTAACCAGATTAACATACACACATCCACCGAAACGCATTAACACGGCGTATTATGCAAATTCGTTATCTTCCCAAGCGAGCCTCCGCTCGCCTATGCGCTCGGGAGAAAACGCGAAAAAGAATGCGCGCGTTTACACGTAAATTCTTTCATTCCCAAAAACAAACCATCCATCAACGACTTTAAAAAAAAATCCAACCAAATTATCAGTCACGCTTTCGGCTAATTCTACACGCTAACTTTAATTCGACGTTAACAAAAAAAAAATAAAATAAAAAAAAAAGAGGGGAAGAGAGGGTCGGACTCCAGAGTCGGTAGCACGAAAAAAAATGGCCAAATTACAGCTTTCCTCGAAAGAGAGAAGTGGGCGAGGGGGGAGGGGGCTAAGGAGAGTCCGCCGAGGCGGTGGCGGCGCGGATAATCGAAACGGCAACCGAGGCGGAAAAAATGCCGCATTGTGTAATTGGCCTCGCGCGCGCGGCCCGAGAGAGCGTCGCGATTAGTGTAGCGAGGCTGGGCTAATGCACTTTGGCCGGGGCTTTGCCGTGCACAGTCGAGGCGCACGAGAGAGGCCCGCGCGAGGTTCGAAAGTAAGTGCCTTCATCGAGACAATGCCTCGTGAAAATGGGCCAGAGTAATTAAGCTGTTATATAACCGCTCGAAACTCGACTTTCGTCTCTCTCTCTTTCTCTCTCTCTCTCGCTCTCTCGCTCTTTTTCTTTGTATACGTGCGTCTCGCTCTTTCTTAGCGTCGGAGCGCGACTTCGTGACTTCTCGTTTTCCATGGGAGTTATATACCTAGAGCCGCTTGGGTGTACAGTGGTGGCCTGGGATGGAGGCAGCGGCAAACCCTCCTTCTTCTCCGAGGCTGACCGATTTTTCGCGGGGAATTCGAGTTGAATCGCGTTTCGAGTGATACACTTTTTTTTTCGTGCCTGGTATAGCGGTCTGGCCTTTTAGAATCCGTCGAACTTTCTAAACTGAAATTTTTCGTGGATTTTTTTATTTATTTTTTTTTGCTATGTTTGAGGTTTTTATTCGGAGGGGTTTTATGGACGTGTTAAAATTGGAAAAAATTGTGATAATCAATGGTTTATATTAGGTCGCGTATATCATTTGGTATATAGGAGTATTACTGGCGCTGCATGAATTACTACTCAAATTTAAATTCTATATAGCAAACTCGTTTGTCCGGTTAATGCAACTAGGTTAAGCTGTTTTTTTTTTATGAAATTGTTTGACTTCGCTTATGCTTTGATGAATATATATGCGGAGTGTAAACACAGCGGCAATACTTCACCGTGAGTAAAAGTATTAGAAGCATAGGAAATACTTGCTTTTTTATTTTGATGATTTAATATTCATCGCAGAAAAAGCGACTATTTATTTGTTTATTAAGTGAAAATTTGATTTATTTTATACATTCTAATGAAGTGTATGAATTGCAATTTATTCCAATTCTTTTTGTGGATATTACTCATTGCTTGCAGTATTCTTTTTTACTTGAAAAAAAAAACGTGCGCATAATTATTTCTAATTAGCTTGTCCAACAACAAAAAAATTGTAGATCTCCTTAGAAGCCAACCAGTCCCTTTCAGAATGGCTTTACATAATGCATAAAATCTCCATTTCATGCTCTCGCTCAATTTAATAACCTCGCATACGTTTATTTCGACAATAACAATAGGAAACTGCAAGAATCACCTTTTATTTTCTACAGAGGCCATTCGAACCGCCTACACTCCAGTCACACTCTCGCGATCTCCTCCAAAGTGTCTCAGACGCGAGGAGACCCGCAAGCGGATTCCTCCATCGATCCTCAAAAAATCCCTCGGCCCACTGGTCAAAATGCATATCTAATCGCGTAATCAACCTTTCCCTCCTTCTTGCGTTCTTAAGGCAAAGTAGCGAATTCCTTTCCCTCTCGAAAGCCACGGAGCGGTAGCCGGCATCCACCTCGATAGCCGATCAAGCCAAACCGGCTGGAAAAGCGCCGACCATTGCGCCACCGACTGTTTACACTTGAAGTCAAATTCTGGATCCGACCAAGTACGTGCGAACGGCCGCGACTCTTTGACCGAATAGCGGCGGATTTTAATATGCGTATCCTCTCGGAGGCGTTGTTTACATTTTTCAGGGGGGATGGGTCGATTATGCAACGTTTGTTTGTGTTGTTCAAATGGGCGTTCGATAATAGTTGAGGTAACGCTGGAAATGCGCGTCTTACCGGGCACGGCTTGTACTACTTATGCGGCGCTGCACTGGGACTAGCAAATTCTGACTTGTGCGTGCGTTTTTTTTTTTTTTTTTTTTTAGTAAGGTTCAGAAATTTTTTTTTTGTAATTTGTGGGAACACTTCTTTTTTTACTTATATTGTCTACTGGAAAAAAAATTACGTTACGCAACACTCGAGGTGCATTCTAATTTTTATGGCTAGAGAAGCATTCGGAACGGAATTTATTTGTTGAAAAAAGTGTATTTAAATAATAATTTAATAATAAAATCCTTAGTTCTATACTATTTTATTATTCTTAGATGGAAAACTTTGACCAAATTACATTTCGTTTATTCATTTATTTATTTAATAATAACTCAACGGACTAAATAGTTCTGAACACAAATTTGGAAAAAAAACAAGAATTGTTAAAGTTACTTAAAACTAATTATTATAACTACTAAAAATTAGAAGTGAACGACCGCAAAGAGATTTTAAACTGGCCAATAGACTCGATTTCTTTCTTAAAAAAGTGATGGCCTTTGTCGTTAAGCCTTTTTCCTGTGAATGTTGTTGATTTATACAATAATTTATGAGGCCCTTATCAAAATAATTGCGCCAAAATTCAAAAAGTTTTGCGTATGAACATAATTTAATTTCAATTATTAGAGAGTTTTTTAACTGCAGTTGTTATTAAATAAATTCGTTGAAAAATTAAATACCGCTACAATATCTTTCCAAACTAAAAATCAGAATGCATCATTTTTCAGGTGAGAAAAACAGCGGAAAGAGAACATTGAGTGCTAAATTTTACTAGTACCTTTTCATTCTATCAAAGGTGGAATAAAATCGAAATTGAAGCGACACGAAGAAATTTATTGTTTTTTTTTAAGATTTCAATTGTAATATTAAACGCTTGACCCGCTTAAAAAAAATATGAGATCAATTAAAGATCGAAAAGTGATTTATCAAAATTATGGCACTTTTTAGTATAATTTTTAAGAAATATTAGATCATTTTAAGATGTCAACATTTTAAATTTTATTATAGCAAAAATTACAAGAAAAATAATAAAATATTTACCATTATAAATTTGTTTGATTGTTAAATGCATTGTTAAAAACTTAAGTTTATTTAAAATAAAGTTCAAAATGTTGACATCTTAAAATGATCTTCTAATATTTCTTAAAAATTATACTAAAAAGTGCCATAAATTTGATAAATCACTTTTTAATCTTTAAACGATCTTATATTTTTTTACGCGGGGCCTGCACCATCTCCGCATAAAAGGGTAAAATTCAAGACGCTCTCCCGCGAATGATCGATAAAAGGCAAAAAAAACGAGATAAGGAAACGCAGCGAAGACAATAAGAAGCCACGGGGCACACTACAAAGCGGCCGGATCCGCGGGTCCTCTTTCGAAACAATGATCGCCTCAGGAACCAGGCGAGACGAGATCCCCGCTGCCGAAGGCGCGCGGGCCCGATCGAGGATTCCCATCCGAAGTGGATCTAGGCTGTGCGCCGGCTGTATACCTCGGCGGGCAGCCGCGACGTCGGCGTCTACAGGCTGGTGCGCCTCGGTACTCTGTGCCACTTTCACTTGCGTTACATAACTCCGGCGCGGGGCTTCGAGCGAGCGGACTCGCGCGCGCATGAGAGAGGAACTGGGTAAATGGGAGAACCACAATCTACGCCATTTACCCGAGCGGCGGCCGCAAAAGAGAAAAAGACGAGGCGAGCGC
The DNA here is from genome assembly GCA_018906775.1 of Sycophila sp. Sp_5. NCBI lineage: Eukaryota > Metazoa > Arthropoda > Insecta > Hymenoptera > Eurytomidae > Sycophila > Sycophila sp. Sp_5. The sequence goes on from JACCID010000004.1 coordinate 6,443,022, forward strand.
TGGAGCTCGCGGAGGCCGGCTACGAGGCTCTGCGTGCCGACGACGGAGCGACAGGATGAGCCGGCGACCGGTTCGCTCGATTCTCCCTCTTTGACTCACGCTCGTTCGCTCGCTTCCTCGCGATTATTTTCGGGAGCTGCGCGCAGATCCTTTTCGGCGTGAGAATTTCTTTCTTCCCTCCCGTTTTTTTTTTGTGGCTCAATTCATCGGATTCTTTTATTTTATTTTAATATTCGTAAATTCGAAACCGATTTGAAATCGTTTACATGCAGGTTTAATTAATTTACTTCTGCATACGCGTGTCAAACTTCGGCAGATTAAAAATTGATGAAGTTAGTTATAGTTACTCTTATATTGTAAAAAAAATTTAATTTATAATTTAGTTTTAAGTTTAAGATATGAAATTTGTAATTTTCATTTATATTAGACTTATTGTCTAATAAATACACTGGGAGGTAGCCTTCTGTGTTTCGAGCTATTATTACAATTTTTTTCTTGTTTCGAGAATTTGTATATACTCAGTTAGGGGGAGTGAAGGAGAGTGAAAATTAATTCTATAGAAGTAAAAATTTAATTCTAACTTTTTAAGTCACTTTATCTCCCTCGATGAAATAAAGTGATTTTTTGACTCTTACAAGTAGAGCGAAAGATACGAATATAATCTGTGATATTTTACTCTACTTTAGAGGAATTAAATCACTCTAAAATAGAGTAAACTTCACTCTGCATGTCAAATGTAACGCTATTAGTGGTTTCACTATAAACTAAGAGTGAATTTGACCCCAACTGTTTTAGAGTTTATTAATTAATCAACAAAAATAATTTTGGTATAGAAGTGCACAAATGTTACTCTTCTTTATCTTGAAAAATTAGTGTTCAAAATTCGCACAGAGAGCTCTAATTTATTTAAAAATAAATAATTTAATTTTCTCTACGAGGTTAGGGTATAAGTTTTCGTTGATTTTAAAGTACATTATTGTTATTATTATCATCATCATCATTATTATTATTATTTTATAGTAAACAAAATTTTCCTGATAATATTTATATATTTATGTATTGGTAATCGGCCATTTTCCAGCGGACAGAAAAGTGAGTTAGAGTTCGAGCGCCGAGTACATTCTTCCACGGGTGATTCAGCGCAGTTTTGCCGGCTTTAGAGAAACAGTCGTTCGATAATTTTGCAGCCGAGCGTGAAGTCGCATTGAAAGCGAAAACGGCCTATCGTAAATCGCTATACGACCGACTAGGAATCCCTCCTTTATTTTTTTTCTTTTATTTTATTTAAGGTGGAAAAAAATTTATCGGTCGAAAGTTTCAACCGACGCGAAGGTATGTGTGTATATGCATATATATAAATGCGCAAGGCTGGTGCGCCGGCGAGGCTACGAGAGCGGATCAGGATGCTGCGCCGACTCTACGCCGTCGTGACGTTCTCCGAGACTCTCTCGCCGCGAACTTAAGCGAAAGTAGCCCCAAGGTCGTACGCGACATTAAGTTTCTAAGAATGACGAGAACCAGTCATCGTATTGCGAGGAATATACGCTGGACAGTGTCGCGCTTCTCTGGAATTGTCACCTCTCCACCTCGACTGAAGAGGATTCCTAACGAGGGAAATGCGTACGGACGAGATAAGCTCGGGATTGAGGCTACGCCACTTATCCAATTTTTTTTTGTGTATTTCTTTTTGCACGCGAATATATTATTTTTTGTAGAGGGGGAATATATTTTTTCGCTTTTAGTATAAAAAAAAATTATTTATAGCTTATGGTGATTGGTGTTTGCCTCACGGTGTCGTTAAGATTCATTTACTCTCGTGGTTCTTGCTTGGTAGAGATGCAGTAAAAATTAACGTGGATTCTCATGCGGTTTTATAAACAGACTTCTTCTCTTGGTGTGTTTGCTCGGTGTATGTTGACCAAAAAGATAGCAGACGGTTTGTCTGCCAACCTCATTTTTTTTATCACGATCTCTTTTTCGTGAGGTAAATCATCAATCCGGTAACTTCTTTTTTCTGATATCAGACATGATTTTCGTTTCTTCAATTATCGAACGTTAACGAGTCTAGACTTAACTCTTGATGGAGTGATTTTTCAACTCTTAAGTAGAGCGAGTAGTTTATTTTAGAACGAATTTAAATCAATCTATTTATCATGTAGAGTCAGAATTGACTCCAATAGAGTCAAATTAAACTCTACATCTACACCCACACTCTACACTGAGAGAAAAAACTTAATAAAAATTACTATTGTAGTTAAGAAATTTATAGTACGGAAATTGTAAACATTACTATTTTGATAATAAAAATTGCTATTTTGTGTATTACAAATTACTATTCTTTATACTAAAATTTCTCGCTTGTCAAGACTGTCATTCCTTTCCTAATCACAATAGTAAGTTTCTTCTCTCGTTATACATCTCAAATTTAACGCCATCAGTAGTTTCACTATAAACTAAGAGCGAAACATCACTCCTACGATTTTATATATATGCATATGTAAATTCCTTCTTCACGGCAAATTTTGACAAGTAAAAATTTGACCACAAAAAAAAAAACGTATAAAAATTTGATTCGAAGCGTGTCCAGAGAGATAGAGTCACGCGTGTGCGGGTACGCCGATAAAAGGCTTATAAGCCATAGGACCAGCAGGCTCGCTCGAGGACGAGAAAGAAACAAGAGCGCGGAGCTTGCGCATAGCAGCGCCGCCGGGAGAGAGGCAATGGACTCCCCATATATACATTATCGCACTTACGTGCGCTTGTTTCGCTCGCTCGCATGATTTAGCGCCGCGAGGGCGAGAGCGGCTCGACGATTTATTTCGACGACGGCCGAGGATATAACCCCGGGCACGTAATGACACGATCAATATCGCGGATTAGATACGCCGCGTTTTACGTGTGTACGTACGCCTGTGCACAAAGTTTAATTTATCAATTTGAATTTTCCGCCCGGCGCGACTGGTACGCACTTTTGTGCGCGATCGGATTTATCTCGTCGGTGCAGTCTAGTTGGCTGTCGCTTTCAATTAAAAATTCAGCGACGCGATAGCGTGACTAAAAGTCGCCGACGCGCGCCGTTTGCTTTTGTTTATTTATATTTCCGAGTGGACAAATTGATTCCTTGCGGTAGGTGCACTACGTCCTTGTTGCTTTTTGTTCAATTTAATTTTCAAGATTAAATTTAATGTCAAAGCGATGAAAATCTTTCGTTAATTACCGTTTTTTCTAAACTTCGGTAAAGTCGTGTTTTTATGTATGTATATTAGTGTTCTTAAATTTGTTAGATAATTAAACAAATCGGATGATTCATATAGCTGGAAAATTCTTCCTAACGATTGTAATTGTAAAATCATTGAATTATGCAGAAGATCGAAACGATTTTAAATTAATAAAAAAAAGGGATAATAACTCGTTAAATATTAATTTTGCCTTTAAAAATAATTGCAAGCACGTTATAATTTATAACAATTTTAAAACAAATTGCAGGTAATAACGGCAATCATTTTCAACCTAAAATGCGAGTCAACTTGGATGTAAACAAATAAGCATGCGCTGTTACGTCACCCATCCTTACGCAACGCACGAAAAAAAAAACTCCAGGATTCGTTCGACAGAAACGACGCGACATACGCGAGCGCAAAATAAGTGCCACACCCGGAATCCTTATTTCCGTGCTAACTCCCCCAAAAAGGTGAAATTATCGTCGATCCAGCAAAAGAAAAAAGAAACCACAAAAAAAAAAAAACGAGGAAGCGACCGAGAGTCCGCATGGCACTCGGTGCATCCGTCTGGGTATAAAAAAAATCAAAAAGGTGAGAAGAGTAAGGAACGTGGAGGAAGAAGGGGTCAGAGAGAGAGAAAGAGAAAAATAAAAGCGTAGGGAGAGGAGGAAGATGCAACAAAGGCGCGCGAGCCAACAAAGGCGAGGCGCGCGCGCGACGAGAAGATACGAAAAAGGAGAGGAACCCCCTGCAATCGTGGATGCGCTGACCTAAATTCGAAGTAGTGAAAGTGGCACGCTGGTCAGACGCGACCTGCCGGCGCGCCGCGCATTTTACGCGCGACGACGATCGACTGAGCAAATCCATCCTCTCTCTCTCTCTCTCCTCCTTACTCCATTGCTATATACGTCTATCCCGCTCAGTTTCTCTCTCCGCCCATTTTTCCATCTCCGTCTATCTTTCTATCTCTGCCTCGTTGGACTTTTATAATGCCCGTGAATGATAGTCGACCGCCGACGAATCGCGACAATGGACTGTAAATTTTGCCGCTACCCGACGGTGTAATAGTGCGATTTGCATGAGGTGCATCCTTATGCGCCTGGCGCCGGGGAAGACGATGGAAATTGGAATTCCGCCGTTGCGAGATATTTTGCGCTCGCGCGCGAAATTGAAAGGTGCACCGCGGGGCTCGCGCGGCACATCTGCGGAAAATCGGACGGAGTGCGTCTTTAATGGCTCTATTCGTTATTCAATGCAAATTTCGAATTGTCACTTCGCGTCGAAAGGAGCGACGATAAATCTTTATTTCGATTGCGTTGTGCGCGTCGGGGAGGGCAAATTTGCCGCGCGCCAGTTTAAATCAATCGGCAAACTTGCGAGTGATTCGACTGCAAATAATGCGTATATAAGTATATGATGGAATTGAGGGAAAGCTCTTTTAAGTGCGCGATAAAGGGGCAATAAAACTTTGCGACAGTTTTATGCGGTGCAAGTATAAACTGCGCGCTTGAAAATCGCCGCGGAGTCGTGAGTTAAATAAATTATTTCGATCGTGCATTTCGGACCATGAAAGGTGCATATAAACTGGGGAATTACCTTCCATTTAAATTTTATTGTTGTACTATAGTTAATCTTTACTTTTTTATTTTTTTCTTTTTTTTTCCATCTGTTCAAAATTATTTTGACTTAAAACTATTTTAACTATGTACTCGTGTACTACGTACTTATGTATGAAATATTTGACAATTGTAAAAACATTACAGTTTTATATTATATTTCAAATTATAAAAGATGTTGTCAATTACTTTTAATTATTTTAAGTTAGTTGGAAGTATTACACCAGCCTATACAGGTATAAACCTTGCTTTCCATCTTTAGGACTTGCTCTTTGTAAATTTATCTGCTTTAAATAAATAAAAATAAACAAATAAGAGTTTTACACAAATTGATACCCTTCTCTTTTGTCTTCACACTAACATTAAAGAACAAAGCGTATGAAAAAAAAAACTGATCGGCATAAGTGCACAATTATCTTCGCAAACCTCCGCTAAATTTCACTTTAACGACCACAGCTCCGTTCAAGCCACAAGGTACATTACATCCCTTAATGGAAGCCTCAATAAGAGACACTTGAATAGGCCGGGGGGAGGTGAGACCCGGACGAGAAGCATCTCGGCAAAAAGCCGCGTCCCTTTTCACCGTGACTCGGCGGCGACAACAAACCCGCTCAGCATCGTCGAGCCACAAAGCAGTTCGTCCTTCGCTGCCTCCTCTCGTCCTCTCGCTTTCATTCCTCTTGCCGCCCGCCGGAGGAGGTGCTCCTCGGTTCCGGCTTTGACGCGGGAGGCCCGCGGATTTCGTGCGCGACTGGCCAGATGGGCAGAGGCGAAGTGGGTCAGTTTCGGCCACTCGCCGGAGAAAACGAGAGTCGGTCTTTCGCTTCCTGCATCGTGCGTTTTCGGCGTTGGCGCATGTACAGCCCTCCGGGCCGGGGTTTCCCTTCCGCGGGGTCAGCTGGTCGAGATGAAGGGTTGCTTTGTTGTCCGCAGCGGGGATATTGCGCAATCGGCTGTTTTTTTTTTGTCCTTTCTCCGTAACGCGTATGGCGCGTGATTTCCGAGGGGTGCGGAACACGGAGTAATTTGCTGGTGCTTTTTTATGGCTGCAGTTAGTTTTTTTTTTTAATTTAATAATAAAAAATACTAAAGTTGCTTGAAATTGTAATATAGGTATACCGAATTTTATAACTATATCTTCGTGTATATTTTTTTTTTACCCTTTCTGCGTGATTTCCGAGGGGTAATGACCACGGAGTAATTTACTGGTGATTTATTACGACTGCAATTAGTCGACTTTTTGTTTGAGAAATTTAATAACAAAATAAGACTAAAGTTGCTTTAAATTGTAATAAAGGTATATCAAATTTTGTAATTAAATTTCATTTATTTTTGGCCCTTTCGCCGTAACGCGCTGTGGTACGTGATTGTGCAGTCCTCGATGTAGTTTATTGATGCTTTATTATCGCTGCAATTAGTCGGAAATTTTTTGATAAATTTTTAGTAATAAAAAAAGACTAGAATGACTTTAAATTTTCATTTGCATATATTTTAAAGTCCTTTTTTTAATATTAAATATTGACAGAAAATTTAGCTACGTAATGTTGGGTTTATTAATTTAATTGAACAATAATAATTTAATGCTACTTCTAAACGGTTTATTATTAGTCCAGTATAATCTTAATAACACTTATCAATTAAGTAATGTCTTTCTGTCTCGTCGGCTTTTGCCTATATTTGATAAAAACTTTTTGTTCTTTCACAATTTATCTCTCGTCTCGTAAACTTTTTGGATAACTATTTAATACCGTGAATAACTGAAGCAGAGAATCGCCGATAAACAGAGTTCAAAGTACAAAGTAGTTCGATTTAAATGAATTCTGTATAAGATATTAAAATTGAAAAATTAATTCACTGAAATATATAATAAATTCATATATGTTTTTATTTATTTAATCGTAGCAATCCTTACACGTTTAATGATTATAGTCCAATCGAGCATGGACAATATTAACAGAAAAGAAACTTTCTTCGCATCGACAGGAAAAAATATTTTAAACTCCGGATATATAATCATACCATATTTTTTCAAGCTTGATTTTCGCATCAATATATCGAACATCACAGAGTCCACAGTCGCTTATTAATTACGAGTACATTCAATCTGTCGAATTTCACGAGTCCAAAAACAAGCACCGACTAACTCGCTAAAATACACAGACGAAAATTCAATTTCACCGTTGTCAATCACAGCCCGCGGCGCGCTGAAAGAGATACACACGCTCGAGCCTTGTGCGAAATCAATCGGGGATATCGCTATTATCGCAAAAAAAAATGCGAATTAGGCCTCGAGACAAGGCGTCGAGGCCCGTGGGCCATTTATCACCGCACTTCCGGGGCGATGATGGGGCAAAAATCGGCGCGAGGAGCCCGAAGTCCGCCGCTCGCCGAGAGGCGTAAACTGTGTCGGCACCGTCGCCGAGCCAAAATGAGGATCTTATATCAAAGTCGCGGCGCTCGAATCTAGTTCTAGTACAGCTATGAATAGTCGAGACTCCCCCTTGGCCCAAACTGCAGACGCGAAAGAAAAACGCATTGTAATTGTTTCCGAACGTTTTTTTTTTCACCTACACACTCTCTCTCTCGACTAATTTTCACCGTTAAAATCTGAAAGTGTGAAATTCACTTGGAAAATGTGAATAGTGACATTTAATACGTAAAAAGTCGTTCATACGCTCGATGCGTGAACGATTTTTGTCACTATTCACATTTTCCAAGTAATTTTTACACTTTTAGAATTAGAGAGCAGTAACTATTTATTTACTTCCATGGTACTTGTTAAATATTTCTTTGAATCAACTAATTATTTTGTTGAATCTGCCGAATTTATTTAGAAACAAATAAATTCATTCAGTTTGAAAGAAATATTTAACAAGTACTATCGAAGTAAATTTTTACTGAAAATATTACCTTATCGATCGCTCACATACTCGCTTTCTTTTTCTTTATATTTATCTACGTAGATATTCGCTGTCCTTTGTATTAAAAATTTTTGAGAAAAAAATGTAGTGGTAAATTGGTCGTTACTGCTAAATAAAAATTTTCTGTTGAATTATTAAAACTGAATGAAAAATGAGTCTTCTATAAATATCCGCGTCAATTTGTTAACGACAGGATAAAAATTCATTTTTCACCGTGAGATCGTCTCGAAAAAACTTTCACTACTATGGACAGACGAACGTTTATTATTGTCGCGGTGCTCTGTGATGGTGCGTTGTCTTGAAAAAAAAAAGAGAGCCATTGTCTTAGCTCTCAATTAATCTTTATGTTTGTTTTTTCTGAACTTCGTCTATGCGTCTCATTTGCCAAATGTCTTTATTAACAAAACACCTTGGTTGCTTTAAGAAGACATTTTCATTTCATCGAACGTTAGTTTAAAATAATCCCAGCCGAAAATAATTATTTCCGCCTAACGTAGCGTTAAAAAGTAACTCGTAATTAATTTTAATTGGAATTATTAAAGAAACCGTGTAATTTATTCATATCTAAGAAAAATATAAGTAAAAATATATCAGTAAAACTATTATCAACAAACACCAACAGTTTTGTTTAGAAGAGATAAACTTTTCCATACAAATCTAATTTACATTTTATACGAACACGTGATCGTCCGAAGATTTCTGCCTAAGCATCACGCATTTCCAGCATCATCCCACGTGCATGGATACAATCCGCTTATCAAAATTATCTCACTATAAATTTTGCTAGCCGCGCTAAAGCCTATCAAATATCAAAACCGTGGCCTACTACTGGTCACATTTATTTTCCTTTCGGTTAGAATTCACGCACCTTCCGCTTTTATCTTATTTTCGGGAGATTATTTATCTTATCTCAGGTGAGCTCTTTTCTAATGAAACCCGATAAGACGCGCGATCATCGTGCTGTGCATCCTGTGACTCCACCTATCAAACAGAAAAAATGTATAACGGTATGTGCGGTGGCGCATGATTGTCGTCAAACGAACATCGCGAAAATATTGGAAATTTCGAGGAAGGCAGACTTCAGCATGTAAATCAAGAACAATACTCTTTATACCTGCCGATCAAAAATTGAAAATTTTACTTTTCATATTATGTCATCCAAAATCCTAAAATTAGAATTAAGCTTTAGTATACTTCGTGCAACAGACATGAATTTTAAAAACTTCATTAAACGCGCGTGTAATTATCATCAAAATGTAAATATAAGACTCTGAAAGCCGTTCACAAATTTTTACTTTTTCACATATCAAGATAAAGTTTTACATAATATTCTTACGTAAAACTTTAGACCAACATATCAGTAGCGATAATCCTCCAAAAACTACATCAAAATTCCATAGCAGCCATCTCCACTTACATAAAAATCGCCACTCAATAAAAGCACACTGATAGGAAAGATTCTTTAACCCAATATCTTCGCGGCTTTGAAAACTAATTTTGTCATGGTATTTGAAATAAAGAAGCATTCAAGAAATATTTCTTAAAAGCTAATGCGCGATTATCTTTACCCAAAAAATCCCGTGGATGCGGCTTAATAGTTAATGCACCGTTTTTTTTTACATCTAATACCTACGCCTTCGGATTATATTAAATGCGCACGGCTTCGGATCAAAGAATCTTTTTCACCAGTGCACTTAATTCCCAATTAAAAAAAAAACTTTTAAAATAAAAGTAAAAAAAAAAATAAATAACTTGAAAATCGTGACGAACCGCACCCCAACAAGCCACGAATAACATTTTCTATTTCGGACTCGGAACTACCACTGCGGACAGCCTCGTGGGCGCGGATTCGAGCTTCTCCGCCCGCAACAAGTGTTACTCGGTTGTCCGGGACCCGCGGCATTCGTGGAATCGTTCGAGGGGGAAGATGGGCGATCCGCGCGTCTTTATAACCCAGAATGCGAGGCGGTGCACGGCTCTCGGGCGCAGCGTCCAAGGGCTAAAAATTTTCTCGGGCTGACTATTATTAGGAAGTTGCCCTCAATACCAGCATCTATATCCGGCATGCGCGCGCCCACGTGATGCGGCGTCGTCGCCGCGCGCCGCTGAGTATCCCCATCCGGAATGCCCGCTGCGACGGGGGAGTGCGTTTTGTGGGCGTGAGGCATCCCCGCGACGACATCGGAAACGAGGAAGTGCCACGGGACTGGGAAAAAAGTTCGCGTCTTTAAACGCAGGCGAATCTCTTCGAGTTATTCTGAATAGACAGCAGGGTTAAATTTTCAATTAACTAAACCGAATAATTGATAATTAAATGGTTGAATCATCAATTATTCAATCGTGAACTAATACGCTGAAAGAAAAATTTGTTAATCTTAAGCGAACATTTATTTCAATAGTACTTATTAAATATTTTATTGAGTCAAAAAATTATTTTTTTGAGACTACTAAATTTATTTACAAACAAATAAAATCATTTAGTTTTAATGAAATCTTTACTTGGCTCAAAGACATATTTAATAAGTACTATTGAAGTAAAACATTTCCTTTAATTAACAACTTTTTTTCAGTGTATAATTGAATCATTTAATATTCAAATTCTCCGCCAAATACTTGATAATTAAATCAGTTATTCGGTTTAGTTAATTCAAAATTTAATATTAAGTATTTTGTTGTATTTAGATGAATTCTTGTGTTATTTTATGTAATTTGAAAAAAATATATATATTTTTATTTATTGAGACCATGCGGTGTCTTGAAATTTGAAAAAGGTATTGCGGACAATTTTTTAAATGCTGCTTTTCTTTGGTGCGGTTAAAGTCATTAGAGCATCCTGTTATGTTATAAATAAGTTTGAAATGATTGGCACGTCATCTAATTAAACTGTTAATAATATCGTGTCAAGGATATCTATATTAGAATGCCTTAAGTGGTTATTGATGTTAAGAAAACGATCGATACAATTTCGTGATATAATAAACCCTATTTTAAGCAGTATTTTATAAAAATGTCTGTATTATAAAAAAAAATCTATACTAAAGAAAATAAGGCCTGCGGTTCGACAAGAAAAATATCAGAGCGCAAACACTGAGATATCATGACTTTTTTAATTAACAGATCCATAAGTATTTTTAAATTATTTTTTAAGACAATCATAGCCAGTACAATGATTTATTTGTTTATTTGAAAATCATGAATTTACAATTTGTATGAGTTAACATTAAAATTTGGTTACCAAATATGATATTAATATTTGGAATGTTAATATTTGGATATAATATTAAAATTTGGCCACCAAATTAAAAATTAATCAAAAAGTAATTGAAAAGCCATAAATTTAGAAGTGGTCTGGATGAGTAACACCTGGATTGATGATTCTTGAAGGTATCTTTTGGTATAGTTTTCAGCAATTAATAGAATATCGATGACTCTCAGAAAGATCGTTAAACGTGTGTACTCAAGATAAGTCATTTTTGCGATTAACAGTACCCGTAACTGATAATCGCGCCCCCCTAAGTGTTTAAAGAATTAAGTAAATCCATTCAAATCAGCGCACGTGATACCATTCCTTATCTTTTGTTCGAACTATATTTTTGTAATTCAACGTGTGTATTATACTTCACTGTTTACTTATTAATTATTCCATTGAAAAGTCACCAAGGATATTAAATCACTTCCAAACTACATACACTGAGAGAAAAAAATTTAATAAAAATTGCTATTCTGATTAGGAATAGAGTGACAGTCTTATCAAGCAAGAATTTTTATATAAAAAATAGTAATTTTTAGTAGCTGAATTTTTAAAAATTACAATTTTAATACTAAAAATTTAAATTAAAATTGATTAAAATTAGTTTAAAAACTGCTATTATTTTGAGTACTAATAATTGTTACTTTCCAGAATAAAATTTCTCGCTTGTCAAGACTATCACTCCTTTCCTAATCACTATAGTAATTTTTATTAAGTTTTTTTCTCTCCGTGTACTTTTCCGGCAGTTTCAATTCGGTAATAAATGCAACACCCGAAAAAAAGAAGCAAAACTCGTCAATAAATTAAAGATTGATAAAAATAATTTTATGTAAGAAAATAACTGTAAATCGACACGCATCCGAGACAAATGGTCTTAAAAAAACATTGAGAGGAAAATCATTACATAACGCGCGGCTCGAAGAAAAAATAACGCGGCTATCCGAGCGAGTAAAGCGAATAGAGTCAAGAGTCGGATTCATTAAGGAAATGTAACGTGAGTAACAGAACGGTTATGTTACTTATTTAAAGGCGCGCAACGCAATTGCGACGTCACGTTAATTGCCGAGCGACGTCACAATTACGATGTGCGGCAACGAGGGTCAATAACGAGCCGACCGCCTGCCGCCGCTGGTGGCCGATGGGTTCGGCTTGACGTCGATTTCTTTGGGAAAATTTGCAAAGTGATAATTCGCACCTGAAATAGGAGAAAATTTAATTTTCCTCGGCTACCCCTATTTGATCGTCAATTCCTTTAGGTCGAGCCAATACTGCCGTTTAACGATCGACCGCGGTTTTTTCTATTAATAAATGGCTTTGTTGCAGAGTAAAAGCTTTTTTTTCCAATGAGTTTTCAGAGTGATGATTTTTAGGAGGAATTTTTTCACTTGATAAACGCGATGATAATGAAGGTTTGATTAATTTTTTTGTAGGATTATATAACGTTCGAAGATCACACGTGAATACATCGTTAATTTGCTTCTGTCGCTCAATCGCTATCTTTAAAACTTCAAACTATCATCAAACATTTACTTTAACTTGTTATGTGTGTATTAAAAAAGTATACTCAATGCGTCAGACTAGATTCCGCTTTAATTTAAAACATAAAATTATACAATTATAACAAAAAATAATACACGACATGTACTTCACTCTACTTTCGAGTATTTTATTTATTATTTATTTATTAATTATTCAACGGACGAATGAGTTCTTATTTTAAATACAAAATATATTAACATTTTACATCATACTTAAGAATATAATAAAATAGAATAGTCGTTTATTGTAAATTACAGTATTTGCAAAAAGTTAAAGATATGCAATTTAAACAAATAAATGTAAAAGAATGAATATAAAATGTTAAAAAATAAAATATGATGTCACAGTCAAAAAAACCAAAACAATTGCGTACACCATAAATTCACGCTAATAAATTAGATTCACTCTTATATTAAAATAATTAAAATTAAATTAACAGCTAAATAAATAGCCAATAGTTTACTAATTAGTAAGAAGGCTCTCTTCCTCCAACGTTCTATTAAAAAATGCAAGGATAAGCCTCCCTACCACCATCTAATCAATAAATGTTTACAAAAAAACCTCCTACCTCCAAAAAAAGATAAAAAAAATTAACTACCAAAGGGTACCTTCCTCCGATCTCCTGAGAAACTTCAATCTTCTATTAAAAATATGCAAGAATAAGCCTCCCCATCACCATCTAGTCAACAAATTTTTACAAAAAACCTCCCTACTTCAAAAAAAAGACAAAAAAATTCACCACCAAAAGGTAGCTCCTTAGGATCTCCCAAATACCTCTAATTTTCAATTTAAAAAAAATAAAAAATCCACCACCAAAGGGTACCTTCCTAGGATCTCCCGAATACCTCCAACTTTCTATTAAAAAAAAATGCAAAAAAAAATTCACCACCAAAAGGTTCCTTCCCAGGATCTCCCGAATACCCCCCTAAAGCCTCGACCGAGTCTGCTGCGCAGTATCCAACAGCCTCGCAAGTTCGCCGGCCATGACAGAGATTGACTAGTGGCTCTAAGCGTTCGCTCGCTCGCGCGTTCGGGCTGAAACAATCGGCGTCGTGGCGTCAGCCGCACGCGCCTCTCGTCCGGCGCTCGTCGTCACGATCGGCGCTCCGGGGTCGGCAGCCTTGTACTTTATTATCGGCGCGCGCCGTCTCGTCGGCTGCGACGTGCAAGCCTCGCTCGCTCGCTCTGCGCGGGCCATCATCGAGGAAGTCGAACGTCGCCGTCTTATCTCTCGTCGTCGCGCTGCTTATTGGCAAGCGCGGCCGGGGGATGCACTTCGTGGAAAGGAGCCAGACGCTCAACCGCGAGAGCCAACGATGATAAGGGGAGTGAGAGAGACGGAAGTGCGCGAGGGTATATGTGCGAGAGAGACGGACGGATGGCCGTAGTAGGAGATGGGTGGAGTGAGAGTGAGAGAGATAGAATGGGGGAGGAGGGTGGGCGGGGTGAGACGCGCAAAGCGAGGCACGAAAATAGAGCGTAGTTCGAGTTACGTTTTCATTGGGGTTAAGGTTAGCGTCGAGTATCGCTTGACTTATTTACCGCCTTTTTTTTAGTTTCGCTTTAGAACAATTTGTTTGTCGTCGAGATGGAGCGATCGCTAATGTCCGAGGTGGTGCGAGCGCTGAGCGATGACAGCTCACTGGCCGTTTTGCCAATGAAAACGGCTTCATTCGCGTTATTGAACTTCATTTTGGATCGGAAGCATTGGAAGTCTCCGTTTCTTGCTTCTTTAGCTTGTATTTCATTGTTTATTGGGAGATTGCTTGTGTCGTTTCACTTAATTTATCGAGCTTAGAGAATTGCGTTGCAGTGTAGGAATTTTTTCGTTGTTAGAAATGGTAGAAAGTACAAGTATTTAATACCCTGAATAAATATTTTTCGATAGAGATTAAAATACACAGAAAACAGCATGTTACGAAGAATAGAATAGCATAGAATAAAGTTTATTATAAAATATAGTATTTACAAATAATTAAATAACATAATCGAGTAAATTCTTATAAAAAACAGTTAAAGATAAATACAAATATTCAATCGCTGTAGGTTCGTTTGAAGAACTTAAAAAAAATAATTTCATTGGATTAATAAATGCTATACGATTTTTTTTAATTGAATCATGAAAGAAGCTTAGTCCTTTAAAATAGATTAATGATTAATAGATAAATCCATTAATAAGAAGTAAATGCAATTCTGATTTATTTTCTAATTTCAGACACGGAAATAAATCACTAATTTTTCAGTTTATTAAAAAAAAATGAAGTATTTAGCAAAACGCTCGAAACTTTGTATCTATCTTAAAAAGTGCAACAGTGAAGAGTCGCTATAGCGCACGCGCAGTAAGGGTTCGATTTTTTCGAATTATAACACTCAGTCAACATCGAATGCAAAAGTACAATTTAGCTCATTAACGATATATTGACTCGTTGAAAAATCATTCGCGCGGAGCGCAGAATCACGGAACGCGCGATAAGCGTCCGCGCGGCGCGTGCTATCGGGAAGCGACTGGGGCGAAAAACGCGCGGCGATCATGCGGCTGAGGCGCTGATCTCCCGAGCACGTGGAGTAGCACGCTGCTGGCGCGCGAACTTTTTTAGATTGAAAAAAAAAAAAAAAGATCGGCGCGTCGCGCTCGTGCGCTTATTTACATTTTTGAGATAAGATCGACCGATTGGTTCGCTCAACTCGTACACAGATAGAAAAAGACTTTGCCATGAGTCTTGCCGATCCGCGATCCGTCCAACGTTCAAAATTTTCACCCAACCTTTCAAAAAAAAAAAAGAAAACCCTCCTGGAAAATTCAAAATATTTCGTCGACGTATACACACATTCGTTACTATCATCCCGGCGCGTCTGTCCTCCTTTCGAAGGGAGATTTGAATCCCCGCGTAATAAAATTCGATGAAGACGATAAAAAAAAATGAAACACTTTCTCGCGCAGTTAAAACTTATACAGAATCGATTTCACAGCGCGGGGAGCGTGCGAAATCCGGAGTAGTGTAAAAAAGCGCTAAAAGCACGCCCCGTAAGTGTGTATCGTGGCTGTCAATGGTCGAGGCAGCGAAGCAAAAAAAAAGAAAAAAAAAAAGAAAATGGCGAAGAAAAAAAAAAGAAACACGCCGGGCCAATAATTGGTTTCTTCGGTGCAATCGCTGCGCGCGGGCGGCCGGCTGTGGCGGGCGCTTTTTTTGCCGGCGCCGCTGCTCGATTATCCGGCGGCCTGCAATAATTCCATCAGGTTACGTGCTCTCGCTCACGCGCCTCCGAAAAAGCACAATTTTTTGTTACTTCCCGACGCGCGGAGAAATGCGCGCGGCCTCCGAAATTTCTACCGTGAGACGCATGATTTTTCATGAAAAAATTTTACTTGATATTTTTTTCCGGTATACGAATATATAGCCTCTTGATCCAAGAGTATTTAAAATTGCACTGATTGCTGATTTACGTTATATGATGCTTTTCTTATTTGATTGTGGGCGAATGTTAACCATAATCGCTTTATTATTTATTATTTATTATTTGCATGTACATTTATAACATCATTAAAAGCTTTATGCAATTAATCGAACAAAAGATAAAGAAACTAAAATACAAATGTTTAAGAGCGTATTGCATTTTTAAATGGATTTTTTATACAACTTTTCACAGGTAATATGTCATTATACTCAAATTCTCCGCATTAATATTTCACAGTTTCAAAGATATGGCGGCGCGTAGTTAAAAAACTTCGTTTTCTTTTGAGCGTTGCGCATAGACCTCCGGCACGTCATAATTTTGATTTACGGAGGATTGAGTTATGAAGAGCGTAATAAAATCTTTCAATTTTAAGAGACACTCATAAATTTCGGGTGTTAATTAACATTCAGGTAAAAGTGAAAATTGAGAAGATTGGGAAACCCAGTCGACGTCAGACTTACCCATGATCAGTCTGTAATTATAAAATCCGACTCTACGCGATCTCATAACATCCCCCCCCTTCCCCAAATCGAGGTAAAATACCAAAATTAGCTGCACGCGCCGATAAATATTATTCGTGGGAAGGACTACAAGGTGCTTAAAATAAAATTAGCATTGCGCATGTCGCTCGCGAGATAAGATAAGACACGTAGTCTCGCGTCCACGAAAAGAAAACAAAATCATTATTCAAGCCTTACAAAATCACAACAATGCCGGCATATAAGCATTTTATAATAGTTAATTAATGGTGGCGCATGCAATTTTCCAGCCGACGAGGGGGAAGCAGCCGAGGGATGGAATAAGAGAGGAGACTATGTAGAATAGAACAGAATAGATGTTTATTGTAAAATGTAGTATTTACAAATAATAAAATAACACAATTGAGTAAATTTTCGTACGAAAACAGTTAACAATAAAAGCAAATATAAAGTGCAATCGTGTGCAATTACTAAAGCAGATTGATATCTTTGTGATATCTCAGATTTATAAATAATTTAAGAGAGGATTAAGAGGGTCGGAATGGCAATTAAAAATTTAAATTTCGCGCCATAATATAGCAAACGATAAAACAATTAATTTGCTTTTAAAAAAATGTATATTGCAAAATCACGAGATATTTGCCCTCCGCTAAGTAAAACGATTTATCATTTTATAAAGTTCCAAGTTTGTATAACAATACTTGAATGAGAAAAGCTCGAATATGATTTTTTTTACTTTTTTCAAGCTTTTTTCATTAAGCAAAAGTTATCCAAACTTGACACTTTGTAAAATGATGAATATAGTTACCTAACAAAGGGCAAGTATCTTGTGACTTTTCGATATTTCATTTATACCCTTTTTTAGAAGCAAATTAATTGTTTTTTCGCCTGCTATATTATGGCGCGAATTTGAATTTTTAATTGATTCTCAGTCCCACTTAAACCTGCTGAGTGTACTAATGTTCCGTACATCAACAGGTAAAACTTTGCAACTCTGTCTTGAAGAGATTTTCCACCAGTTTCGGTACACATTAGAGGCACTGATATACAGACAGAGATATAGACGCAGAGAGAGAGAAAGAAAAAAGGAGCAATACGCCGAGAACAGCAAGCGAGAGCGAAACCGCCGAAAGCGCGCGCTGGAGCGGGATCCCTCATTAAGGCTCCGCGCGGAGAAGTAAAAGTGACGTGTTAATTAGGATTCCTTATCGCGATCCTGCGCCGAGATACCAGAGGCGCGCGCGCGCGCTTTTTCTCCTTCCAGCGCGCCGCTCGCCGCGAGCGATGTCGTCACACTCGGGGAACGCCGGCGTAATGAGCATAACGATTATGAGGATAAAATAATCGTTACGCTAATTTCAGAGCGGCGCGCTCTTCTTGTACACTTTCCTCTCTCTCTCTCTCTCTCTCTCTCCTTTTTATTTTTCCACTGGCGGGGCTGTTTATTATTGCACATGGGCGTCTGCGCGAAATTTCGTGTGTGCGGCGTTACGCGCGCTGCACTTGGCGAGATATTAAAGTGGCGATTTTTTTTAATTGAGATCGTATCGAAACGGGCGTGTGTACTTGGCCGGAGATTCTTGTCAGGTGAGAAGTGTATCGTAGAAATTACTGCGGCTGTGTGCGTTTCGTTGTTTCGCTTGTACCTGGATATACGTAATATTTACGAATATTATTTTTATCAGAGTTTAATTTATGCTTGTACGCTATTAGTTCTTTTAGATTTTTTTAAAGGTATAGTTGCGGTGAATTTTGCAATGTAGAAAAATGAAAATTAGAAGTCTTAATGGAAAGTAAACATTATGAACCTTTTTTTTGTAGTTTTAGTTGATCAGGTGGCCGTAGATAAAATTATGTGTATAGGTAGTAATTATTGAATTTAAAAGTTTTAATTAATACAGGCTCTAATGGAAAGAGGCAATCTACTCTTTTTTTACAATTTTTAGATCTACTTAAAGTAGATAGCCATCGATGTCGTGGTAAATAAATTTTAATGATAAGTTTCGTTCTTGAATTGGAACAAAAAATTCTTGTTGATCTTACATCGCTTTGTCAAAAATATTTTATTATTAGATAAATTGCTAATTTCTTAAACATCGTGGTGAAAAATATTTTATTATTAGATACATTGCCAATTTCTTAAACATCGTGGTGAAAACTTCACACTAAAAGGCAAAATAAAATCATTTTCTCCCACACAATTTTTCGTTACTTCATTATACCTTAAAGCTCGTACTTCTTACATAACCATTGCGCTGCACAAATTGCCTCGGCGAGAACTACGTTTCCTTTCCCTATAATACCTAATGAAATTAAAATAATTTTCATTAAAAAAAAGAGAAAGAAAGACCAATAATAATTCCCTACCAAAAAAAAAAACTTTTTTCCCGCCGAAAGATTTTAATGAAGTGAACGAAACTCGGAGGCTAATTGCGAACTGGTATACAAGCGAGGCAGGCCGCGCGCTTAAAGATCTAACGCTCGGCGCGCGCTAAACCGCGCCGGAAAAAGGAGGCGCGCAAGAAAGAGAGACGGAGGATCGGCCGCGGCGTGCGTTCGCTCGCTCGTGCATGCGGTCCGGTCGGTCCGGCTTTCTCGAGAAGTGCACCTTGGCACACTTATGGGCCCCGGCGAGCGAAGGCGCGCGCGCAAAGCGCAACCTCAGGCCGTCGCCACGAGCGAGTCTAGGCTCTCGGCGCGGCGCGATTCTCCTCGGACTGCGCACCCCGCATTGGGACTACTGCTGCGGAATTGGGGATTGCGATGATGGTTCGATGTGGACGGTATAATGAATGCATTTGAGGATCACAGGGTACGTTTGAAAAGAGTCGAAGGGGATGCTCGTGGATGCTGATGAAACTAAAGGCTGAGGCTTTTTTTTACTAGGGAGAAATTAAAGAAGAAAAAGTTTAGGAAGGTATAATGGATGGATTTGAGGATCACAGGGTGCGTTTGAAAAGAGTCGAAGCGATCATGGATGCTGATGAAACTACGAAGCTTTTTTTAGTGCGGAGAAATTAAGGAAGGAAAATATGGGAGGTATAATGAATGCATTTGAGGATTGGAAGGGTACGTTTGAAAAGAGTCGAAGGGATGATCGTAGATGCTGATGAAACTAAAAGTTGATGCTTTTATTTAGTGGGGAGAAATTAAAGAAGAACAATTTAGGAAGGCATAATGAATCCATTGAAGATTGAGAGTGTATGTTTGAAAGGAGGCGAAAGTACGATCGTGGTTGCTGATGACATTAGAGTTTGAAGCATTTTTTTACTATATTTAGAAATTAAGACATTACCATGTAAATCTGAAAATGTGAATTTCTCTTGGAAAATGTGAATAGGGACAAATTTTATGTGAAAAAACATTCATAGTATGGCTTTTCACGCATTAAATGTCACTATATTCACATGTTCCAAGACAATTTCACATTTTCAGATTTATAGAGTAAGGAAGTATTATGAATTCATTTGAGGAATGAGAGGATACGTTTGGAAGGAGTCGAAGAGATGATCGTGGTTGCTGATGAAACTAAAAGTTGATGTTTCTTTTTTACTAAGGAAAAATTAATAGTTTCGCTTGAATTGTGACGTAAGATTTCTACGTAAAAATTACAGGTTGGTTGTAGATAAAAATTTGTACAAGGAGCTTCAGAGCTTTCTTAAGAATTTCTTCGGGAAAAGCTCTACAGATTATTACAACTTTTTCTTTACAAGAAATTTTGTTCAATCTAGATTCTCCTCTATAAAGAAAGCTCATTTCTTAAAATTATTTAGGAAAAACATGATTTTGTAAAATTCGGGGCGGAGAAAAGCTCTTTTAGAATTGTTAAAATACATTGTGGGGCGAGCTTTTCTAGCACTCAGAAATTTTATCTTTCAAGAAAGACTGACGAAAGCTTTTATTGTCACCTGAAGCTCTAAAATGTGCTTTTCTTCATTAAAGCTTGAATTTTGCCTAATTAAAACGATTTTTTTAATTCAAAAGCTTAAAGTTTTCAATTATCTCTACAGACATAAATCAAAAATTCTTATTTATTTATATAATACGAATGCCTACGATAATAAACGCTAAAGCAAAATGTATCATTTATACTTTCGAGCGAAGTTAAATTAAATATTTAAATTCCTCATACTTCCAATATTTATATCTACGAACGCTTTCCCATAGAAGTTTCCGTGATGATATATCTGCGTCCCTCATGACTTTGATATTACATAAGATATTTTATTTAGCAATAAAATAAATTTTACTGCTCTCATACCTAACGTTCGAATGTCTGCATTCATTCACCTGAAATTTAGACGCGAAATAAAAACTGTTGGCAAAACATAACGCCGCGCAGCCTATACAAAAAAAATTACGTACTTTAAAGCCCTCATTATTCACATAAACCTACATACAACCCCTTGAAAAATGCATCTCTCGAAAACGCAGATAAAAATAACAGAATCGTAAAAATAGACTGAAATTCGTGCAACCGCAGATCGTGAAGTAGGCCAGCGAACTTCGAGAAGTCAGCGTCCGCGAGTGTTAGCCTCTAGCGCCATCCCATTTTCCTACCGCCCGAAGTTGAAGAGGCGAGCCGAGAGTCGCAGCCTCAGAGAATCATCCGGTTACATAAGGCTGCTCCGGCCCCGTCCCGGTCCTCTTCCCACTCCCGCCGCACGTGCTCCGAGGCTCGTGGGCCTCTCGCTTTGGCCTTATCTCGCCCATCCTCCACCAAACTACTCACCTCCGCTGTATAGTCGACCGGTTTCCCCCCCCCCCCTCCTCCCCCTTCACCCCGCAGGTGAGCTCGGAGCTTCTAACGCTCACTCCGACGCGAGAATCTCCTTCCTTTCTTTTCTGTTGTCTATTTTTGGTAATATTTCGCCTTTTTTCTCCTCGATGAGACGTGCGCTGCGCTCCCCTTTTGTTCGGACGGATTCCTACTCCGTCTTTATTTCGGATTAATTCTGAAAAATTTGCACCGGTTTATAATTGCCGGATGGTGCTGGTTGCTCGGTGGCTAGAGTTTACCGTTTTTAGCTTGCGGTTACATGACTTTTTGATGGATTAATTTGGAGATTAAAATGTCGCGGTAAAAAGTGAAATGAGTCGTTTGAATTTGAGAAAGTGAAAATTTATTTTGCAATGTAATTTAGTTTTTTTTAATTAACTTTAAAAATCGTGGAAATGTCTAGTAAAAATTACTGTACTATTTTGTAACGCAGGGACAGACTCGATAAATAAAAAATGTTATTAAAGTGCCTAATAAAATTTGCTAGACTTGTAGTAAAATTTACTGAAAGTTCAGCAAAAATTAACTATATTTTAACTATACATTTTTTAAATATATATGTAGTAAAATTTTTAAGACTTTTCTCTCAGTGTAACTAATTTTTTCTATCATCAATTTACAGGGTTTTGTTAAAATTGCAATTTACTGATTATGGACACATCCTGCCGACTATTTATGGAATATAAAGATTGAAATCTAAAACAAAACCAAATCCATTTTTATTTGAGACACAAAAATACCATCTGGAAGAAGCATTCAATCTGCCACTAAGGTACCGTTATCCGTTTTTTCACTAAATCATCGATAAAGCGTATGCATAATGCAGCAAACTTCTTTTTATGCACGCAAAGTTTAAATTTGAATATCCGCAGTATAATTTTTTTTTTCATCTCCTCCCGCCAATTTTTTTTAGTCGTCCGTGCTCGCCTAGTCGCAGCATCCGAATCGTCGACTTCCTTCGGCCTTTCTTTCTCTCTCACTCCGATTGCCTTCGCAGGAAGGCTTTCGGTCGGGTTCGAAGGTGCGCCGATTTCCTTAAACGGTTCTTCGTCCGCCAGCGGGAGTGAGAGAGACGACGATAAATATATATACAGCTGTTTCTCTTTTTGCGGTATAAGCGCGCGTTGTTTACTCGGGAAGGCAGATTCCGGCAGACCGGTATTCCAGCCTCGCGTCAGCCGGTCACATTTCGCGTAGACTATTTCGATCTCCCTTTTTTTCTTTTATCCTACACTGCTGACTGGTATAACATCCGTCGGCGCACGTGGACCTAAAGGTCTTGGACATTGATTTTTTCCAATTCTGGTAGACATCAGATTGTGGAATTTCTCGCATAGACCAATTCTTTAGTATGCAAAGTAGTTTGACAGGAAAAGATAAAATTTACCTGCAATTAACTATCAGTTTTACTACACTCACAAAAATTTACACTAACTGGTAGAAGAATCCACTAAATAGCACTGAAAAATCTACTTTGTAGAGTCAAACTTATTTATGTTGTGGATATGATTAATTTGCTAAAGCGTAAAGAATTGTTATAGATTATCGTTTTTCAATAAATAGACTGCATGAAAAATTCTAAATTGATTCATTAACTATTAGTCTCCACTTAATATAAAAAGCAGAAAGAATCGAATAAATGAAAAAGTCTCGATAAGAAGCAGAAGAATATAAACAATTATCATATTTATGATAAAATACAGAGGATTTTCTATACTTCTAGTAAACTTATTGAGAATTATACTGAATCAGATGTATTCTTCAATTTTATGAATTCATTTTAAAATTAAGTAGATAATGTTTAAGTGGAGTTGTCTGCTAAAATTAAGAATCCACTTTTATGAGTGTAGTATTCAAATTTCGCGACAAATGCTCTTAAACAGTATCTACTTAATTTTAAAATGAATTTATTCAATTGAAGAATACGTCTGCTTCAGTATAATTCAGTATAATTCAGTATAATTTTCAATAAATTTACTAGAATCCTCTGAATTTTATCACAGATATGTTAATTCTCAATATATTTCTATTAGAGACTTTTAATTCAATTTTTTTTACTTTTTATGATAATAAGTGGAAACTAATAGTTAATGAATCAAATTCATTTACGTTTTAGCGAATTAATCGTAAATGGTGGTCCGCTTATCCACGGCATAAATAAGTTTGATTATATATTAAGTAGATTTTCCAGTGCTATTTAATGGATTCTTCTATCATTTAGATTCAGTTTTTGACTAAAAAAAATTAGTGACTAAAAAGCTTATTTTCTCTGGAAGTCTACGGTTTCGCGGAGGAAGCGGCCGGTAATTTTTTTTTCCCTTTCATTTGGATTTTGTAAATGTCCGCGCGACCAGACCCATAATAAAGAAATTATCAATGACTACGACGCGGACCAGCCCAGCGAGACGTTTTCACCGAGTTTCACCGTTCCAGCCGATAGATTCGATTTCGGCAAGAGGCGAGCCCGTGTCATTATGCAACGAGGACTGCAGGAGTCACGGAAGCGATTGAATAATGTCCCCTCCCCCTACATCCCGCACGCGCACAAAAACTATCGGCAAAACTTAGCGGCCATTAGACTAATGTCTCGACGGTTTTTTTTATCCGTCACTCTGGCTGACTTTTTTTTCTTTTTTTTTTTTTTAAAGTACGTGACATTTGGATGGAGAATTATTTTTGGGACGGATGCTGGACTGTTATATAATGTTTTTCTAACATTGGTTTTTTTCGACGGTGCGTTATGCAGCCGCTGACGGGACCTTTTTCGTAAATTATTAAGACGCGGGATGCTTGCGCGTAATCATGCAAGGCTCGTGGATGTTACATGGAGCATCGTCCAAAAAATTATTGCTGACGCGGAATTTTAATAAAACTTGCTAAATGTTAGGTGTTTGGGTAGATGCTTTACTGCGCTATTCGTCGCTGCCTTGCCTTTTTCATATTTATCACTTTTTATATAATATTTTTTATAAAAAAGAGGAGTATTTCCAACATACGAACTGTTTGTTTTGCAATGATGTATTTTATTTACCTTTTTTATCTTATCGAAGTTAAGAAAACAGAATAATATTTTTCTCACATCTTCATTTTTTTTAACTTCAATTAATTTGTTCTTTGTTTTTCGTCAAGGTTTTCGTACTTTACTCCACAAACAATAATAGTACAGTATAAAACAGTACGAGTTGATTTCCTAGAAACTAATAAATTTTATGTAGATTGACCTTCAATGGATTTACCCTAACAATTAAGTAAATTTGGAGAAGTAATTTTATCAGACTTCATGCAAGAAAGCCAAATTTCGCTACTAAAATTTATTATTTCTATTTTAATGGTATTTCTTTATTTGTACTGTGAGTTTTATTCTTAGAACATCCGTTTTTAGATTCAACTGATTAGCCTAATTTACGTCGCAAATTATTCTGTTAGTAAAAGTTCAATGAGGCTTTTGAAAGGTTTTTCTAAATTAAAGTGAAAAAAAAAACTAATACAACACTTATTAATAAGGAATCAGAAAAGAAAAGTAATAATTTCCGGAAGTCGAAAGTGTTAATATTTCTCATTAGTATAAAATCTTTTCAAAAATCAAAAAAGGACTTTTTGTATGCCGTTACGTACGAAAGTAAAAAATTTAATTAGTAACGGAAAAAAATTATGTAGTATTCACGAAATGATAATTATATCGCTACGAATGTCAGGCATACAAATGAAAGATCCTCATAAAAACAAAATCTACAATTTTAAATTAATATCGTTGAAGCGTTAAACTATTTTTTCACATTTCCTTTTACGTTCGTACATAAAATTATACATTAATGATTAATGACATGTACGCGTCCTAATCTGCAGAAAAATTTTTAAAAAAAAGTTGTGGGTGACGCGATCGAAGGCGCATCGCCAAGTATTCCGATGCAACGTAAATCTCTTTTTATCTGAAAAAAAAAAGAAATACCGTTCGCGCGAAATCTTCGCGACTAAGTATGTGAGGCGCGCAAGTATGAATAATAAATCGTATGATCAAACAGCGAAGGTCAACTTTACGCGCACGTGTCCCGTTCATTGAGCGTCTTATCCATTGATGCGACAAAGAGCGTGCGAATGGAAGAAAAGATAATAAAGTACCACGCGACAGCTGTATTTTGCAAGTAAATAATCATTGTCGCTCGTTTTTTCTATTATTAGTTATTTTCCTTTTTTTTATATACTCGCACGAGGTAAAGAGGAAGTTACGAGTTACAATAATAATCGCATTGCTAATACATTTTTATTTTTCTATTTTTAAAATCAATTTAAAAAAAATTTGAACCTATTACAAATTTATTATATATTATTTATATATATATCAGTCACAGGATTATCGAGAGTTAAATATTCATTAGAGAAAAATTAAAATTTGCTAGTGATTCCATAGTGATAATATATTTATTTCTTAAAATCAATTTATAAAATTAAATCTATTTCAAGTTCCTATATTATACTCTATACAAATAGAAACGTTTTAATTTTCATCATACCATTTACTATCAATAATGGTACATTTATCTATCAGTCACTGGATTATTATCGATAGTTAAATGTTCAAAATAAAAATATGCGACTATGATTTCCTAAAAATTGCGGTTTAAAAAAAAAAAAGCATCTGTTTCAAAATAAAATTCTCCCGTGTAATAGATGGAGTGAAATATTTTTCCGGCGAGTTGCATCAGAACAGCGCAACGCCGGATGGTAATAAGCATCAAGTCGCAGTACGCGGCTGGGCCGATGACTCCGATAAGAATTGGCTTCTCCAAGTTTATGCGTTTTGCATCAGCCGAGTGCGGAACCAATTATCATCGGTATCACTCGCGGCGCCATTTAAAAATAGCCGCGTTGCGTGAATATTGCGCATCGGCGATGTTAATTTATAAAACGCGATTATTCGCAGACTCCCGTATATTGAACTTCTTTTTTCTCCTGAAATCATGCGTTGACTTCATTGAAGACTGGACTTTCGTCACATCAATTAAATTCATATCAAGTCGCTTATAACATTTTTTTGTCGATTATTTCTAAGAAATGTCCCTTTCTTTTATCCGAAATCGCGCGTTAACTTTGAAGTCTCGACTTCACCGCATTGAATAAAATAAATCGACATTCGTGTCAATTTTTTTGTGGATTTCTTATCGAAAAAGTAATTACTTTTGTATAATTTTGTTTTTGTAAGTATGTAGTTCGAGAAAAATCGCCAATTTATTTTGATATAAACTATTAATAAAGTCTTTGTGCAGCGACTGTCGTTAATTCTTATTAAGTATCTATTTATTTTAACGTTACAAAGTATTTGGCAGTAGAAACAGAGAATGTGTCGTTAAGATTTTCTCGTAGAAAATTATTCGCCACTTTCTAGTGCCTTGCCAAAACTGTATTTTACCTAAATATTCTTATTGTAACTGCATAAACATTTCAGCGTTACTTATTGAGCATTAATCACTTCTCGCTAGAATTACAATCAAACATTATTTCCAACGTAAAACTTCGTATAATTAAACTTTCTAAGCGATTTAAATTAACTTTTTAAGCGATATCAAAAAAATAAAGTTATTTAAGAATTATAAGAATAAATAGCAATTTTTTAATACAGAATAAAGGAGATTTTTCTTTAAATATTAATTAAGAGCTTTATTTAGCGAATTGAGGAAAACTGCGACGCGGAAACTAACACATTGATAGATAGTTGGCGTTTTTGGATGGACGAAGTGTATCAAGTGCGAGAGCAAAGTGTGCGAACAAACGCTTGCGTGCAGAGTGCTTTAATGGGCAGCGAGTCGCATGTGGTAGATTAAATTACATTGGATTAACATTGCAAGCGAAGTGCTGTGAGATAATACCCCTGTTTATTTCTTGATAAACCTACGGATACAGTGATTAATAAGATACACCATTCACATTCGATTAAACATGTATACTTTGCCTGCATGATCCATTGAGACACAAAAAAAAGAAGAAAAGTGTCTCGATAAAAATTAAATACTTCAATACTTTCTCGAAAATTTCTTCTCGAATTAAAAATCTTTCAACAGTTTCTCGAAAAAAAATTATATACTAAATACTTTTTTCAGATAGACGAAAAAAAATGCGTTACAATTAAATTAAAATGAAAAAAATATAAATTAAAATAAAGAAAATTGAGATAAATTACCTACTCTGTTGATTTTTCTGAAATTACGATCGATGAAGAAGTGCATAAACGAACGGCTCGTAAAATAAATTAACTTTTTTTTGTCGGCGCTAAAACGTACGAAGACAATACGAAATAAGTAACTTTTCAGAGTTCGTTTCCCCGATAAATAAAAATCCTCCTGACTAACGGCCCATTCACCGGTGAAAATAAAAAAGGAATAATTTTACACGATTTGCGCGTGTCATATATCGGTAGCCGAGTTTATCACATCCCGCTGCATTGTTACTCGTCGATGCGTTTTTTTTTCTAACCCTGTGCACGCAGTCGCCGGCGCCGCATAAAGAATCTTAGGGGGGAGTCGCGCGCCGCGATAATTAACATTCAATGGCCGCTTGGCGCACGTGGGCCAATCACGTAGGTTGTACAAGATTTTCTTCTTTACAGAAAAGAAAACCTCCGCGCGGAGTGTCATCCATTATGTGCACCGGCGTTATGTAATTAAATACGAAAATAAACGCTCCGCGACTCCTTAAAGAGAAGAAGCTTGCATTTTGCAATGACATATGCGTAAAGATCGAAATCAATTGAATTTCCAAATTTTTTTCTTACCATCTAAAATTGAATTAGTAAAACTTTACTACAATCAGTGGAGTATACTCCACTAATACCTAAATTGTGAAGCTCTGTCTACTAATTTTCCGTAAAAATTCACTAATTATAGTGCTTTTTGATAGATTCAAATTTAGATAGTAGCGGGAACTTGATTGATGAATGAAATTTTCAATTCATGTCCATGAAAAAATGGATCATCTATTATATTTAATTTTTTTTTATTAATTAGTTTATTCGTTGAAGAAAATGACTACTAACGTGTTAATAAATATACATATAAAAATTCTGTCTTCAAAATATATATCAATTCTCTAATAATAGAAGAGGATTCAATGACCTTTTCCATTTAAAATCCTAAGAATAAAACTTTTTTCGCCGTTGCAGCGATTTAAACTAGATTCGCTTACTCATCCATTCATCGGCTCTCCAACAAGTTTCACTAAAATATTGTATATAAAATATCTGCATGCCGCGCTTCTATAAAACAAAAAACACGAAAAAAAAAACCAATCAACATATCCGAACCTCAACTACTCGTTAATTACCCTACTATTTAACTTCACTTTTTCGTCGAGCTCATCGTCTTCCGGACTCATAAGTGAATCCAAGTAAAAAAAAAAAGAAGACGAACAAGAATCTCTCCGAAAGGAGCATCATCATCGTCGGCGGTGTAACGCGAGGCCTTTTATAAATAAGAGCAGGAGAAAAACGATACACAACATATACACGTATATACACATCGAACGTGCACCCGGTGCAGGTGAGCAACGACCCGCGGGTGCTCGTAATTAGTGAAGTCGAGTCAACGACCCCCGTTCTCCCAATAATTCGATGAGTCATTTTTCTAAGGCCGCGATATTCCGTCTCCATCGCCGTTTTTTCACGGCGCATCCTCGGAATCGACCATAATACGACACTCCAAGCTGACGCTCGCTCGAATTACTGCGCGCTGTCACGAATTACTCGACCGAACGCGGCGTTCCTCGATCCACCGGCCCGGAGGTGTGCCCCCCTTGTGCTTTCTTTCTTTCTTCCTTTTTTTTTGCTCGACTGAACGCGAGCTTAAAAGCCAATTACTATGACGTCGGTTGTACGGTTAAGCTGCAGGGGTCAATGAAACGGAGAATTGGATCGAATGCGCGACCGATGGATTTTTTTTTCGTTTTTATACCGATCGACTAGTGGATCTTTTCGGGGAAGAGGTTACTACTCCTTTTTGGATTTTTCATGGGCTCGTACTTTTTTCTTATTCACAATGTACCATGGTATTATTTTTTGTAAATTCTAACAGTTAAGGAATAATTAAAGTGCGACTTGCCGTTTTTCTGAACATCACACTGATTAGAAAAGATTCTTTGATTCAAAGTCAGTGTCTTTAATATAAAGTCGTGCGCATTTAATATATAGTCTAAAGGCATACAACATGCATAAAACGGTGCATTAACTATTAAGCTGTTCACGGATTTTCATCGTTAAAAATGAGCGCGCATTACCTATTAAAAAAGCTTTGGGTCAAAGGATATTTTCCAACAGTACAGATGTCCATAAAAGTTTCCTTTAAAATTTGTTTCCGGTAAGAAATATTTATTTTTATCACACTTATTAAAAAAAATTGTATTAAAACAACGTAGTAGTAAACAGCGTGAATTAAGATTGTCCAAAATTATCGCAGAGCAGTGGAAAAATATCAATGGAAAATTCTTCCTCGTTGACCGAAACAAAATCGTTCGAGACGAGGAGCACAAAAAAAGAAGACTAATCTAGCGTCTGATATACACTGCGGTGCTCTTCCCTTCTCCGCTCGGCGACTTTATCTCTCTTTACGGCGGCGGCTGTTCGCTTTCGTGGGCGAACCAGCAAAAGTAAAAGAATCACAGAGACCCGAGAATAAACGTGACTGCTTCAACGAGACATTCGTTTCGGATGACTTTTCTGCAGCGCCGACGGGAATTCTCATGCTGCCCACATTCGTCATTGTGCGCGCCTGGAAGCCATTTAAAACCTGCTTCGATTAAGAAATGGGCGCTCGCGGATGCGTTTAATAATAAGGGAGTGACAAAGAGGGAGAGAGGGAAAACGAGGTTCCGCGGGTGGTGAAATAATACGCGCTTTCGTCACGCCCATGATACTTTTCTTTCTTTTTTTTTTTAATATGTCGAGGGATCCTGGAAAAAGTTTGCAAATCGCGCGTTACACATATGGTGATTAAGGGAGGTTCGCTTCTGTCCGTTGGCTTCGCGCGGTGATTATCGCTTGTTACGCGCCGCGATCTCTGCAAGCTTTTCTATATTGAAGAGGTTGACCGAACTGCACTGAACAAAAAATTGTTAATTTCAGGAAATGATTTACTTCAATAGTACTTATTAAATATTTCTTTGAATCGAGTAATGATTTCATTAAAACTAAATGAATTTATTTGTTTCTAAATTAATTTAGTAGTTTTAAAAAAATAATTTTTTACTCAATAAAATATTTAATAACTACTAGTTGAAATAAATTATATATTTAAATTATTAATTTCATTATTTGCGATTGAAATTGATCGCTGATAATACAAAACTGTCTGCTAGAATTATTTATGGAAACGGAAAGTAGGATAATTTATAAAAAAAATGTATTTTAAAATAAATATCTTTGGCTTGTTGTCTGCATGCGAAAAGTTACATTCCGTTTAAATGCGCCTTCGTGCATGGATAATTATTCGCAACTCTGCAGCTTTCTTTATGACTTTAAAAGAAAAGTGCCAAAAAAAAAATACGCTAACATTAAAAAAAAAACTTTTATTAGTTTGATAAACGAAGTGTACTAACAAATTGCAAATCACGATTTATTTATTTTACTAATTTATTTAAACAGCAGCAATTATTAAGTAACACGAATTTTCATTCAATTTTCATCTACGTGCGTATAACGCGTGAAATTCCTCGAACACGCGGAGGTTGAGTTACAGCAGGTTAACGATTTTCGTTTTTTCATCAACGCACAGATTTGTATGTAAAGCACGCAATACGCGTGTGCCTTCGATGGACAAAACAAATCGGCTGAGGGGTGCTTAACGATTCGAGGCTCATGGCAAATACTCGAGCGGGAACAGCCTCGAGAGGCGCCGGTCGTCAATCATCTGAAAATGGAGGCTGGTCTACGAGCGTACCGTACCCCCCGTAATTTACGTGCAGGCCGTTAATTTGACTTGCTGCGACACACCTCGAGGGCGCGTCGCGTTCCGCTTTCCTCCGGTTCCTTTTAATTCTATGCTCTTGATTGGCGATTCTTTTATGCAACTTAAATTTTTTTTTATTAAGTTTCATGAGTGGTAATACAAAAAAAATTGTGTTCTTTATATTAGTACTTTATAAGAATTTTAAATTTTATCCAAAGTCACTTTACGAAAAATAAAGACTTAAATAAAATAAAAACTTAAAAAGTAAAATTTCTAGCGTTTACTCGAGAGGGCTGATCGATGAGGAAGAAGTTGTGCGATAAAATTGCTCATCTCGAGTCAATTAATTGGTTTCTCTTCGTAAATGATAATCATGTTTAGTCACGAGATTTCATTAATCACTTGTAAGGAAGGTTAGGCGTTATAAACGCTCGTGAGATAATTTTATTATTTGGACGATCGAGCACTTGACATACGTTTAAATTTATAACTTTCCTTCTTTTTAGTGTTCTTGTTTTTTGTTAATTTGAGGTCAGACAAAATTAGGAGGCGATAAAAATTGAACGAAAGAAAACAGGATAAATAATTCATTCCCTTTAAAATTGAAATGATCCGTACTGTGCAAACTACATTTATCTAAGATCAGCTGTTAGTTGAACTTTCAATATTTATAATGTTCAAAATAAACGCAATGAGTTCACGAACATCTTACTATTTAAGAGAATTTATTAGATTTTGATTCGACGTTTACAAAAGACGCTCGTCTCTTATTATTTTTTTTCATTCAAAAACGAGATCGAACTAGAAGGATGTGGTGACGTAGCATTAGGATCCATGCCGATCTATCGTGATTTTCTTCGGCCTTCACCAGAGTAGATCAATTGATGCTGCTCTCATTTTCTCATTTTACTGTCTATCATCTATATAATAAACTTGCTGGCGGAATAAAAAAAGCGCATTTCCGGGAAACTCAATATCATCTAATTATACCAATAAACTTGCTTCGCCGAAACTACGATGCTGCTTCGTCCGCGCATACAAAAAAAAAACACGTGGTGGAAATATTTTGTGTTCAATTTCGTTTTTCCCCGTATAATTTAATCAACCGATGAATATTCTGAGAAGAATAAACACAGAAATGTTTTGGAAAAATTACTACATACTGTTCTAATAAAAATTAATGTCCACTGCGGGAGCGAAGCCACAGACTGCATTTAGTGAAAAAATTACTATTCTGTATTATAAATTTTATTAGAATTCTAGTAAAATTTACTAGACTTTTTAATACATATTACTAGAATTCTATCTAAAAAAAATTATAATACAGGATGGCAATTTTTTCACTACATGTAAACTCTGAGGCTCCGCTGCCAGATTGAATAATAATTTTTCTAAAAAATTTCTCTCAGCGTGTTATTTAATTTTCTGTTATTCTAATTTACGCTCTTAACTTTCAATTAAAATGCTTCTATTGAAATTCTCTTAAATTTTACAATAAGACACTTGCGTCTTATCTTCGTCCAGCGCGCAATAGCGACTTCCAGAAAAACCCACGGAGCTTTTATCTCGCTGGAAGCGGAAAACGCGTCGTACACTCGAGATCCGACCTAAGGGGTTGTCCGTGTAACATAAGATGTGACCAAGATTCGGCGGCGCCGTTAATTCTTCAGTCGGGCCGTCTTATCTGACGCGATAATAGCGAGGCGAAGACTGAAAAAGTTCTTTGCCCTACAAGCGCGTTCTTCACTTCCAAGTTCCTATCGTTATGACCTACATTATGGCGTGAAGAGATAAGGAGTAAAAGAACACGAAAAGAAGTAGGCGTTAGATTTTTATAGTTGCACTGATGACTGCTTGTACGTCCGCAGCTGCTTCGCTCGTAAATTTATTACGTTTGCCTTTTTACTCCGGTCCTTAATGCCCAGTTCAATTTTAAATTTCATTCAATATTCGCGTGTGATTTTAACGAAATAAAATGAGAGTCTTATTTACTGCATACTCAAAATTCGTAGAAAATAGTTTCTTTGTATACAAAATTATTACAATTCAATTAGAAAGATTAAATATTTAATATTCGCGTATAATTTTTATAGTAAAAAGATTCTAGTTCCATTCAGTTCAATTTCAAATTTCATTCAATATTCGCATGTGATTTTAACGAAATGAAATACGAGAGTCTTATTTACTGTATACTCAAAATTTGTAGAAAACGTTTTCTTTATACACACTTTTTACAATTAAATAAGAAAGATCAAATATTTAATTTATAGTGTGCACTTTTATAGTAAAAAGATTCTAGTTCCATTCAGTTAGATTTATGCAGAAAACTATTTTCTTGTAATTAATGTTTAGATAAAAGAAGCCGCCGAGTATCTCGCGATTACTACACAAATTTAAACGATCGTAACAAACAAAAAGGATTACATACGTTTAGCGTACACTATATGTAAGCTTTTATCGATGAGTAAAGAAAAAAGGTTGATTAAAACGTTTTACTCTTTGCACTAACATTTTTCTTTCATAATAGTTTTCGACGGTTACCCACCTGCAAAAACTACGACTTTTTCTAAAAGGCACAGCAGTATCTAAATTATCCGCCGTAAAAATAATTTTTCATTTTATTACATCGCTATTTAAGCGTCCCGCAGTGAGAGCGCAGCGTGTCTGCACTCGTACATAGACACACGGCAAAATTCCGTAAGTCATCGAGCGTAAGAGGGACTGATCGTTACCCGTAATGCGTCTTCTGAGGCCTCGACTCTTCGGCCGGCCGCTTAGGAGTCCGTAAAAAATGCCCCGCAAAGTCGGTGGGTTTCGCGAAATGAAACTAATCGGGGGTACACGGTGTCACGGCGAATGAGCGACGGGGGCTTGAATTATCGCGAGTGCGAATCTTGTTGCGAAAATGAAAAAAAAAAAAAATGAAGCATGCACGGATGCACAATGTGCGGGGATTGGATGGGAGCTATGAAGCTCCGCTTGACCCGAATGGATGTTACGAAAGGATTTTCCGCGCTCTGAAAGTGATTTATGAATATTTCATTAGCAGCACGGTGTTCATTATGAAAATAGATATTTTCGATCAAACATGCAAAAACCGTTGTGTGTTTGACTCCTTTTCCTTCGCTGATAATAATAAAAAAAAATCTGCGCTATATTTGTTTAACGAGAGAACCAAACTCAGCTCAAAATTTATTTAAAAATAAGAAAGAAACTTCTCGCGAGTAATTTTTTAAAATAATTTAATAATTTATCGTAAATAATTAAGTTTAAGTTTATTTTAAGTATGATTACCCGGAGAGAAAAGTTCTAGTAATAATTATTGTATACGGTATTTTAATGTAGGCACAGACTGGACAAATAAAACGAATAAACTTTATTACAAGTTTATCAAATTTTACTATACTTATTAGTAAAATTTTGGATTTGTTGCATCTGCCCAGCGTCAAAAAACTGTATACAGTAATTTTAACAAGAACATTTCTGTTCATGTAATTACATCCAAGTTTATAATTAAAGGCTCTTCAGTCTATTGAATTATCGTTGAATAAATAAATACACAGCAACAAATTATTAAACAATAAAACAAGTAACTGCAGTTTCTATCGAAATTAAAGCAAAAAAAAATAAATAAAAAAAACTCATTATAAGAATCTAGAAAAATCCGTACAACTGGCATTTCAAGCCGAGCGCGAGCTCCTTTCCTGCCGGCTCGCTCAATCAGATGTTCCGCCGCGATTTTCCGTGCCAGCCGCGCGGGCAAGAAAAGTAAAAGCCAAACGGCACGTGCGAACTCGTTGCGAAAAGGCGAGGAAGCCGCGCTCCGGCGCTGAGAATCGAAATCAGAGTCGCGCTCGCTTCTAAACGCGGGGAAAATTGCGTCAGAGCTTTAAAGAAGCTGCCCGCCGGCGGACCCATCAGCGCGGACGCGCGGACCTCGGGCAAGTAGATAAATGACGGCTTCCTCGCGCTCCGGGAGACTTTAGTGCCATCGCGCACCGGGAAAGGAAGATCTGA
Source organism: Sycophila sp. Sp_5 (assembly GCA_018906775.1). Classification (NCBI taxonomy): domain Eukaryota; kingdom Metazoa; phylum Arthropoda; class Insecta; order Hymenoptera; family Eurytomidae; genus Sycophila; species Sycophila sp. Sp_5. The sequence goes on from JACCID010000004.1 coordinate 6,478,230, forward strand.
CCCATTACGCCGTGGTATTCCGCGAAAATTAAAAAACGCTCGGCTGAATTGGCTCCGAGCTTCTCGGCGGCAATTTCAGATCGTACACGGAGAGAAATGTTATAGTAAAAATTACTATGTTCCGTAGGAAGAATGACGTACTCGACCTATGACGATTTTTACTATAAAACATACTAAAAATTTCTATGTACATAGCAAAATTTGCTATTTGTATAGTAGAAATTGCTATGTACATAGGAATTTATATCCTTACTAAAATTTACTAAAAATTCATATGTACATATCAAAAATTGCTATTTACACAGTAGAAATTTCTATGTACATAGGAATTTTTAGCATTTTTATAGTAAAAATTTTCATAAGTTGACTATATACCACGCTTAATTGATGGATCTTTTTAAACAGATTAGGGAAGGGAAAATGTGTTTGTAAAAAAATTACAATAGTACCTTATAAAAAGTATACATACTAGACGATTTCTCTCCGCGTCTAAATTACATCAACAAGATAAAACGAGCGTCAGCAAACTTGACTAAGAAACAACGTCTGTTAAAAGCTCCATCCCCTTAACAAGGAATCGCACTGTCCGCGAGAAAAAAAAAGCAAAAAGAAAAGAGTCAAGCGAGTAAGTAAGCGCTCAGCGCGTAAACGAAGTGGCAAAGTGTGTACGCATGTGTGTGTGTGTGTGTATAAAATCGCCGCTCGCCGGCGGCGGCCGGGAAAGGAAGAGCTCGCGGCGAGGAGAGGATGATCTAGGCCAGTGGAAAAGGAAAGTGAATTGCCCGCGCGCACAGGTAATGCGCCTCGAGGCGGGCGGCGCGAGTCGTTTTATTATGCAATAATTACTATCATCGCGTCTGTGCTCCCCCCCTATCGGCGTCATTGTCATTATCGTCGATTCGCTCGCCGGCGAGTTGCAAATCGCGCTGCGCGCACGAGCGATCGCGCGACACGTACTTTACGGTTTACACCCACCGCTCGCCCGCCTTATTCCATTTTTTTTTTTTTTTTTTTTGGAGTCCCCGTCGTCGCGGCGGTTCGCAAGAGGCAAGAAACAATCTCGCGGAATGCTCGATGGAGCGAGACGCTCAATAATAGAAAATCGATTTCACTTTCGTTGACGTCGCTGTGGGTGCGATTGCGCCCGCTCGAAGAAAACTCGCGCACCCGGAACGACCGGACTGCGCAAAATTATTGCGATAGTGGTGGTATCTTTTTTTTTTCTAGTCACTGTTTTCGAACGTTTTTGTGGGGTCTGTCGATCGATTACTCGATAATGGAGCTTAAGCTGTAAATTAGTCATTTTTGTTCTTCTTTTTGTTAAGGTTTGTTACCTTCTTTTTTTTTTTTTTTTTTAATAACGAAGTGAGGAAATGTTTGGGATACTGGCTGCTGGATTTTTTAATCTCGCCTGGTTTTACAGTATTTAGTATTAAGTGCTGCAGTAGAACTTTAATGGAGTGGATATTTCAACTGTGAGGCTGCAAATGTTTAGAATCAAAGAACTACTGTATCTACAGATTTTATTACAAGCAATATTTTATCGAACGAAATTATAAGAAAAAATGAATGAAATTTTTTTAAATGTGTTTTTTATTCCACTTGGCTAGAAATCCTAGAACATATGCATCAGAATCGTTAAAAATAAATTAATCACAAGCCCACATCGAAACTCCATTTGTCATTGTATGAAAGAGATTCACGGTATGTATCTAAGTTAAATTGCAATGCTCTCACTGTATAACGACTCAAAGATATCTCGTCAAATCAATGGGACAATGGACCGTATTGTTTCGACTCGAATATAAAATCGTGATAAATACCCTACTACCAATAAGATTTAATCAATCACACGACATAACCAGTTCCAACGTATCGTTTGCAAAAAAAAAGAAGTACCGCCGGCTACTGTACAGTGAGCACCGCAATTTGCAAAAAAAATAGGAAGGATAAATAAAAGAATCTGGCGAATCTAGAAAAATGAACGATATGGAAAAAAAAGAAGGAAATGTTTCGATCGACTCGATAACCGTTGTGGCGCGTGTATTTCCAGACTACGCCGAATTCTGCGGCAATGACGTGACTCTCCCCCGCGATTCTTATCGAGGAACAAAGAGAGCAGCGATCCGCGGCCTTATGACTCGTCTCCAGTCGCGCATTGCGCCGACCCTGGACAGGAAGGAAAAGAGGCTCTTGCGTTCGTTTCGTCCTTGCCTCGCGCGTCTCGCTTGGCATCCAGGAAGTCAGCCGCATCCTGCGAGATGATCGCTGCTAACAGTCCCAGGGAACGCGGAGCAACTGTAATAGCTTCTTTTGTTCTGATTCGCGTAAAAAAAGAAACTATTGAATTTCTCGGATGCTTGGGGCGCGTACGAATCCGAGCAATCAGCCGCCGTTAAGGACACCGATGCGCGTCATACCCATAGGTGAATGAAAAAAAATTGAGAAGTACGCAGTGTTAAAAAAAGCATTAAATTTAATGCAAATACTGGAAGCAAATTTTATCGACCTACACGGCGTACATTAAATTTAATTTTAGAAATGTTATAGTAAAAATTGCTATGTACATAGGAATTTTTAGTATTTTTTATAAGTTGAGTATATCCCAATGTTCCTACGGAACATAGTAATTTTTACTTTAACATTTCTCTCCGTGTATATTTAATGTAATTCATAATTTAATACCTTAAATTTAATTTAATTTACATTAAAATTAATGTAAGATGTAAATTTAATGTAAATTCGGTAAAGTTCACGTACGCCGATAAAATTTGCTTCCAGTATTTGCATTAAAATTCATGCAACATTTTTTTACAGTGCACCGAGAGACAGAACTTAATAAAAATTGCTATTGTGATTAGGAAATGAGTGACAGTCTTGACAAGCGAGAAATTTTAGTATGTAAAGTAGTAATTTGTGATACTCAAGAGAGCAACTTTTATTATTAAAATAGTAATTTTTATAATCTCCGTACTAAAAAATACTATTTTTCATAGAAAAAATTCTTTCTTGTTAAGATTATTAAACTCCTTTTTTAACCAATATAGCAATTTTTATGAACTTTTTTCTCTCAGTGCAGTAAACTCGCTTCGTTGTATATATATTTTTCTTACCACTTTTTTTATTACTCTTAATATTGTTTTTTTTTTACTTTTTATCCACACAAGAAAAAGGGTCGTTCGTACGCGTAAACAAGGTGTGCCCCCGCTACATCTTAATTAGACGTTATAAAAGAGAGAGAAAAAAAATGCGGAATTATTCCCGACTCGAACGTCAATCCGAGCAAAAGATAAATTCAAATCAAGCCGCGTATTTAAAATACACGCAAACTGTTGTCACTTTTTTTTCAATCAAAGAGCTCGACGCGCTTAGTAACGACTCGTTCGCCGTTCAGCTCCAATTAAAAATTGTAATTATCCTACATCGTACCTACGACTTTTTCTAAATTTTCTTACAGCGCCTACTTTTCCTTTCGACGATCTCCGACGACCTCGCGGCTAAGCCCGTACGCATGTATATATAAAAAAAAAAAAAAATCTGAAGTGCCGCAGCGCGCGCTTCTCACTCGCAGATCTCCATTCTTCCCCCTCGTTACGTTATGTGTATCAAGCCGCGAGGATAATCGCGCCGGTGCCTGCGAGTCCGCAGGAGAGAAGTCGGAATTTATTGCCCCTTCGATCCGCTCGAGCGATATAATCGTCGCGCGCGATTTTTCCAGCGCGCACGCGCCGCGCGTATGGGAAAACGCCATTTATCCGGCATAATCCGCGAGCACGTGGGACGACGACCGTTATTTATTGTAATTAAGCCTCGACGTGGTATTAAGACGCAGTGTCTATTTCTTCTGTCTCTTTCCTTTCCCTTTCGTCTCTCTCCTTCACTCTTTTCGAATTGTGATATGAGATTGACATTTGCACGAGTTTATTATGTGTTCTACGTGGCTCCGTGTGTACAGCGAATATTTATGGATATATAACAATTTTGAGAAATTTTTTTATATGACTTTGACCTTTTTTTGTGACTGAAAAATAGAATTATATAAATTTCCAAATTAATTATAACGCGATTTTTTAAGATAAGCTTCGCCGCTGCGAATAAATTACAGCGAATAAAATTCGTGCGTTGATTTATTTATTCCCTCTTACATTTTACACGATTTTAGTGCTTAATGTTATCAGCATACAGTTCACCACATATCAGGTTTTGCAGGGTCAACTTAAATCTTAAAAAATTGTTTTTCGTTGAACATTCGATTAATCATTGAATACGTGTTTACTTGTCGAATGAAATTATTTATACAAATTCATTCAGTTAGTATTTAAAATAGTACAATTTTACAAAAATTTCAGTAGTGAGTACTGCTGCATCTCACAAAACTTGCAGTATTAATTATTTTCGAGTGGCCGATAAACGAACGTGAGACCCGCCGAGACGTATGAATAAGATTCTCGAACTTTTTCCTATGAAACTTTACATCTGCGCCGCGTGAACGCGATAGTTGATAAAAGCACGAGTTATCCAAACTTTTACGCATGATAAACAGACGCGAGGAAAAAATTACCAATAAGCAGCGTATAATCTTATTTGAAACTGAATATGCGTAAGTCGGTATTTTTAAACTAAGCTTTTCTTTTTCGCTACGTCTGAAGATATTCAAACACTTCTGCAGCTGTTAAATTGCAAAAATATTTTATTGAATTACGTAAAAAAATAAATAAATAATAGCGAATATGTTTTAATGATAGGCTCTATCAAAATTTCCTTCTAACTACGAAAACGTTTAAATCACAATTTAATAATAAACTATACGATTTATAAATCGTTTTTGAGCAATGAAGTTTCGGCCGAACAAAAAATCTAAATACACTAACAATATAATTACACGTTGTAAAATAGGTGCGTGCAGAACCCTGTGTACACCCGTTACCATCCATCCAATGATTTTCATTAGCTACATATAAAATTCGCACGTACAAATAACACAGACGCAGCAACATCCGCAAAGTAGGCCAAACGCGCGCCTGCACTCTGTGCCTTTTTTTTTCGCCTCCACTCAGCTCTCGTGTACCGGTAGTCTCCTACTTTTTTTGCTCCCTCTGTGCCTTCCTTTTTTTCTCGAGCATCTCTCCTCTTTAATAATGACTTACGGCGCGCGGACGAAGCTCCCTTCTTCTCTTCAATCGTACACGCAATACTTACATATTATACGTACGCACACGTATGTACGTGTGAATAACGTTTTTATATATATACACACACTCAGAAAAATTATATTTTATAGTAAAATTTACTGTATATGCACATAAAAATATGTATATCTACCATGTACTTTACAAAATTTCACTTACTATAAAAAGTAAGTAAATTTTTTTTTGAGAATGACATAGTGTTAAACTACTGTCCTGTAGACAGTATAACAATTTTTACTATAGACATATTTTTTAGTGTACGTAGACGTGTTTATGCAGATATACACTTACACACGGAGATAAATGTTGTAGTAAAAATTGCTGTGTTCTGTAAAAACAGTGGGATATACTCGACTTATGACGACTTTTACTATGAAACATAATAAATATTTCGCTGTACATAACAATTTCTACTATGTACATTGATAATGTTTACTATGTAATTTTCTCTAGTAATTTCTACTGTGTACATATCAATTTTTATTATGTTTTATAATAATTTTTTTTTATTATGTAACGTAAGTATTTTTTCCAGAATGACAGTCTGTAAAATTTATTATGGACATATTTTTTAGTCTATGCAGATATACCACTTATACACAGAGACAATATTATAGTAAAAATTACTATGTTCTATAAAAACAGTGGGATATACTCGACTTATGAAGACTTCTACTATAAAACATAATAAATATTGCAACATACATAGTAATTGGTACCGTTTTTTATTATTTTTATTATATTTTTTTTTATATTTATACTATTTTATATTTTTTCTGTTTCTTACTATTTGATACTAAGTACATATTAATTTTACTACTTTTTATAGAAAAAATCGTCATAGGACGAGTATGTCCCACTGTTCCTACAGAACATAGTAATTTTTACTAGCAACATTTCCCTCCGTGTATGTATACGTATACAGACAACCGACGATCGGTAAGAGCTCCACGAAAAGGCCGAGCGATTGGCCTACGCACTCTGGGTGTTCGCATGCATTATTTACCGTGCTCTTAGAATCTATTAGAGGAGCTGCACCAGAGGCGAGCGCGTGCATCGCGCGCCTGCCGAAGGACGGCGTCGATTCGATCGTAAAAGAAGAGGGGAAAAAAAAGCGAAAACGAAAGGGAATATCGCTATTTTAATGACCCAGGCGCGCGAGGCGAGCGCCGCATGTGAAAATGAAAGTGCGCGCGTGTGCGTCGCGGCGTGTATTATACGTGCGACCGAGGATTTTTTTTCCTCCTAGCCTCCTCGCAGCGCCGAGGCTCTCGACATTTTTTCACGTGTGATCGAATATAATAACCGACTCGCCGATCGGCAATCTCTCGGCGAGCGCGCGCTCCTTGCCGATTCGAAGCGCCACGATTTTCTGCGATTTCGCGTTTGCGCCGAGGCGTGCATGCGTGATTGCCTGTGAATCTCTTCGCACGCGATAATTGTTTTTTAGATTTCTTTTTGCTGGGGGCGCAGAAGGTTGATTTTTTTATCGCGCGATATCTAGTGCTTTAATGGTGAACTTACTATACATATATATTGAGAATTATCTGGAGAAGCTATGCGATTTTAGTTTTTTTTTTCAAGGTGATAGATTAGAAATAAAGTTGTTTGGAAGAAATAGAATATATTATTTGGAATTTGAAGTAATTTAAAAAAATACACGTTAAAAAGTAAATCGTTACCGGTTTTTCCATTACAAGGTAAATTCTATATGTGAGTAGATATTAAAAGTATCGATAGATTGTATCTAAATACAATCTGTTTAAAACATTAATTTATGTAATAAAATAACGTAAAATAAACAATTTTTATCATATTTACACTATAAAAATTAACATTATTCATTGCCTAACGTCTCGTAAAGAATACGTCATGATTTTAAATCTTTTTTTTCTAATTGGCAGCGTTTGCTCTTTTTCCAAATCAATAAAATTCTCGGCAGAAATATAATTTATTAGTTACGCTTATTAATTGCGCCTAATTAACATAACTAGTATCGTAATATTAACAAGATGACTGTTAAAATAAAAAAAAATTGCATCCAGCGTGCACTTAGGGAGCACGAGCTAATGACAACTTTGGGGACTGACAATTTTTATTTAAAAACAAGCAGTAAAAAGTAAGCAAAGCATGAATGATTATACCGGCCTATAAGAACGCGAGAAAACGACGAAGGACAAATAGCTCGGAAAATCGAGCGCCGCGAGTTTCGAAAAAAAAGTCGAACTACAGCGCGCCGTCTTACCTATCACGGAACTTATCTACTTACGCATTCGCGCGTCCGGCGCGTTTCGGTCTTTAAAGTCATATATATTTTTTTTTTTTTTTTTTTTTTTAATTCGAGGCTTCGTAAAAGTCTAAACATGAACAAAGTTTCAGTCAACTCCGAGTCGGAAAAGAAAAAAAAAGTACCTCGAAGGATCTCCCTGTCGAGCAGCGATTTCCCAACAGCGAACGGCAAAAAAGACGACTCCCATAAAAAAAAAGGAAGGAGCGTTTCCGAGCCCCACGCAGCAGACCTTAGCTGCTCGTGGATGCAAAAGCCAGCATCGAACTCTCTCGGTCTAAAAATGGTAAATTATATTAAAATAAAATATTATTTAAAAAATTGTAAAAATGATTTTTCATTGGTTCGATTATTTTTCTTCGCATTTTATTTTCTTATTTTCTTTGCACTGCGTATATATAAGGATATCTTAATAAAAACTGTCTTATGCTTTTAGATATGTAAATGATAATAAATAGAATATTACTAACTGGAGTTCACATTTTAACATAAAAGTCTTTAATCCCTACAATAATCTCAGTTAAAAAATGTACATGCCTTCACAATGCAATTATATACTAATATTAAATGTCGTCCACGTACACGAATAAGTTAAATGACTCACGACGTAGAATAAGCAATTACATATTCGTGAATTTCACTTATTCACATCCAGGCAGTTAATATATAGTAATCTATTCACGCGCAGTAAGTCACTCTTCCCATTCGTCCTACTGTGTAAATCTGAAAATGTGAAATCCTTTGGAAAACGTGAACAGTGACATTTAATAAGTGAAAAGCCGTTCACATGCTAAATTCGTGAACGCCTTTTTCACACAAAAACTTGCCACTATTCACATTTTCCAATCGAATTTCACATTTCCGCGATTTAGAGTAAAGGCGTCACGGCTAAAAAACTACCCGCGAAATTCAAAAAAAAACGTGAACAGTGACATTAATAAGTGAAAAGCCAGTCACATGCTAAAGTCGTGAAACGCCTTTCACACAAAACTTGCCACTATTCACATTCTTCCAATCGAATTTCACATTTCCGCAGATTTAGAGTAAAGCTCACGGCTAAAAAACACCCGCGAAATTCAAAAAACGTGACAGTGACATTTAATAAGTGAAAAGCCATTCACATGCCTAAATTCGTGAACGCCTTTTCACACAAAACTTGCCACTATTCACATTTTCCATCGAATTTCACATTTCCGCAGATTTAGAGTAAAGCTCACGGCTAAAAACACCCGCGAAATTCAAAAAAACGTGAAACAATGACATTTAATAAGTGAAAAGCCATTCACATGCTAAATCGTGAACGCCTTTTCACACAAAAAACTTGCCCACTATTCACATTTTCCAATCGAATTTCACATTTCCGCAGATTAGAGTAAAGCTCGCGTCGAAAAAACCCGCGAAATTAAAAAAAAAAAACATTGCATCCCAATGGGCGTACAGTATCCGTCGAAGCGTCGTCATCCCTCGCTCGGCGACTCTACTCCGCCGGGCGAAGCGCAGCGCGCGGCGGTGACCTGATTCCTGCAGGCAGGCGAGCGGCGGCGTTTCTCGACGAGCCGCGCCGGTGCAGAGGCGAGTAGTAGAGCGCTTACCAAACACAACCGCGGATCTGGCCCCGCCGACGACCGCGAAAGAGAGAGGGAAAAAGAGCGCCGCGCGCCTCGAGTGAGAGGGAAAAGACGGACACGTAATACCCCCGTCACTGTAATAGTCCGCGGCGCGATATTATGGCACCGGCGTAATGCCATTCATTTGCGGGGCTAATGGGGGGAACGCCGAGAGCGCCCGGGAAAAAAAAAGAATCCCGCGCGCGCCGGCGAAGCCTCCGAGGAGCTCCCGCCCTCCGCGAGTGTCTATATATAACGCGTACAATCCTCGGAACGGCTTCCCCCGGGGCGAACACATGGAACGAGTGGTTTCTCTCTCGCGCCCGGCCCGTAGGAAAGTTTTTTCGGCGCCGAGGCGAGCGCGCTCGCGCTGACCCACTTTCGGCGCGCGGGGCTTTGTGCATTTCATGCTTTCGGCGAGCCGTGAACGCCGCGTCGCTTCGATACATTAGAGATATCGTCCGAGACGGGCCCACACCGTATACGAAGCTGCTGCACATGCGGGGGGACCTGCGCGTTTTTTTTTTTTTTTTTTGAATTGCCTCGTCGACTATTCTGTTGTACGCTTTTGTTTTATTGGAGAGTTTTTTTTTGTTGTGCTCGGTAGTCGGGTATGGAAGGATGATAGAAAAGATTCTTTGACCCAAAGTCAGTGTTTTTAGTATAAAGCCGTGAGCATTGAATTGAATGAAAGGATTTTTCTATCGGTGTTAGTAGTAAATTTTATTCTTGTATATGCGGAGGCTCGGATTTGAATCGCCTGTGAGTCACGCGAAGTGGAGTGTGTATATATGTACTTATTGAAATGAATTCACTACTCGAGCAAGACAGAAATGTACCGGTTCCGATATTTTTATTTTTTGAGCTTTACGGTTTATTTAAATTTCATCCTGATAATTATTAATTTATAGCGGCAGGTTAACGAGATTGTACTTGCCTGCAATTGCATTTCTACTCTTTTACGGTGAAAGAACCTAATCGTCAATTATGAATTTTTATTTCGATCGTTTGATAAAATCGTGACTAATGCACAATTAAGGCAACAGAGTATATCAATGAAACTAAACAAGTTCTTTCATGCACTTTATGTAATACGGTATATATATACTAACGAATTACGTTACTAAAAGGGGTACAATCGTAAGATAAATTAGAAATAAAAATCTTATGTCTGTCTGAATATATGAGCAAGTGAATTTCAGGTATCAGATCAAATTTACACGTCACTCGTTACGATCTCAAAAAAAACTATACTCTCTTAAATGTTTTCAGTGAAAATTTCACTATTTGAATGAGTGAACGATTTTTCATTTGAATAAGTAAAGACACACTGAAATAGTGAAAATTTTTACTTCTTAAATATTGAAAATGGAGGTTCACTTTATATTCAGTGAATAATCACTACTTAAAAAATAAAATTTTCACTATTTCAGAAGCGAAAAACCGTTCACTTATTCAAATAATGGAATTTTCACTGAGAAATTTTAAGAGAGTACACCTATACATTCGATAAAATCGGTCGAAAACAAAAATTCAAAGGAAATCAAGGAAGGCAATGGGACCCGCGTAAAAAAATATGAGATCGAAAAGTTATTTATCAAAATTATGGCACTTTTTAGTAGAATTTAAGACAAAACGTATTTTACAAATATCAGAAGATTTTGAGATCGTTTTAAGATGTCAACATTTTAAATTTTATTATAGCAGAAATTGCAAGAACAATAAAAAATAATAAAATATATACTATTATAAATTTGTTTGATTGTTAAATGCGTTGTTAAAAACTGATACTGTATTTACAATCAAATTTCAAACGTTGACACCTTAAAATAATCTCAAAATAATCTTCTAATATTTTTAAAAGTCTTTTCATCTTAAATTCTACTAAAAAGTGTCAGAATTTTGATAAATCACTTCTCGATCTTCGATTGATCTCATATTTCTTTACGCGGGTGCAGTTACGAAGGAGGCGATACACAAAAGCCCTCCGATTAAGTCAGTCGTTAATAAGCAGCGAATGGCTCTTTGGCACTTCGTACGCGCCACTTCAAAGTTGCCATCCTCTATTTGGGTTATCCCACGTCTCGCTTTAAGACGACGCTTAGAATTTGGGTTAACCATATGGCGCATCGGGGGCTTCCTTCTTCTTCTCTCTCCTTTCCCGCGAGCCCGCAGAGAAAGAGAAAGAGAGACATTAATACCGCG